>CM070556.1:31946363-32330290 GCA_036346405.1 Phyllostachys edulis | reverse complement strand
GGTTTTCCTAAAGCTAGAGGGACTTCATCGCGTCAAGTCAAATTCCAGCCAGCAACTTCAACTGAAGCACCTGCATTAAACAACCTAGATAGCTTGGAGTCTATCGAAGCACCTGACGATGGCCAGTCACAGAAGGACTCTTCCTATGTGGCAGGCATCGCGTGCTTTCACTGTCATGAGATAGGACATTATGCCAATAACTGTCCAAAAGCAGCAAGCAGCGAATCCAGCCAACCCAGAAGTTCCAAAAGTCAACACCATGCAAGCAAACCAGAAGCCACGGAATTACGGAAAGGGCGTCTCAGTACAACGTCCTGACTCGAGACCGATCAGATGAAGAATGAGAATCAGAGATGGCAACAACTCCAACTGAAAACCTTGTATCCCTAGTTTTCTTTCTAGCCACTCCTAATCTCGGGGACGAGATTCCTTTTAAGGGGGGTAGTTTTGTAACAGCCCAAAGTTCTGTTACCAATTTAATATTTATTAAAGTTATCATTTTATTGAATTTTCTGAAATTTGCAAGAGTTTATTTGCTTTATTTGAATTTTCGAAGTCTTAAAAGTCAAAAATAAAATTTAGTAAAGTTTTTAAAGTTTTATTTGAGTTAAAGTTGAAAAATATAAACTAAATTAATTTTGAGAATTTTCTGAAATTTTAAAAGCTTTTTCCTAAATATTTTAAAATCAAAATAATTTATTTGCAAAATTAAAAGCCAAATTTAAGTTGGAGATAATTTTATTAAGTTCAAAATAATTCTAGGAATTTTTGTGAATTTTTCTAGAATTTTTGGAATCTATTGGCTATGTTCTAAAAATATTTGGTTTAATGCTTTATTTTAATTTCGAAAATAAAAAAAAATTTATATGTTTTTTTTACTTCCCATCGGGTCACCCCTCACATTTCTACTCCCAGCACAGCATGCTTAACACCAACGTTTGCATGTGCTGCCACTTTCTATATTTGCTTTCAATCAATGCATATCACCTCTTTATTCTTTTATCCATTCTTTCTCTCTCATCTCATCTTCTACCTCCAGCACGTTCGTTCCAGTCTTTCTTTCTTCAACTATGTGCAACCATGACAGCGACCGAGCCGCCTCCATGGCCGACCCCACCTCCGGTCGTCACTCGCGCGCGCCGCATCCTCCCCGCGCCACCACGCCACCTCTCTCCTCCTCTTCTCTTGCTCTCCTCCCTTTTCTTCTTCTGTCGAACATTTAAAAACCGCCAAGCGCCATTAGTGACACCACAAAAGCTTCTCAAACCCACCAATTTCTCAACCATTCTTCACGAAAATTGTGGCATTCAATCCCCGATCCCCACCTCCCCATTCCCGCCGTTACCCCTCAATCACGCACCGTTAGCGGATTTTCGCCATAACCACCGTGATGGCCTGCGACCCGATCTCCTCCTCGCCCTCGGCCCCTATAAAGGGAGCAGGGTGCGCCATTCTTCACTCATTCCAACCCGCCACCCTCCTCCTCCCTCGCTCTCTTTTGACCGGATTTGCAAGTATTCGCCGTCGGCCGCCGCCCTTGTCTTGCCTCTAGCGCTCTCGGTGGAGCCCGCACCATCGACCACACCGCCGGCTTTGCCTCGCGACGTTCTCGCCGTGCTCCCTCGTCTTCGCCGAACATCGCCGAACACCGTCGCCACCGTGGAGCCCAAGCCGCGCCGACGTCGTCATCCTCGCCTCCGAGCATCCGTACACATTCCTCCGCAACCGAGGTGAGCACCGGCATCCCCGTCGTCCCCTCTCTCCATTCCACCCCTCGTCGGTCGTCGGAATGCCTCCGTTCGCCGGCAATGTCGCCATCTAAACCATAAACCGAAGCTTCTTCTTTTGCGAATTGCGTCGCCGTCGAGCTAGCTCCGGCCACATCGTCTCCATCCATGGCTTCGCATCGTCGTCCTCTACGCGGTGCTCTCCTCCCCTCGCCGGCGCCATCGCCGGAGTACCAACAGCGCCATGTCCAACCGCCGGGCTTGTTACTTCTGTTCGGTTGTTTCATGAAGATAAACAGTAGAGATTTTCTAGTAGTCCACGTCATTGTTTAGTACATAAGCATTTTAATCTTCCAAAAATTCTTGCTCTCACATGCAAGCTCCAAATCCGTTGATTCTTTCACCTAAATTCATCTAAATTCATCTACTATTTTTAGTATTTATTTCATAATTTTTAGATTTTATTTAATTTCTGTTAATTATTTGGTCCATTTTGCGCGTCATTGCCGCCCGTGACGACCGATCCACTTTCCAACACAACCGGTGTGGCGTTCTGTTCCCCGGTTCCCTCTTCAAATCGCCACAAACCTCATCCGCTAACTCCACTCTGTTTGGCATAATGCCGCGTTAAGCCGCCGTCCGTAGAAGGATTTCTCCGTCGGATTTGCGTCGCCATCAAAGATCCTCTCGCCGAGCCGTCAACACCGTTGAGTTCGCCTCAACGCATTCAACATCGTACTCCTCGCCATAGCCTAAAACTCCTTCTTTGTTCCCAGTTATCCGAAACCATAATTTCGATGAATAGTATAATTTTCGGAATTTTATTATTTCATGTAACACTCAACCTTCCGGAATTTCGTTCTCACTCATACGAACTCCGATTGCGTCGATTCAACTTTCTAAATTCATATAAAATCGATACCTTCCTAGCAGTATTTATGTTATAATTTTTGGATTTTATTTGGATTTTATTTGAATATTATTTGAATTCGAATCGTTTACGCGTATAGATTTCGACGACTTCGGATGATCGGATTTCAACACCATTTGGGGACATTGATTAATTAAGCAAGGCAAGTTACACTCTTGATCATATTGATCCCATTATTTTAAATTAATTATTCTGTTTTAAATTATTGCATGCTTATTTTTATCAAGTATTTGAATTCCTGTTTTAAATTGTAGTTATGCCTAAATCCTTTGTATTGCCAAATCTTGACATTGAAATGAACCTACCATTGACACTTTAGATAAAATCTAGTTTATGCAATAGTATGAACTAGAATGTTTTGAGAAAATTATGTAGCCATGCTTAGACCCAAAATACTTGATTTGGGGAATTTTAGCCAAAAATCAAATGTTGTTTAAAATGGTATCCATAGCATTGGTGTGCCATGGATGTTTGAAAAGGATTTTGAAAAGCAAAAGTAAAGTTGGTTTGGACACAGGCGAAATGGATGCTTGGTGGGTGCGAGATTATGCAGGGATCGTCAGGAAGGATTGAGGCCAGGGGTTATATGGAATGTCGCCCAAGTCGATTAAGGACCGGTCTCTGGTGATCCTTTGCTATGCCTATAATGGGCTATGCCTCACCGTACAACCACATGTCCCCAGAATGGGGTGTGGGATTTGGCTGATTAATTTGTGGAGTCCCATCGCAGTTTATCACATGCATGCGTGGGTGGTCTTTCATGGCTTTGTCTTTCATGACTATTTTATTCCCACAGGCGCAAGAGGGGCCTGAACCTGCGGATGGTTAGTCAAAGGGGTGAAACCTTAGCGAGGCCGGCTGCGGTGGAATGATGCATTGTAAAGGCTTTGTCACGTGCTCTAGGCGCTTACCTAAGGTAGTGGCGGTGGTATCGGCGGATGCCAAGCAAACTAGAGAATTCGTGTCATGTGGGTAAAGTGTACAACCTCTGCGAGTGTAAAACTATTGAATAGCCGTGTCCACGGTCAAGGACATGCTAGCAAAGCCTCTCAAAGTTAGACTTTGGTTTTGATTTCAAAATGATTTGGCATTAAATGGATTATGGAAATGGGAATTGGGCGGAAGCCATGTGATAGGAGGTATCCTTCATCATTCTTGTGTGAATGTTATCGACTATAAAATTGATTTATAAAATGAATTTTAGTTATGTAATAACTTGCTTTGGAACTTAGTACAAGTATTTAAAGAAAATGCTTGGCGAGGATATAATAATCCTCATTTTACCTTTTATCTATAATCTTTATTATAGGTAAATATGGCGTCATCACGAACCCCGAGTGTACCCTTAATGTTATGAAGGAAGAACCAAGCTGGATGGTCGTAAGTTCTTCTCGACCACCCCATAGTCGTAAGTTATGCTACGACTATCCCATAATCGTAAGTCTTGCTACGACTACCTCATAATCGTATATTCCTCTCGACTAGGCAGCCACGACCACCTTATAATCAAATGAACACTGCGAGACAAGTGGGTCTTATTGATTAAGGGATTCAAGCGATCATCATCTGTTGTTATTCTCTGAGAATAATGGCACGTAATACCCATTATCTACGGTATATAGTACATTGGCGGCGTGGAGAATTAATACACGGTAATTACTACCAACATCGCCCGTTCTAGGAGGTGATGAGGCGCCGCTACTACAGAATGCTTGCCGCTCCTTCACGTGCTATAAAAGCGGCAACTAGAAAGGGAGAGGATCGAGGATCGAGCCATCGAGAATACAAGCACTATCTGTAATAGTCTTAGTTTTTCCCTGATTGTTGATATACACTCAATACCATACACACACAGGGAGTAGGGTTGTTATTCTCTCCGGAGAAGGCCCGAACACATATAAAAATTCTGTGTCAATCTCTGCATGATTCTATTCTAGGAGACCCCGAATCAAACAATCTTTACGTAAGTTCGGTTCTAAAACACCGGCGGTTGGCGCCGTCCGTGGGGATCTTCGGTAATTTCTTGTCAAACATTCTCTCTGTTTTCCAAATCTCATGCACTCATGGCGGGAGAATGGAGCGAGAACTGGTTCGACTTGGCGGTCTGTGACGTTGACATGGATCTTGGATTGATTCTGAACCGAGTGATGACTCATCCTATGGCATTCTTGCCTCAGGGATCTTCCCAGATCCGAGGAGACAATGTCGCCGGTGGAGTTGAGGAGGATCCTTATCCCCCTTGATGCGTCCAAGAGAGAATCTACCCTCTCAAGGGCAAGGGTCAATCGACCGGGACCACACCAGTGGACTCACGACCTGACGAGTTTTTCCTCGAAGTGTCCAAGTTCCCCTAAGGCGGTCCGACTTGGTGAGGCAAGCTCTAGAAGCCTGAGTGCAGGACTTCACGGCATCTGGTGATTCTCTCTCTGGATAACGCCGAGAGAGGCGGGATCAAGCATGCTTTTTCTGCAAATTCGACCATCTCTCCATGAGTCACACCTCACGAGCGGAGGCGGTTATAACCGGACTTCCCTACTTGGAGGATTACTCCCAAGTCGCCAGATGGTGTCTCGGCGACTCCTCAAGCGGAGGCCTCGGCGCAAGTGAGAATCATCAGCAGGAGGTCTTCGTCCTTCCCTCGGATCAAGATCACTCTTCTAGAGGCCGAGATGGAGACCCTTCCGAAGGTCACACTGCTGCGCCCCTCGTGGCAATGGCGAGGACACCACCATGGCGGACCACGACCAGCGCCTTCATGAGCGCCAGGAAATCCTCGACATTCTCGCTTCATTGAGGCAATCTCAAGAGTCTAACATGGAAAATCTTGAGGCAATTCGAAGGAAGAAGATTGAAGCTCAGAAGAATTTGCCTGGGCGTATTCAATATCAATCAGAGGAAGCTCGAGAGCTCCAGCACATCAATGATTTGCTCGAGAATCCAACTCAAGAGCTAGCCCGAGCGCTGAGACTCGACCTCTTATTTGAAGAGATCGCACAAAACCGGAGTACAATGAAAAATTTGGAAGCTCCTCGTCGACATCATTCAAGTAGTCGTACCCATACGACTTCTTGGCTACCGATCAATCCAACATATCACAGCGTAGAAATCGGCATAGCGACAAGTCGTGTCGATCTCCTACTCGAAGAAATGTCTTCAAATGACCGATGATCAACAAGCTCCTCGGAAGGTGATCGTTCACCACTCCGACATGGAAATCTGCAGCAATGCGAGATAAACTACGAGTATTCCCTCGTGGGACCGAGACCTATACAGGTCGGGTCAACTTTATTCTTGGTATCGTCGAGTACGACCACGATGATATCAACCCTTCTTTTACGCAAAGGCGTCAAGAAGTCATTCTTGGATGTCGGGCATTCTCGCGATCTCCGAGCTATTCATTTGGCCACCTCGTTTTCGACCGGTGAACATGGAAGTTTGATGGTTCCCAAAATCCCATCGAATTCCTTCAAATTTACTAGCAATTGTTCGGCGGCGGGGAGGAGGAGAGCATGTGATGGCAAATTACCTTCCAAGCGTGCTTGAAGGATCGCTCGATCGTGGTTACTAAACCAACCACTCGAGTCGATCTATTCTTAGCAACATCTCTGCGATCTTCTCTTGGCAAATTTTCAAGGCACATACAATGCATACGGAAAGGAGGGCGACTTGCCGGATGAGACGAGCGACAACGAGACATTGCGCCCGATTCATCAAGCGCTTGATCGGGTTCGTAACTCAATTCGGAAGTTTTGATTCATCATCATCGGGGCTTTCAAGCGAGTCCGTAGTAGAAGGATAACGAGAGGATATTGCTTTAAATCCTCCTATACGTCGCGAACTCTTGAAATGGCGATCGATATACTATCGCCTGAGGCGGTCGAGTGGAACAACACAATTGATCGTGAAGACAATCCATCTCGAGAGCCGGCGAAGTTGGTAAGAAGATGGATAAGAAAGCAAAAAGTCCAAGAATAAGATGAAGGGTCAAAAACCAGCGGTTCCAAAGAGGTATTGGTGTGAATGATAAAGAGCCACGCACATCAAGCCACACTCCGACGAGAGGCAAAGGTAAGCATACGATCGGAAAAATGATAAGCCTAGGTGGTGTCCTTTTCCATAAAAGGAAGGGCATGACCTTCAGAAGCGCCGGGTCTTCCAGCGAAAGCTTGAAGACTACTACAGCGACAAGGACCACTTCCCACCCTCGGCGGTGTAGGTCAAACAAGTGGTCATAAATCTTGGATGACGAAGAGGAGATGCCGTTCGGGATCCGCAACACACCATTGAACACATCTACGGGATCATCGGCATATGAATCAAAGCGACAGCTCAAGGCTGCTGAACGCGAGGTAAACTCCATAGATCCTCCTCTCGTCAATAAATTACCGAAGTGGTCGGAAGTCACCATTTCTTTTGAGAAGAGTGACTGCCCGATCCCTTCGACTCGACCAGGTCGATACCCAATCGTGGTCGAACCCACCATCAACAATTGTCGGGTCAATCGAGTTTTGGTTGATGGTGGAAGCTCGTTAAATATTTTATTCTGAGTGCCTGGATGACATGCAAGTACCGGGACCAAAGTAAGACCGATGCGATACTCTTTCCATGGGATTGTCAGGGATCTTGACCAAACCAATTGGTCAAGTTTCTCTTCCTTTAACATTTGGTTCACCAAGTAATTTGAGACGAGAAAATCTCCTTTGATGTGGTCGATTTCGTCTGACATATAACGCCATACTCGGACGACCAACTTTGGCAAAATTCTAATGGCTACTCATTATGGATATCAATGTATTAAGATGCGAGGTCCCAAAGGAGTAATTACAATCCATTGTGACAAGAAGATGGCGCATACTGCGATCCGTCGATCCCTTGAGATGGTAGGACAAATACCAACTCGAGAAGAAATCGACCTTCGACTAGCAAGTCGAAGCCTAAAAACTGCACCAAAGCCGAACGACAAAGTCAAAGAGGTTCCTCACGGGCTTGAGGGAGCCCTCGAAGGCTATTCACATCGAGGATACTTCCGACCCCAAATAGGAAGGCGCCCTCATCACCTTCCTCAGAGCTACGCAGATGTATTAGCGTGGCAAGCATCCGACATGCCGGAGTCCCGGGAGGTGATCGAGCGCGAGCTAGCCTTACGGCGACAAAGTACCAGTAAAACAAAAATTGCGGAGATTTGCCCACGATCGGCGAGATGCTATTAAATCGAATTGGATAAGCTACTTAAGCGGGCTTTATAAGAGGTCAACCATCGAATGGTTGGCTAACCTGTAATGGTTAGAAAGTCAAGCGGCAAATGGCGTATGTCGTGACTTTCTTGATCTTAATAAAGCTTGTCCAAAAACGATTTTCCTTTACCTCGTGTCGATCGGTTGGTTGACTCTCTGCAGGTTGTGAAATGTTAAGTTTTTAGATGCATATGCGGATATCACCAGTTAATATGTGTCTAGGCGATGAAGAAAAGACCGCATTTATTACACCATTTGGTATATTTTGCTATGTCAAAATGCCATTTGGTCTAAAAAATGCCGGCGCTTCTTTTCAGCGCTTGATGCGAGCAACTTTTTCATCTCAATTAGGCGAAATCTAGAAGCCTATGTTGATGACTTAGTTGTCAAAAGCATCAAGAAACTTAATCATATTACCGACCTACAAGAAACATTCGACAATCTCGAGAAAACATCGCTTAAAACTTAATCACGAGAAGTGTGTGTTTGGAATCTCTTGAAATTGCTTGGATTCCTAGTATCTATCACGAGGAATTGAAGCGAATCAAAAGATAAAAGCCATTTTACAAATCGCCCTCAACTACGGAAAGAAGTCCGAAACTCACTTTGGGTGCATGGCGGCTCTAAGTCGTTTCATCGCACGATTGGGAGAAAAGGACTACCTTTCTTTAAACTTCTAAGGAGACACGAAAGTTTTGAGTGGTCGAATGAGGCAAACGCTGCCTTTGAGGATGTCAAGAGGTACCTTCGAGTGCTCCTATTACGGTCTCTCCGAGGCGGAAGAAGCGCTCTTGGTTTACCTAGGCGCCACGCCACAGCGATCGGTAGAAGATCTTGGTTGTAGAAGCGTGAAAATGTACAGCGACCGGTTTACTACGTAAGTGAAGTTTTACGGATCTAGGGGCGTTACCCTCGGGTCCAAAAGCTTCAGTATGCCCTCCTCATGTCTTGAGAAGCTGCGGCATTATTTTGAGCGCTAAACTAAATTTGTCTGCCCGAGTTTCCTTGGGGCGATCCTCGAATAGGGAAACAATGGGGCGCATGGCAAAATGGTCGGTCGAACTTGGGGAGTTCGACATCCATTTTGTGTCCCGCACGACCGTTAAATCCCGAGATCTTGGCGGACTTTGTCGCGAATGGACAAATCTGAAATTGTTAGGGATCCCGATCGATTCCCACGACCGATGGGCGATGTACTGACGATTCGCTTACTTTAAGTGGCTCGAAATTTGGGAGTAGTCTGGTATCTCCTAGGAGAGACCTTAAAGTATGCCATACAATTAAACTTTGGACCACTAATAATGTGGCGAATCTGAAGGTTTGCTAGCTGGTATCTGAGCAAAAGCGCTCTCGATTCGCCGACTACTCGTGAGAGGAGACTCTCAACTAGTCGTGAATCAAGTCGGTAAAAGTACCGGTGCTCTAACTCGACAATGTCTCGGTACTTATCGAATCGTAAGCTAGAAAAGCATTTTTAGGTTTGAGGCACAATTCATCCCTCGAAAGGATAATTTCCTCATGAGACCGGCTTGCTCGAATAGCTTCTTCGGATCTGAAGTACCAAAAGGAGTCTTCTTGGAACAACTCGAAGCCTTCTCGGTCGAAGAGCGAGACACCTCCTATTGAGGCGGCTTCTTTAGAATACGAGGATACATGGATGGCGCCCATCTATGATTATCTTGAAGGGTTACATGCGAAGGCGATCTCGGCGGATCGTTTATCGAAAAAGCCAAAATGTATACTTTGGTGAAAGAGTTCTCCATAAGCGAGGTACTCAAGGGGTGCTCATGCGATGCATTCCTTGAGCGAAGGATTAACACTCCTTCACGACATACATGGTGGCATTTGTGGAAATCATGCTTCCTCTGAGCGTTGGTCGGCAAGGCTTTTCGACAAGGTTTTCTTGCCATGACCCTATCGATGCTAAAGAGTTGGTTAAAAAGTGTGTCGATGCGGTTTCATAGCGAGCAAATACACCAACCCGGCTCGGGCATTACAAACAATACCTCTATCTTGGCCTTTTGCAACACTGGGTCTTGATATCCTGGGACCGTTTCCTAAAGCTCCAAGAGGTTTGAGTTCCTTTGTGGCTATTGATCGTTCACAAAATGGATTGAAGCGAACACGGATGGGATAACAACGGAAGCGAGAAAAGCGGTTTATGATGAGATGCGTAATTACTCGATTTGGAGTACCAAGTCGAATAATTACGAGATAATGGTAAGCAATTTTGAGCGCAAAATTTCAGGAATTTTTCTGACGAGTTGGGTACCAAGTTATGTTATGCTACATGGCCCATCCCCGAGTAATGGGGCGATCGAGCGTGCAAGCGGCCAAATAATGAGAGGAATTAAAACTCGAGTCTTGACCCGACTCATCAAGCGCTCGGGGCTTGGGTACAAGAATTACCCTCAGTATTATGGGCGATTCGTACAACTACGATCAGACTCTGGAGAAACACCTTTCTTTTTAGTCTTGGTCTTTGAAGCTATGCTTCCTCCGGAACTAAAGATACGGTCAACACAGTGAAACATTCACGGACTCCAACCAGAACAAATTGAGCGGATGATATTAATCTACTTGAAGAAAGGAGAAACCAGGCCCTAATTAGTTCGGCAATCTACCAACAAGCCTGCGAAGATACTACGATCGTAAGGTTCAACCTCGCTGACCTTCTTTGTAGGTGACTTAGTATTAAGGCTTTGCCAATCCAAGTCTAATCGGAACAAACTTTCTCCCAAGTGGGAAGGTCCTTACACAGTGGTCGAAGTTACTCGTCCAGGGTCGGTATGATTGGCAATGGAAGACGGCCAGGTTCTCTCGAATTCTTGGAACATCGACCAGTTACGCAAGTTCTATGTGTAACCAGCCATTCGGACAATAAAGAATCAGGTTTTTTCTATCTCTATTGTCTTACTTTTGAGTAGTGCTTTCATTATTTTTCGACTATGTTCTAAACACCCAGTTTTCTTTACACTGGTCAGAAGGCAGATAACATCACCTAGTCGAAGCCTCTCCTCTCTGCATGTGGTCCTTGCCCACTAGAAGGAGTTTCTAGTGTCGACTCGTTACTCGCTTTTATGACCAACACAAAGAACTCGGGTTTTATTTAGTCAAAATATTTTTGAAGGCCAACTCTTTTCACCTTAGTTTATTTCTTCAGTTAATTTGAAAAATACTCTAAGAAGAGCGCACTTTCTCAGATTTGCTTAACCGTCTTGGGTGTACTCGTTTCATCTCAACTGGTGGGAAGAAAGACACATCGATGAAGCCTCTCTCTCTCTGCGTGGTCACGCTTAATGGAAGGAGCTTCTAGCTTTGTTCGGTTTCCTACTCTTGCTACCAGCGGACTTATCGAGTCCCATGGGAGAAGGACGAGTAAATATTTTAAAGTCCTCTAGGCGTTTGCTTAACTCAAGTTGCCGTTCTCGATTTGATTAAACTAGTCGGAGATGTTAACATTACCTAGTCAAAGCCTCTCCTCTCTACCGTGGTCACCGCCCACTAGAAGGAACTTCCTAGTGTCAACTCGTTACCACCCTTTCGACCGATTGCATGACAATTGAGACCCAAAAACTACAAGTTAAACAAACCTCTCTTTTTGAAACCCTTTCTCTGAGACTATTTACTTAGTTTGTCTAAACAAACTCGACAAATAGTCGGGGCTAGATAATTTGATTTCAATTCTTAGTCTTTATTTCGTTAATTATCTTTTGAGTTACTAACTACTCGACAAGATGATTTGCAGGAGACAAAACTATTTACTTAGTTTTCACAAACTAAGCAAATAGTCGGGGGCTAGGATAATTTGATTTCAATTCTTAGTCTTTATTTCGTTAATTATCTTTTGAGTTACTAACTACTCGACAAGATGATTTGCAGGAGACAAAACTATTTACTTAGTTTTCACAAACTAAGCAAATAGTCGGGGGCTAGGATAAAGTCATCACATTTGACTTCATTTCTTAGTCTTTAAATTCGTTAATTATCTTTTGAGTTACTAACTACTCGACAAGATGATTTGCGAGAACAAGATGGATTACATCAACAAAAGGCAGGTTTTTCACAAGTTCATTACAGACTACTCGAAGAGGAGAGCCAACTGCATCTCCTCTGAAACTTTCAACCAGCGATTGCATCTCCTCCATCGACGTCTTCCTTTTGCTTGAGTAGTTGAAGTCGGCAGTGGTTGCACATTAAGGTTGGGGTCATGAGCTTTAAGTTTTGCTAATGCATAACTTACTGCGATTCGACCGCCTCCTTTATCGATTCAACTTGGTTGGCCTTGAGTGGCCACGAGATCTTGCAAAATCGACTTGATCCCCAATGGTACTTGTGTGAGCAACTATTGTATCATCTTGAGGAGTCTTTCCCTCACTATGTAGCTCACCAAGCACATTGTTCAGAGCGTGATGTTTCCTTGAAGTTTAATCTTCATTGCTTCCATCTCTGTTGGGTACAAGTCAAAGCCTCATGAGCTTTTTGTTTTCGACCACTTGCTCTGAAGAAATAAGATTGGTCAAACAAAAATAAACTCCTAGAGGAAAAAAACAAAAATAATCACGGGTAAAAGAATTTCTTACCCACTAGTTGAGAATCCAACCTCTTGACCTCTTCATTATGGGAAGCAACGGTCTCAGCATACTTTTTCTCCCATGATACAATATCCTCTACATTCTTCTTTGCAATAATGTAACATCCCAATTTTTTCAGAGCTTTAAAAATCATTTGAATAGTTGGTAGGGAGAGAGAGTCCACCATTTGGATTTATTTGAATTTAAATTAAAAGCTTAATATTGGACCTTTAGTAACAAAACAATTTAATATGAATAATTCCAACATGAACATTAGTCAAAACTATTTTATTTGGATTCTATGAGCTTGGATATATTTTCTAGAATTTTCTGGAATTTTTCCAAGGTCTTTTGCTATTTTCCATTGCTTATTTGAATTTACGGTATTTTATTAAAAGGAAAAGCTATTTAAATCTCCAAATGGAATTGGGCGAATTCCTTCGCCCATCCTGTTCATCTCAGCCCAAACCCTCCTCCACCGTTGGATCAGCCGAAGCGGTTAGATCTCCACCGCAGCTTGAGCCTCGCTCTCTCTCTCTCGGCGTGTGGACCCCACCACCTTCGTCCTCGCCGCGTTCTTCTCCGTGCGGCGGCCAAGAATCGCCATTAGCGGTCAACGCCGAAGCTTCACGCTGGCGCCTCAACCTCCCGTTCCTCGCGAGTGCGCCACGACCTCCACGACCACGCCGCCACCTCAACCCCCCTCATCCTCATGGCGGTTGCGCCCACGTTCATAGCTGCCGCCGCCACGACCTCCACGCCGCCGCCTCGAGCTCCCGCCCCTATAAAGGCACCCCGGATCGCACCGCCCTCCTTTTCCCAAACCCCAACCCCACCTCCTCCCGAGCCCGCCGCCGCAATTTGAGTTTTAGAGCTCCTCGCCGCGGTGGAATTTCTTGATTGCGCCGCCAGCGTAGCCGCGGCGTCGTCGGGAACACGCCACCGAGTTCGCCATCGCCTCCTCTACCTCCGGACCCCTCGCCGTCGCCTAGGCCTCACCGGGCGCTTTGTCAAACAAAACCGAGCTGCCGCCGCTCCGACCGCCGCCGCCACCACCGTCCACCTCAACCACCGGAGGTACCTCTTCGTGTTACGCAATAGCGTTAGCTACTGCCGGTACCACCCATTCTCGCCGGCGAGCCGCCGTTCGCCGGGACCTTGGTTCCGTCTTTGCGCCGCCTCGCCGCCGTCCCACGTCGGCGTCGGCTTCGGCCCGTGCTTGCGTGTCCGCCCAGTGGCGCGCGTCGGCGCCAGCGTGTCGCGCCGCGTGAGTGCCCACGTGGTCGTCGGCCGCCAGATCGATGGCTCGGTGGACTTGGTCCACGTGGCGGGTCAGCGACATGTGGGTCCCACATGTCGATTAATTCTTTAATTCTTTTAAATTTCCGAAATCCTTCGCTAGCGTCACCTTGCGCAATAATTAGAATTTCCTTTAGAAAAACAATTCGGGAAAATTGTTAAATAATGATTTAGGTTTAAATTTGTAAAATTCATAACTTTTGCATCAAACTCCAAATTGGGTGTTTCAAATTTCTAAATTCATATAAAATTAAGATCTAGCTCATCAAACCAAAATTTTTTTAAATTTGATTTTGTTTAAATTTAGAAATTCATTTAAATTTCGAGTTAAGTTAAAACTTGTAAAATTCATATCTTTTGAATCCTAACTCCAAATCCATCCATTCAAATTCCTAAATTTGTCTAAAATCCAGATCTATCTATTGGAGCTTTTTATTTATTTTATTGGAGTTATTTGCTTCTGGTTTTTATTTAGTTTGTTTGTTTGTGTGGTTTATGAGTAGACTTTTATTTCTTTGGAAGAGTTGAAGAAGAAGGACCTTTCCAAGACCAAGATCAATTCCTAGATCCTTTTCAAGGCAAGCTATGCCCTTGACCATCTTGCTTCCAGTTTTATAAAAGTATCTTGATTCAAATTATCGCATCTTAATTCAAGTATTTATTTAAATGTTTTGGGTGTAGTAGTTAATTCCAAATTGTTATGTCTTCCTTGTGTAATTGTTATGCCATGATCCTTTGTCACCCTAGTTGATATTTAGTTGGTAATTATTGTAGCACCAACGTGGGTTGGTTAATCTGAGTAGATTGCTTAGCCATGCCACGAATCTTTTGTCATGTAGATTGCTATATAAATTTGACTAAGTGAATATGCAACTATGTGATAAAAGCTATGTGTACTATGTGTCTTTGTGACATGTGTTGCACTTAAAACCAATGGGGTGGTAAAAGGATTGGGCCGAGGCAAGTGGTGGAAGCTGTGTGAAAGGGTGGGTGTGTGAGGCTGTGTGGACTATGTGAATATTAATCTGTGTGTCGTGTGATGGCATGTGGAAGTCTTGCCTTGGTCAATTAAGGACCTCACCATGTGCTCTAAAGAGGCTGAGCTTCTGTCACGACCACATATCATTTTGAGGCAGGCCTAGCATAGTAAGATAAGGTATCTGAAATGCTTTGTTATGATTAGTGTTAGCTACACTAATTGTATCTTGTGGGTAAAGTGTACAAACCTCTGCAGAGTGTAACTTAATCTATTGAATAGCAGCGTCATGATCATGGACAATGCTCGGGATTTGACACTAGGGTAGATTTTCATAAAAGCGTGTGGGAAGGGAGCTATGTGAATAAATCATTTAGCTATGTGAATAACCCGTTAGGCTGTGTGTGTCTTTGTGAAATAACTTGTTAAAATGATTATTGTCTATTTGTTTTACTGTCTTTAATCTATTAAATTGTATTCAATTGCAAAAGTTGCATTTATGCAAAAGAGCCCTGAAAGCCTTTCTCTTGTAATAAGCACGCATGTAAATATTGCATCTCGTGGTGTGGCTTGCGAGTGCGGTGTGTACTCACGCTTGTTTTAACGAATCAAGCAGAGGAGGAGTCTTCACCGACATACGAGGGCGAGTTCATCGAAGGTGCTGATCGTGAGGTCTTGATCGATCGGTTGCTGTGGCGAATCGATGGGGTGCCACTACCGTTTATGTTCAGCTTTGTTTATTTCCTATGTTAGCCTGCGTGGCTCAATATTTGTAAACTTCGACCTTAAGGTCAAAACCATTATTTGATTATCAAAGTTAACCGTTTATGTTATTATTAAGCTTGTATGGGCGATTGCCATCTTTGTTGACCTTGTGTGCACTAGCATGATCTGGGCTAGTCGTTAAACCTGAAGGGTCCCGAACCGTAGTTTTGGGTCCCGACAAAAGTGGTATCGAGCCATCTTGTTGTAGAGGTCTAGACCTTAGTTAGATTGGCCGTTCAGTGTCCAAATTATTTTTAAGAGAAAATTAACTTACAAGACTAAATGAATTGCTTAACTCCTCTTATATCTCTCTTGACTCATCTATTGCTACAATTTCTTTCCTCTCCCGCTGTTTTAACGTGGTTCTTACCTCTTATGCTGTCTTGACAGATGCCTTACCTTCGAGACCTTTGGAGATTGCAGCGGAGGACTTGCCGCAGAGTGTGGAAGATTCTTCTTGAGACACTTGAGGCTTCGATCGCCCGATGTCCGAGGCGGTGAGTACATAGTCAATGGGCGGGATCGTGGTATAGTCTGCCGCTGACGGTCTCGCCGGGAGGAACACTAGAGGTAGACCTTTGGACATCTCGGTCGGAGGATCACCTTCACACAAGGAATCCAGAGTCATCACGCTTGGCCATACTCGAAGTCGCCACATCTACGCGAAGAAGCTGCGAACACCGTCTTCGCTACCATCCCGAGTCGCCGGGGAGCTATCCGCGCACTTTCCGTCTACAAGCGGGAGGGCAATGCCACGATGGTACATCGCACGATTCACAGTTGCTTTCGGAGGAATTTGGAGATGGGCGCCACCGAGTGAGGTCGCCTATCGAACTGGGAAGAAGCAAGAAAGGATCGCCGTGCTAGAGCACGCTCTCTATGGTCAACATGAGCTAGAGGGCGATCAAGAGGAAGATCGGAAGAACCGGAAGAAGTCGAAGAAGACCGGAGGAGATTCAGAGGATCGGCCGAGCTGCCTGACCCGGAGGAGCTACCAGACTGCACCAAGACACTGCCTCTGCTTGCACCGATTAAAGGGCATCGAGAACCGATTCGCGAGATGCGGCTCACTTGAGTCTACACGAGTGGGCGCGGCCGTGGGCTGCGAGGCTTCTCGAGGAGTAGTTAGTTTAAGTTCCGTCTAGTCGGGCTTAGCAGTTTCCCTTTTCATAGTCGCCCTTTAGGCGGTAGCTTGTGTGCTTAGGTTCGCTTTATTTTCTGTGTGCAAGTGTGAGTTGCAAAAGCCCTTAGGCATTTGTTGCGACCATGCTATTAAGCTATTAATGAAGATTATTTTATTGAAGTTTCTTGAGATGTGTTTGTTGGGATTAATCTACTTTCCCGTCTAGTTCTTAACTCATCTTGTGCTCTCTACCTTATCGACCCATGGAACCTCACGGATGGTTCGGACTCGCCATCTGCGCCGCAAGTGGATCCGGAGCTCAAGGATCAAGCAGTAACGAGCAAACCCCTCACGGAGCGGTACACCCCAAGCACCTCCTATTGACTTGCGAGAACTTCTGAGCTTTCATGGCGGACAAACTCGGATGATGTATACGATGATGAACGGATCACGGACCATGAACAACAACAACAACAACAACAACAATCGTCGAGGAGGCCCGATCACTCATGGTCATCGGGGACCATCAAGTTGGCTGAATTCATGAGGACCCGTCCGCCAACTTTCTCTGGACATATCACGCCGATGAGGCGATGATTGGCCGGCGTGATTGAGAGGAAGCTGCGATCACCCAATGCGGCGATCATGAGAAGGTTTTGTATGCCACCCATCGGATGGGCGGGCTGGCGAGTGGTGGGAGAACCTGCGCGGCACATGGAGCACCGAGAATATCACTTGGGAAGAATTCTCATGACTTTTCGCGATTAGATTACGCACTGAAGGCATCATGGATTTGAAGAAGGATGAGTTCAAGCTCTCAAGCAAGGGGTATGTCGATGTTGACTACTGAATAAGTTTTCCCAACTAGCTCGCTATGCTCCAGAGGATGTCGCTTCGGCTGTGTCTCGCCAGAGTCGCTTCTTGAAGGGATGAACTTCGGTACGCAAGTCGACCGCTTGCCCACACCTTCCTGCACTTCGAGAGTTGGTTAACAAGGCATTGGTTATGGAAGACAAAGCGCAAGGAGGCGGAGGACCACATAGCGTGGGATGATTCAAAGAAGGAAGCCATCGGCCACAACAACAGAGGGCAAGAGTGGTGCCACAAATAGTTTAATCGTTTCGACCACAGAGTACTTCGGGACACTCGCACCGCCTTGACACCTCGTCCTTTTGTTGAATTCTCGTAACCCTACACCATCAACCCCACCTCAGGAACAACAACCGCAGAGTGAACCAAGAGTGTGTTACAATTGCGTCGGCCAGCATTTGCTAATCGGTGTCCTCGAAGGAACTATCACCCCGTCGCTTCAACCTTGGAGCAACACCGCCAAGACCCCAACGCAGAACAACCAAGGAGTTTCTCGAGGAACGATCAACCAGAGGAGGCGCCTCGGTCCGTTGTCGAGGTCGTGTTAATCCGTCACTTTGGAAGGAGCCAGAAGCACCGGGCGTCGTCTTGGGTAAGTTCCTAGTGAATTCATAGACTGCAGATTACTGTTTGATTACGAGCTTCGCATTCGTTTGTTTCGAGTTTTTGCAACCAAGAATAAATTGGAAGTTATGCATCTTAAGCGTACTCTGTTAGTCCGATGCGCTGGAGCGAGCTAAGTTCTAATGTGGGTTGTTTAGGGGCTAAGTTACTCATAGTGGAGTTGAGTTTCTAGCTAACCTAATTATTCTAGACACCCAAACCATAGATGTCATCCTTGGCATGGATTGGTTAACCAAGCACAAAGCCGTGCTAGATTGTGGCGAAGAGCCGTTATAATCGAGGATACCAAAGGAAACAAAGTGGAGTTCCTAGCTACCTCGGGCGTAATGGGCATTTGTTAGTCAATAGCACGAAGACCGTCCGTTGGAAGATGTGCGGTCGTCAAGGAGTATCGGATGTATTCCCGGAAGAGTTACGGGGATGCCACCGGATCGTGACATCGAGTTTGTCATCGATCTAGTGCGAGAACAGCTCCCATCTCAAAGAGACCCTATCGGATGCCGGTAGATGAGTTAGTAGAGATGAAGAAAGCAGATAGAAGAACTTTTGGAGAAAGGTTTTGTGAGGCCTAGTTAAATCAGCCTTTGGGGAGCACCGGTCTTGTTTGTCAAGAAGAAGGATGGAAGCATGAGGATGTGCATCGACTCTAGGGCTCTCAATGAAGTCACTATCAAGAATAAGTACCCATTGCCGGATAGATGATCTGTTTGATCAAATGAAGGAGCCGAGTGTTCTCGAAGATCGACTTGCGATCGAGGTTACCATCGATTGAAGATCTGTCCCAAGGATATACCTAAGACCGCTTTCTCAGCGGTATGGACATTATGAGTTCCTAGTCATGTCCTTTGGTGCGACCAACGCCCTCGCCTATTTCATGAACATGATGAATAAGGTATTCATGGAGTATCTGGACAAGTTTGTAGTCGTATTCATTGATGACATTTTGGTTTACTCCAAATCGGAAGAAGAACATCTTGAACACCGAGATTAATCCTAGAGAAGCTCGGGGAGCATCGATTGTATGCTAAGTTTAGCAAGTGTGATTTACGGAAGAAGGAAGTGGACTTCCTTGGTCATGTAATGGCAATTTGCGGAGTGTGATTGACCTGATGAAGGTAAAAGGCGTATTACATTGGGAACGACCCAAAGACATCACTCAGTTCGCATTTCTTGGGATTAGCAGGATATTATCGTCGTTTCATTGAAGGATTCTCATCAATTGCTAAACCTCTTACGCAATTGTTGAAGAAAGAAAAAAGTTTACTGGACTGACTTGTGAGGAAAGTTTTCAAGAATTGAAGAAGCGTTTGACTTCAAATTTCAAAGATCTTGATTTTTTGGGATATCCGTAAGGATTTTGATATCTATTGTGATGCTTCGCGTCAAGGATTAGGATGTGTCCGATGCAAGAAGGAAGAGCGTAAACGCAGCGTCAAAGGCGATTAAGACCGCATGAAGAAAATTACCCTACCCATGATCTAGAATTAGCCGTGGTACATGCTTTGAAGATTTGGCGTCATTACCTCATCGATGTCGCCGTGAGGTATACACAGATCATAAGAGCTTGAAATATATTTTCACTCAGTCAGACCTGAATATGAGACAGAGGAGATGGCTAGAGTTGATAAAGGATTATAATCTTGGAATCCATTACCACCCTGGTAAAGCCAATGTCGTTGCAGATGCTTTGAGCCGTAAGAGTCACTGCAATGCTCTGGAAGTGAAAGAGCCTTGTTCAGAACTACAAGAAGAATTCCAGAAGCTGAAGCTAGAAGTAGTGTCTGAAGGATTCGTAGCAAACTTGGAAGTGCAGTCTACTTTGGAGAAGCAGATTCACGAAGCTCAGCCGAAAGACTCAGAGTTCTCCGACATTAAGAAGAAGATGACTGAAGGGAAGTTCAAGGACTTCACAGTGGATGACCAGGACATACTGTGGATCAATGGACGTATCTGCGTTCAGATATTGATGGATTGAGGCGGTGATTTTGAAGGAGGCCCATGACTCAAAGTATTCGATTCACCTGGTAGTACTAAGATGTATCGGGATGTTAAGAATAGGTTTTGGTGGCGAATCAAAGCGAGACGTCGCGAGTTAAATGCGCCTTGTGCGGCGTGTGTCAAAAGTTAAGCGAGCATCGAGGCCAGCAGTCTGTTGCAACCCTTGAAGATTCGAGAATGGAAGTGGGAAGAAATCGAATGGATTTCATTACGGTTTACCCAAGACTCACTCGGGTTACGATTCGATTTGGGTAATAGTAGATCGTTTGACTAAAGTTGCCCATTTCTTACGGTCAAAACCACGTACTCGGGAGATCGTCTAGCGAGTTTGTACATGTCAAAGATTTTCGGTTTGCATGGTGTACCTAAGAAGATAGTGTCGGATCGAGGATCTCGGTTCACCTCCGATTTTGGCAGAGTTTGCACGAAGCTTTAGGGACTCACCTAAATTTCAGTACTGCGTATCATCCCCAGACGGATGGACAGACTGAAAGGGTTAACCAGATATTGGAAGATATGTTGAGAGCACGTGCCTAGCAAATGCTACCCGTTGGGATAAGAGTTTACCATATGCAGAATTCTCGTACAACAACAGTTATCAAGCCAGTTTACAAATGTCACCGTTTGAAGCTTTGTATGGTCGTGCTTGCAGAACCCCGTTGAACTGGTCAGAAACCGCTGAACGTACAGTCTTTGGTCCGGATATTATTCAAGAAGCAGAAGAGCAAGTGTCCATGATCAGAGAGAGGCTAAAGATAGCTCAATCGAGACAAAAGAGTTATGCCGATAATCGTCGTCGTGATCTCAGTTTCGAGCCAGAAGATTTTGTGTATCTCGAGTTCGCGCCTCGAGGTGTGAAAAGGTTCCACGCCAAAGGAAGCTTGCCCCTCGGTATGTTGGTCCGTTCAAGATTTTGGATCGCCGTGGAAGTAGCTTATCGATTGAGCCGCCATGATGCGCTAGCGGAGTCCATGATGTCTTTCATGTCTCGCTTGAAGAAGTGTCTTCGTGTTGGGAAGAACAAGCACCGTTAGAGTCAATTGAACTAAAGAAGACCTCACCTACAAAGAACAACCGGTCAAGATTTTGGATGTCGCAGAGCGTCGGACGAAGCAAAGGCGATTCGTTTTTGCAAGGTGCGATGGAGCCACCACTCGGAAGGTGAAGCAACGTGGGAGGCGTGAAGAAGAGTTGAAAGCCGAGTTCTGACCTTTTCTCCGGCTAGCTTTGAATCTCTGGGTCGAGATTCCTTTAAGGGGAGGTTTGTAACATCCCAATTTTTTTGAGCTTTAAAAATCATTTGAATAGTTGGTAGGAGAGAGAGTCCACCATTTGGATTTATTTGAATTTAAATTAAAAGCTTAATATTGGACCTTTAGTAACAAAACAATTTAATATGAATAATTCCAACATGAACATTAGTCAAAACTATTTTATTTGGATTCTATGAGCTTGGATATATTTTCTAGAATTTTCTCGGAATTTTTCCAAGGTCTTTTGCTATTTTCCATTGCTTATTTGAATTTACGGTATTTTATTAAAAGGAAAAGCTATTTAAATCTCCAAATGGAATTGGGCAAATTCTTGGCCCATCCTGTTCATCTCATTAAACCCTCCTCCACGTTGGATCAGCCGAGCGGTTAGATCTCCACCATGCCTTGTGAGCCTCTCTCTCTCTCTCGGCGTGTGGACCCCACCACCTTCGTCCTCGCCGCGTTCTTCTCGTGCGGACGCGCCTTGCCAAGACCGCTTATTGGCGGTCAACGCCGAAGCTTCACGCTGGCGCCTCAACCTCCCGTTCCCTCCGCGAGTGCGCACGACCTCCACGACCACGCCGCCACCCCCGCAACCCCCCCTCATCCCCGCGGCCGGTTGCGCCCACGTTCCGCAACTGCCGCCGCCACGACCTCCACGCAGCCGCCGCCTCGGAGCTCCCCGGCCCCTATAAAAGGCACCCCCGGGATCGCACCGCCCTCCTTTTCCCAAACCCCCAACCCACACCTCCTCCCGAGCCCCAGCGCCGCCGCAATTTGAGTTTTAGAGCTCCTCGCCGCCGGTGGAATTTCTTCGATTGCGCCGCCGCCGTAGCCGCCAGCGTCGTCGGGAGCACGCCACCGAAGTTCGCCATCGCCTCCTCTACCTCCGGACCCCTCGCCGTCGCCTAGGCCTCACCGGGCGCTTTGTCTGACAAAACCCGAGCCGCCGCCCGCTCGACCTCGCCGCCAGCCACCGTCCACCTCAACCACCCGGAGGTACCTCTTCGTGTTACGCAATAGCGTTAGCACGCCGGTACCACCCATTCTCGCATGACCGCCGTTCGCCAGGACCCTTGGTTCCGTCTTGCGCCGCCCTCGCCGCCGTCCACGTCGGCGTCGGCTCGGCCCGTGCTTGCGTGTCGCCCGAGTGGCGCCGCGTCGGCGCCAGCGTGTGCGCCACGTGAGTGCTGCGTGGTCGTCGGTAGCCGCCCAGATCCGATGGCTCGGTGGACTTGGTCCACCGTGGCGGGTCAGCGACATGTGGGTCCCACATGTCGATTAATTCTTTAATTCTTTTAAATTTCCGAAATCCTTTCACGGCGTCACCTTGCGCAATAATTAGAATTTCCTTTAGAAAAACAATTCGGGAAAATTGTTAAATAATGATTTAGGTTTAAATTTGTAAAATTCATAACTTTTGCATCCAAACTCCAAATTGGGTGTTTCAAATTTCTAAATTCATATAAAATTAAGATCTAGCTCATCAAACCAAAATTTTTTAAATTTGATTTTGTTTAAATTTAGAAATTCATTTAAATTTCGAGTTAAGTTAAAACTTGTAAAATTCATATCTTTTGAATCCTAACTCCAAATCCATCCATTCAAATTCCTAAATTTGTCTAAAATCCAGATCTATCTATTGGAGCTTTTTATTTATTTTATTGGAGTTATTTGCTTCTGGTTTTATTTAGTTTGTTTGTTTGTGTGGTTTTGCGAGTAGACTTCGACTATTTCTTTGGAAGAGTTGAAGAAGAAGGACCTTTCAAGACCAAGATCAATTCCTAGATCCTTTTCAAGGCAAGCTATGCCCTTGACCATCTTGCTTCCCAGTTTTATAAAAGTATCTTGATTCAAATTATGCATCTTAATTCAAGTATTTATTTAAATGTTTTGGGTGTAGTAGTTAATTCCAAATTGTTATGTCTTCCTTGTGTAATTGTTATGCCATGATCCTTTGTCACCCTAGTTGATATTTAGTTGGTAATTATTGTAGCACCAACGTGGGTTGGTTAATCTGAGTAGATTGCTTAGCCATGCCACGAATCTTTTGTCATGTAGATTGCTATATAAATTTGACTAAGTGAATATGCAACTATGTGATAAAAGCGTGTGTACTATGTGTCTTTGTGACATGTGTTGCACTTAAAACCAATGGGGTGGTAAAAGGATTGAACCGAGGCAAGTGGTGGAAGCGTGTGAAAGGGTGGTGTGTGAACTGTGTGGACTATGTGAATATTAATCTGTGTGTACGTGTGATGGCATGTGGAAGTCTTGCCTTGGTCAATTAAGGACCTCACCATGTGCTCTAAAAATCGAGCTTCTGTCGACCACATGTACATTTTGAGGCAGGCCTAGCATAGTAAGATAAGGTATCTGAAATGCTTTGTTATGATTAGTGTTAGCTACACTAATTGTATCTTGTGGGTAAAGTGTACAAACCTCTGCGAGTGTAACTTAATCTATTGAATAGCGCGTCATGATCATGGACAATGCTCGGGATTTGACACTAGGGGTAGATTTTCATAAAGCTGTGTGGGAAGGGAGCTATGTGAATAAATCATTTAGCTATGTGAATAACCCGTTAGGCTGTGTGTGTCTTTGTGAAATAACTTGTTAAAATGATTATTGTCTATTTGTTTTACTGTCTTTAATCTATTAAATTGTATTCAATTGCAAAAGTTGCATTTATGCAAAAGAGCCCCTGAAAGCCTTTCTCTTGTAATAAGCACGCATGTAAATATTGCATCTCGTGGTGTGGCTTAAGTAGATGCAGTGTGTACTCACGCTTGTTTTAACGAATCAAGAGGAGGAGTCTTCACCAAAGATACGAGGACGAGTTCATCGAAGGTGCTGATCGTGAGGTCTTGATCGATCGGTTGCTGTGGCGAATCGATGGGGTGCCACTACCGTTTATGTTCCGTCATTGTTTATTTCCTATGTTAGCCTGCGTGGCTCAATATTTGTAAACTTCGACCTTAAGGTCAAAACCATTATTTGATTATCAAAGTTAACCGTTTATGTTATTATTAAGCTTGTATGGAGCGATTGCCATCTTTGTTGACCTTGTGTGCACTAGCATGATCCCGGCTAGTCGTTAAACCTGAAGGGTCCCGAAGCCGTAGTTTTGGGTCCCGACAAATAAGGGCGATCGGTTATAAATCACGGCTTTAACTGCGATTTCAGGTCTCAAGTTCTCTCAATTTGCGTCCATTGCTAGAAAGGAAGTGGAAGTGAGAAAAGGAAATAACTTCGTAAAGGACTGCGGTAAAGAATTACTTACTTGATATTCGAGTTCTCGGCGTCTCAAGGTTTTAATCTTTTTTTTTGGACATACGAGTAAGCTCGTGAATAATGAAGTTTTCTCTCTAACTTCATTCGGAGCTTTTTAAGTCTCGTCTTCTTTTTACTCAAAAGAAGCAAGAGTTAGTAAAGATCAAAGATATAAGCAGTCTTAAGTTCAGCACTTATTGTTTAAATTTTCTGCGACTTCATGGTTGCGAGTTAGCTTCTTTAAGCTTTTTCCGGAGGTCTAATACCTCTTCCTAAACTTTTTCGACTCCTCTTTTTCATAATCGGCGAGTCGGCTAAATCTTAGCGTCCTTTGTTTAACCGCAAAGGATAACGGTGGACATGAGCATGGGTCAATCGATTGTAAGTTCTTCTACAACCATTGACCTAGTCGTAAGTTCTTCTACGACAAAGCCCTTGGTCATAAGTCTTTTACGACCATTACCTAGTCATGAGTTTTCCATGACAAATCCGTAAGCACTATATAAGTAGTCAAATCCAAGGTGACTATGAATAGCGATGACTTACCACCTCTCTCGCTGTTTGCGAGTTCCTCTTTCTGTCATAGACTCTAGAAGTTGTCGATGATATTCACCGACAACGACAATTTGCTCTATGGCTTTACGCAAGATGAAAAGACAATGAGAAACAAGAGAAGATTATACCAGTATATATCGATGCGATTAAGTACTTACATTCATAGTTGATCGAGCAAACATCGAGTAAACCGACTCCGGATCTTGACTTGTCTACCCTCGTGACTTGGTCCCACCAAACCTTCTCAAGACGTTCATTATCAAAGGTATCCCTCTATTGGGAATATCGTTGGGATGGGGACTTCGATCGCGAGATCGAAAGCGAAGACCCAACGATGGAAGCGAGCCCAAAAAGTCGTAGCGAAGTTGAAATACTCTTCTTCTTCGATTACAGTAACCCGGTTTCTCTTTGGGTACCGGAGGAACGTCGCAACGATCTCCTTTCCCAGACGGTGGGATGAACGCCACCATCTTGACCAGAGGCCTGCGGTGCCTCTGTTCTATCCACGACCATCTCGGTGGTCGTGGCGACCCTCTCGATGAGTCGCGGTGTTTGTGGAGCTTTCACGACCATCTCGGTGGTCGCATTCTTCTTGGAGTCTCCACGACCATCTCTGTGGTCACCATTGCTACTTCGAGAGGTTGTAGCCGCTACCTTCTTGGGTACAACAGTACCTCATTGGTTGTCGTAACCACTTCAGCGCCACGACTTCCTCTACCACTGGTGAGGATGATCCTCGACCACTTCCTTGTTGTCTCTCAAGAAATTGGAGAGGTAGCAATAAACTTCTCAACGGAAGCATTCTTGGGAAATTTGAAGTCGGGCTAAAAACAAAGAAAAGGAAAGCAATTCAGGTTGTGAAAAGGAAAAAGGTAAATTCTGTTCTTACACTTTAGTATATTTCACATACCGCACCTTGGACCTAAGCAGAATTTGGGAGTCACTTTCCCAGCAGAAGATTTCTTCTTCTCTCGACCACTTGAATTAGAAGAATGGGCTTAGCCACGACCATGTCCGGTCGTGGATTTTGAATAAGGACCATCTCTACGGTCTCGACTTTCTGGATGGCGAGATCGGTCTCGACCACTCCAAGAGCAACATTGCCATCAGCCATAGGCTCTCTTTCGAGTGGTATTATCCTTCACAAAGACATAAAATCCTTCCGTTCTCCTTTTCCAAGTGCTTAACAAAACCGAGTGGCGGCTGCGAAAGATTTTTTGTCATAATAGAAGGGTACCTTGGCCTTGCGAGGTTTGCGCTTTAGAGGTTCAGCTACTTGACCTCCTCCACTTGACTATTTTAGCCTCGGCTTGATTCTTGCTATATCCGCCACAAGCTTTGCGAGAGGATGCAGTCGAAGGGCTAGAACTCGAACTCGCCCTCCTTTGTCGTCACCCCTTAAAAGTCGGCGTCCCTTGGGCCGAAGGAGCCGAGCCTTTGTCCTTTGTCAACCCCTGCACCGATGGTTATCGAGATGCTTCTTCATCATCCCAAGCGATTTTCCATGCCTACTTTACGTAAAGCAAAAGCAGAAAGAGAAGAATTACAAACCGTCGTAAGATTTTCTCGACCGATATCAAGTCGTAAGTTTTTCTCGACCTTTCCTCGATCAGTAAGATTTCCCTACGGTCACGACTAAGTTGTAAGTTTTTTCTACAACATTTCTCTAGTCGTAAGTTCTTTCTACGACTATAAAGTCTTAAAGATAAAATCAACTCTTGATTACCTTTAGGCGAACCATCCTTTCTCTGCGGATACAACCGCAAGGATTTAGGAACCGCCACACTAAGTGGCGGAGACTTCTCACAAACGAAGTTTGACTCTAACGTCAATCTCATTTGGTGAAAGATCTGTTCAAACAGATAAAGGCATCTTTTAAACAACTGCGGAAAGACCAAACCGAGAGCTAAGTCGAAAATTCACTTACCCTCGTTGTAGTCCCCGTTTGGTCTGTTAGCCACGAGTATCTCCACATAGGGGATGCTCGTTTCTTCAAAGGACTAATTCGGCGTGTTATGAAATCTTTCACCACATGCCATCCGGTCGACCCTTCCTTCTTCAAGTCCTTGATAGCTTGAACATAAGGGCAATCCGTGATATCTTCGTGAGTCGAATCCATGAAGATTTCTTTCAAAGAACCTTTCCCACGAAAGAGGCATCTTACGAGGTGACTTTCGATAGAAACCACCTCTTCCTCCATCCCGACCCACAGTGGGTGAAACTCTGAATATACTCCCTCGACTTCCGTCGTGGAGTTTTAGACCACAACTTCCGGCAATCCCGCTTGCGAGACCTTCCATAGAAATATTGGAAAAGCTCAAGGTCCATGGAATTCCTGTCGCCTCGCACAAATATCTTAAAACGCCGGCATGGTGATGGAGTTAGGACCAAGGTTCACTAACTCCACCCCAAAATCTTTCGAGCACAACGGTGAGAAAGGGGTGAGCAGGCAGTCGAAGGCCACACTCACAATAAGCCTGGAAGACGGGAATTTGCCCATTCTCCCCTGACGGCCAATGCTGCCCAATTGCCGGAAGCCATTTCACAAGAGTCTTCTCTGGAATCTTCCCGGCGACAACTAGGGCTTGAATCTTCGCCGCATCCATCTCCGACTCTTCCCACTCAGAAACTTTCCTGGCCATCTCTCTTGGAAACAGGAAATTTTGGGTCGAAAAAGAGGGCACAATTGGAGTGGCAGCGGAGAAGGCAAGAACGACTCGGCGGCGGAGAAGGCAAGAGCTTGAAGAACAGCAGGAGCAATTTGGGGGAAAAGTAAGATCTTAGGTTTTACCCTCCGGTGAGTATATATAACCGCGTACCTTGAGCCGGAGGCGTGACATTCCAAGGGTCGCCACCGTCTCGGGAACCGCTTCAACAAACAGGCTAACGGGCGTCGTTTGAGATTCCCAATGTGTCCGTTCGAGAAATTCAGGTTTGCGTTTACATCTCAAGCGAAATTACTTCCTTGGTTAGATCTTTTCAACCAAAGGAAATGATAATCGGAAAGTTCCTTCTTCCGATCACTATACTACGACCACCTTGTGATCGTAGAAATGCTTTTACGACCACTTGATAGTCGTAAGTAATTTTCTTGACCAAGCACATTTCGGTCAAAGTAGTATACAATCGAAGAGTTTTCCTTCGATTATTTTCACGATCCTCTCATGATCGTAAGACCATCTAGAACCCCTTTACCAAGTAAGTTGCTTTCACTTGAAGTGGGGGCTAGATGGCGAGGATATAATAATCCTCATTTTACCTTTTATCTATAATCTTTATTATAGGTAAATATGGCGTCATCACGAACCCCGAGTGTACCCTTAATGTTATGAAGGAAGAACCAAGCTGGATGGTCGTAAGTTCTTCTCGACCACCCCATAGTCGTAAGTTATGCTACGACTATCCCATAATCGTAAGTCTTGCTCGACTACCTCATAATCGTATATTCCTCTCGACTAGGTCAATACGACCACCTTATAATCAAATGAACCTGCGAGACAAGTGGGTCTTATTGATTAAAGGGATTCAAACGATCATCATCTGTTGTTATTCTCTGAGAATAATGGCACGTAATACCCCATTATCTACGGTATATAGTTTGTTGAGCGGCGTGGAGGAATTAATACACGGTAATTACTACCAACATCGCCTATTCTGAGGAGGTGATGAGGCGTCGCTTTACTCGAGTATGCTTGCCACTCCTTCACGCACTATAAAAAGCGGCAACTAGAGAAAGGGAGAGAGGATCGAGGATCGAGCCATCAGGAATACAAGCACTATCTGTAATAGTCTTAGTTTTTCCCCTGATTGTTCAGTATACACTCAATACCATACACACACAGGAGTAGGGTTGTTATTCTCTCCGGAGAAGGCCGAACACGTATAAAAATTCTGTGTCAATCTCTCTCGCATGATTCTATTCTAGGAGACCCCCAAATCAAACAATCTTTACGTAAGTTCGGTTCTAAAACACCGACAATCTTTGCTTTATGCAAAACAACCATATTAAGCCATCCTTTGTTACATCCATGTATGCATGTCATTACATTATTTGTGGGTGTAACTTGCGAGCACGGTGGTTGTGCTCATACTTGCTTTATGCAAACAAATTTCGAAAGAAGAACTTCACCATCGGTGTGGATCTCGACGACTAGGCGCTACCCGATCGATTGCTGTGGCGATTAAGCTGGACTCTACTACACTTTCTTCGTCTTCATTGTGTTCTTTATTGTTGGCTTGTAAGCCTCCTTTGTAATCAACTCTATTGTTATTTATTAATAAAGTTGTGATATGATTTTGTTACCATATTTGTTTCTTGTGTGAACTAGCTACGATCATGGGACTAGTTCGTAAATGCCTGAGAGGATTGGGAGTATTAATTCTCGGGTCTTACATTTGAACATATTGAGCCTACATTTTATGCAAATTATATTCATTTAAATTAACCAACATTGCATGCTTTAATTATTTAATCAAATGTATGTTAAAGCTTAAGGTAGTTAAACACCCATTTGTTGATTAATTAATTAATATGCCATCCATTGTTATTGAATCCATTATTCCTTGTCACCTTAGTAAATATATGGTAATTACTAGTATAGGTTGTACTTAAGCGACATGCTAGTCTTGCTTAAGTACCGGGACATTAAATGTCCCAAACAACATCCTTTAAACATGAAAATAGTTTTGGGCAGTCATTGTAGGGAAATGACTGGGATGGTTGAGTTGATGTATTTTACTCCTCAAAAACCCTAATTGATGTTCCTATCTGGGCGGATGATATGTTGAATGGGTGCTAATGTAGCCCAAAGAATGTTGGTTGTGAATGGTATAATGTGGATGGGTACTAATGTAGCCCAAAGAGTTGATGTGTGAAATAAACCACCCAGATAACCCCTAAGGACTTAATCTTGTCATGACCTCCTGTGTAAAACAAGTACAACCACAAGTCTGCAAAGTGCAACTTGGCTTAATAAATTTATTAAACCCTGAAAGGCATCTCACTAGTGAAGACGTGCAAAGCGTAAGCTCGGAAGGGACACCGATGGTGAAGTGCCTACTACGACTCGTCGTAGGGGTGATATCCCGCACAACTTATGGGACCCACCGCAAGCGCGGCCCATATGGGTGAGATGATGGAAGAGGCGAGGTAATTTGAAAGGTTACTATGACGGTCGCTCAACTACATGACTAAGGAATCGTGTAGGGTAGTGAGTATGACTATCTCTTATGGGTACAGTGTACAACCTCTATAGAGTCTAAACTGTTTAAATAGCCGCGTTTACGGTCAAAGGTGGACATGGGAATCTTTACTTGAGTTAGTTCTTTTTCAAAAACCTTTGTAGGTGGAATGAAAAATGTGGAGGGCTCACCTAACCGTGTGTTGGATTTTACACAGTCTTGAGCTCAATGATGGTAGTAATTGGAGGTAGCTCCAATCAAAAGAAGCATCATGTATAGGTTCCAATGGGACGGAACCTCTACTGAAATAAATATTGCACAATTACTCTCTTTAATAAAATGCAATTTGTTAATATGCTAAGTGATAGGAAATTGGTAATTATGATAATTCAAAACATTGCTTTCGCAAATAAAAGAACCTGAGCCATCCTTGTAAAGCCTTGCATGTATATTATTGCATTGTGTGTTGGCTCGCAAGCACGGAAGTTGTGCTCATTCTCGCTCTTTCCCCCAAAACTGAGCACCGCCCCCTGTTTTCCTTTGACTGTGGCCAAGTGAAATTAGAATGGGGAATGGATTGAATGGATGGAGCTAATTTGGTTTTGAGCGGCCCCACTTGTCATGGACCTTGACCTTCCCTCTCTCCCCCTTGTTTCCCTTCCAAGTGGGCCCAAGCCCATTTTTGTGGCAATCAAGACCCCTAGTGACCAAACACAGTGAGCATGGACTCGGTCCATTCACTATTAGCAAGAGCTAGGTCACTGCAGCAGTCCCACCTGTCAATAGGACAGTTTCTCTTTTATTTTTCCGATTTATTTCAATTCAATCTTCGAAAGCTCTGTTCTTCCTCGTCATAACTCCGAAAATAATGAAATTAGTTTCTAAAATTTTGTAAATTCAAGATCTTGCTAATGGCATATGTCTTGTTTAATTTGGAGTTCACTTGTTTATTCTTGTGTATTTATTTGCTCTCTTTGCTTGTTTGTGTCTTTTCCGGTGCGTTCGTCCGATTAGGATTTGAAGACACAGAAGGCCTCCAAGTTGATCAAGCACAAGAATATCAAGATCCTCTTACCTATAACCAAGGCGAGTCAATACTTTGATCATATTGATCCTACATTTTATGCAAATTATATTAATTTAAATTGACCAAAATTTCCTGCTTTAATTCTTTAATAAAATATATGTTAAAGCTTAAGGTAGTTAAACACCCATTTGACGATTAATTAATATGCCATCCCTTGATATTTGAATCCATTATTTCATGGTCACCCTAGTAACTATATGGTAATACTAGTTATAGGTTGTACTTAAGCGACATGCTAGTCTTGCTTAAGTACCGGGACATTAAATGTCCCAATCATCATCCTTTAACATAAAAGTGGATTTGGGCAGTTATTGTGGGGAAATGACTGAGATGGTTGAGTTGATGTATTTTACTCCTCAAAAACCCTAATTTCTAATACCACATCTGGGCGGATGGAAAGGCAATGGGTGCTCAAGGAGCACGAGAGTGGTTAGTATGTGGAAAGAACCACCCGGATGGATTAAGGACTTAATCTTGTCATGACCTCCCGTGTTAAACAAGTACAACCACAAGTCTACAAAGTGCAACTTGGTTTAGTAAAATTATTAAACCCTGAATGTGTCTCACTGGGTAGAGAAAAGGAAATGTGCAAGCTTGCGGTACATCTAGCTTGAATGGGTGAAGTTGCCAGTTGTTGTGGGTAGTAAAACTACACCAGACGCTACGGTACAACGATCCCGCACAACGTGTGGGTGCAACCCCATATGGGTGAGATGATGGAAAGGGCAAGGTAGTTTGAAAGGTTACTGTGACGGTCGCTCAACTACATGACTACGGAATCATGTGGGGTAACGAGTATGACTATCTCTTGTGGGTACAGTGTACAACCTCTACAGAGTCTAAACTGTTTAAACAGCTGCGCCTACGATCAAAGGCGGACATGGGAACTTTACTTGAGTTAGTTCTATTTCTAAAACTTTGTGGGTGGTATAAAAAGTGTGGAAGGGCTCACCTAGCCCTGTGTTGGATTTTACCTGAGTCTTCGAGCTTAGCGGTGGCCGTAATTGGAGGTAGCTCCAATCAAAAGATGCATGGTGTAGAGTTTCCGACGGAGGGAACCTCTACTGAAATAAATATTGCACAATTACTCTCTTTAATGAAATGCAATTTGTTAAAATGCTAAGTGATCGGACTTTGTAATTATGCTAATTGAAAAGATTGCTTTAGCAAATAAAAGAACCTGAGCCATCCTTGTTTAGCCTTGCATATATAATATTGCATTGTGTGTTGGCTCGCGAGCACGGAAGTTGTGCTCATTCTCACTCCTCTCCCCAAACCCTTTCAGACAATGAAGACGAAGGAGACTACGCTTTATACGAAGGCCCAGAAGCTGATGGACAAGGAAATGATGAGGAGTAGTATAGATCTGTAGTCTAGGTCTCGTCCCAGTCTAGTTGACTCCATTGGTGCTTGCGTGCATCCAACATTATCCAAGTCCTTGGTTAATATTGGGCGCACACGGGTTTCCCCAATCACTTGCTTGTAAAGAGATGTGCTCTCACCCTTTTACTTCCGTTGTCGCTTCCGCTACTTTTTGTAATATACTCAGTTTGGCCTGTTCGGCCCTTATTGTAAAACTTGACCCGATGCGGTCTATGTAAAGCTGTTGTTTAATAAATGGTATGGTTTTGTCTACGCTGTGTATGAATTGATTCAGTGACGTATCTGTGAGTGCTATCTACTGATCTTGGAAATAGCACAGTGTTTTCACAGAGGATTTGGATTCTCAGAATTCGAGTCCGACACCTACGATGTGGTATGGTGGTTGAGATTTTTCTGACCTTTTTGGTTCATGGTTTTGACCTGGGGCTGCGATTTGTTTTGTTAACAGGTCTGAAATTCGCATGGGCCATATGTTTGGACCCATTAGCTTATTGGCCAGCCATTTTATGGTGACCTTTCAGTCCAATTCGTAAGGCCCAACACATTGAGCCTAGGGGAAAAAACAATCAAACATGAAAAACAAAACAAAAAAACCCATGCTTGTGGGAGCCCAAATAAAAAAGAAAGAATGTTATCTGTGACTGCCCGAATCAAAATAGAGACACAGAGGACACGGGGATCTTGCACCATCAAGCAAGAAACAAAGAAAAACATAAGGCAAGAAAAGAAAGGGGAGATACGAACAACACAAGAAATAAGGAAAAGGGAAGGGGAGATACCAACCTGCTTGAGGAATCCATGTGATTTGCGACTGCATGCCAACATCAAGAAAGCGACATGTAGGCTCCCTACATCTTCTTCACCAAATCCAACGGATGCAACGCTTTTTGGTTCCACCACCGTGTTTTCTTTTTCCCTTGGTTCTCCCTCACATTTAGTAAACAACAAGAGGCCATGAGAAGAGTAGATGTTGTACTTAAATTTAAGATTTCTAGTAATTGCTTATGTCTAACAGATTACATGAATTTAGTGAAATTGAACACACCCAAGACATATGTGGGATCCCCCGGGTTACTCCCGTAAGACCGAGACCCGCCCGGCCTTAAGGGGATAACTCTGGGGTCCTAAGTTGATGGATTCTACCTTAACTCCATCTAAATGAGAGTTCTTTGTTGAACCTAGAGCCCCGATGATCATGCGTACTGCTCCTCTGCAAGCACTACATGATTATCGGTTCCAAAAACAACCAAAGACCACAATTAATGAGTTAAAATGGAATCCATGAACAGCAAGCATGAGGTCATGTTGGCTCCCAAGATCAGCAACCAACATGCCCAGACTCATATACAACATTGATCACATCCATACACATTCATACAATCATAGTTCAAAAGGCATACAACAATAGTTCAAGTCTACAACTATTACAAATGGCACAGTCGGCCAGAATCAAAGAGATCATAAAGTAGCAGTGGAAGTAAAATAACTAAACCAAAAAATCCAGCATGGTATGCCCAATACCCATCAGCAACCGACTGGGAGTTAAATAATAGCACTACTCCTTAGCGTCGCCTAAATCGGCGCTAACGAGCTCATCGGTCTCACAATCCTCCTCACCTAAAATTGCAGCAACTGGATTGAGTACAAAGTTGTACTCGCAAGTCTTACACAAATAAAAATTAGTTATGCATAGAGGTTGTTCCAAAGGATGGCTCATATTGGCTTAGTTTTGCGAAAGGACGCAACAATTTTAACAACCTACACATACTAGTTTTTCAATTGCCAATTTTGTAAACAGATTTGAAGTAGAAGTAAAGCATGTGAATAAGTGATAAATTGAATGATAAATAAACCAACAAATAGAAAAGTGGCTGCCCACTTTGATACAACAAATTGCATGAACATCCCACTCATGCCGAACCAAAAGTACCCACAATTTAAACAAAAAGTCTAACAATAGTAACTCCCGAACTCAAGCGGTTGTCCATAACCGTGGACATGGCTATTCAAATAGATTTAACTCTGCAGAGGTGTACTACTTTACCCACACGACTCGATTAGCCCGTAAGCCACCGGAATCAACACACTTCCTTTGGTGTGTCGGCCGGGGAGAATCGAGATACAGCCGTTTTTAGCAAGAAGACCCTATTGAGCTAGGTCCCCCATGTGAGATGGTTCCTTTCCTAGTACAAGCCTCTAATAGCACTTGCTAGGGGGCTCATAAGTTGTATTGGAAATACCGATGCAATGTACATAAAGAAAAATGGTGCGTCTCTTGCACTCTATAGAAAAATTACATCGGCTCCTAAGGAACATAGGATTTGATGGTCTCTATGTCCTTACACCACCATTAGACTTAACACAATAAAACCTTCCCCCTACTTAACCATATAGTACCCATATTCCGTGTGTGGTAGCACGAGTGTACTTGAATCAACGATGTTACCAAAGTTCGGTCCTTAATGGTCCGGACAAGACATCCACATACCCAATCTTGTGCACGAAGGCACCATCACTAGCCAACACATGTCCAGACCCCAAAACTCATTTAAAATGATAAAATTTAGTTCACAAAATAGATACGAAGATCTGGAAGATAAAGATTATGAGGAAGTGTATGTTTTCCCAAAATTGTCGAACTACTATTCCAGACTTGCATGGCTAAGCAAACTCAAATAATATAATTCACACATCCTAACTTAAGCATGTGGTACTAGATAAATTCAAGAATAACCTCATGATTTAGGATATAGCTATCTACACATCACAAAAATAGCGACATTATCAAAATAGCATGCAAGCAAATATCATTGCACTAACTTAACAAAACTGGGATCAAATATGATGCAAAAGAAAGTTAAAATGATGCTTGCCTTGCTGGTAGCTTAGCTGCTCACTCTCAGTAGCGTAGGAGTCAATGTCGATTTCTCCGGAATCTAGAGAAATAACGATATCGATAAACACTAAGAAATACTTCAAAAATCAAAGTACTAAAAAATGCATCATTTTTCTATAGTAAATAGTGCATGATTTTAGATGAAAATAGGTGAAAGATTTATTCCAATTGGAGTTAGTGTGTGAGAGTTATGGCTATTTGAAAATCAGATTTCAATAGGTTCAAGTTCAAGTAATTTAATTATTTGGCCAAACTTTGCAAAATAGCAAGAGATACAAGGATTACATAGATAAATAGGGAAAATTTTTATAAATCCAAAACATTTGGGTTTAACTCATTTGGAGTTTTCAAGGATTAGTTATGCATTTTCAAAGTTAATAGCCTTTTCCTATTGTAAAGATAATAGGTTTATGGATCAATCTCCAAAATATAAATTTTGCTACAGAGAAATGTTTGAAACCAATTTCATAATAAAGTTCATTAAAAATGAAAATTATCATAATTGGTTTCATCAGTTGAGGAGAATTAATTATGTATTTTTACAGTTATTCATATTTTCAGTGTGCAGATTATTACGTTTTGGATTACCTAAAGTATTTACTCCTTTTCTTACCGAGGGCTGCGCTAGCTGCAGTCTCTGGCCGCAGGGGCCCAGCACAGTACCACTCACAAACTAATTACTAAGTCAAAAGTGCGCTGACAAGTGGACCCAACTCGTCAGTGACTCAGTGCGGTGTGTGCGTGCTTGAAACGTTCGGACCATGCTCGTGAGTGGTCCGATTACGATCCAACGTTCCAGAATCGTTGCGCGTTCGGACGGTTCAAAGACCCAATTGATCTGGTCCATTGATTTGGCATCGGACGATCCATATTCGTGGTGCGTTCGGACGGTCCGAACGGCCCATAGAATCTGGATCGCTGATTACACATCCAAAGGTCCAAAATGGTCCTAGCGTTGCCTTGGGCTGACCAAGCGAAAAGGGGCGCGAGGCTTACGTGGCTTTGGCCCACAAGTCAGCCACTCATGACGATAACTAAACATGTGGAGTTCCGTGGAAGGGGGCCCGCATGTAAGTGACTAATTAGGGCGACTAAGACAGTTATTAACTGCTAAGCATCACGCCACAGTGCTTGTCCAAATACGACAATGGGGATTTTGTCCCGCGCGGTTCACCGGTGGCTCGCCGGCGCTACGCGCCATGGCGGCGTGAGCTAAGGGCATGGATATGTGCACAATAGCATCGTGCACCCGTTGGTGGTATTCTCAACGGCGGCGCTGGCCTGTACCAGCGGCTAGCCGGAGTTGAGCAATAGCGTGCTACACGGCAAACATGCAAAACACGATAAAGCTCCGCAGCGGTTCAGATAAGTGGGTGCCCAAGGTCCTAGGGGCTATTAGTGAACAACCTGAGCAAAGAGGAAGCTTGGGGAAGCTTGGAGTGAGTTGAAGCAGTGATGGAGCCGGAGAAGACAACGGCGACGATGCAGCGTAGAGTGTAAAGAAGGTCCTGAGCAAACCCAAGACCAGTGAATGCTTGGAGAAGTTTAAAGACCTTATGAGCAAGCTATAGGAACAATTAATTGGACAGTGGCTTACCGAAACAAGTGGGAGATGAAAAGTTGCTTATACGACCGAAAATGGTCCAAGCTTCCATTAACCTCAATCCTGTCGTGCATTACCCAAATTAACTTAGGGGTTTTCAATCTCATGCTAAAAGACACGAGATGATGCAAAAGACTTAGGATAATACCCACCGGAGACGAAGATGACACACTAGTGTCACTCGAGTGCGTGCTCTAGAGCTCTAGAGAGCACGAAGATGGTCCAGATGCTACAAGCAACGAGGGGCTGGCATTAGCAAAAATGGACACGGGGTGGATCATAGAATCGAAAGGTAACACCCGGTGTAAGCTTACCGGAGTAGAGAGCGAACACGAGTGCCCTTTTCCTCAACCAACGAGAGGAAAAGTGAGTAAAAACTAAGGTTTGAGTGTTATGCTCATGAACATGACGGAGTGGAGGCGGCATCAAACAAAGGAGCTCTAGGATAGGTTGCCATGGGTGGTGTGGTTACGGTGGTGACGGAGCAACGCAGGAGCTCGCGGCCGCGTGGTGTCGAAGACCTGAGTGAGCTGACGGGAGGTTGAAGAAGGCATTGACAACGTGGGCCCACCACGTCAGCGAAAGAAAATGGCGCGACCGCTCGCGCACAACTCCGAACCACTTTTCTCCACCGTTGGATTAAAATCTAACGATTCACAATCGTGGCGCGTCCGGACCGTCCGAACGGCCGAATTGATCTGGATCGTTCAATTTTCACCACATGGTCCATATTCATGGCGCGTTCGGACGGTCCGAACAGCCCAATAGATTTGAGCCATTGATTCTACATCAGACGGCCCAAAAGTGGTCTGTGCGGCAAAGGGCTGCGGGGTGCAGTTAGTTGACTCAACCGAGTCAAAAGGCTTGGTCTGGTTCGAGCCCAAGGAACAATATTGGCTAGGGTTGGGTTCAGGTTTGACTGAGATTTAAACCTAGATCCTCATCTTTGACCAAAGGTTAAGAAATAGGAATAAAATTCCTAAAAACATGAAATAATTCAGAGGTGTTCCTGGGATGACCTAGTACGCAGATAAAAAATTTAAACCCCTCTGTTCATTTCACATTTTGAGCAGATTAAATCCACAACCAAAATAGGTCATAGGATTGAGTTTGAAATTTCTAGGGTTTGAAACTAACCCCAAAAATTTGGGAAAATTTATTTTAATTCTTGATCATTATTGTAGTATTTGAATAAATTATTTTCAGAGGTACTTCAGTAGCATTTGTTGCAGTTTTGTTTTTGAATTTTCTTCTCTAAGTGTAGGTTCAAGACCTGCACAAGATTTTCCAAGTGCAATATCTAATGCAATGCTTGAAAAACAATGATGCATGCTCATGAGATGCAAAGTAAACCTCTTTATTAACTTGAGGATGTGACAAACCTCCCCCCTTACAAAAGATCTCGTCCCCGAGATCTGGGTAGGTCGGAAGATGGATAGGAAGGTCCTAAAGGAAATACAACATATGTTGTTTTGATTTCCTTCAAAGGTAGTGCTAAGATATCTTACAAGGCTACAAAGAATGGTTATCACATTTTCCTTACAATTGCTTTGTTTAACCTTGCCTTTCTTGATTCAAAGGCACTTCAAGTAGAAGGAAAAAGATCTGGATATTCCTTTCGCATATGCTCTTCAAGTTCCCAAGTAGCCTCATCTTCAGTATGGTTGCTCCACTGAACTTTGAGGAACTTGTTGTTGTGATTTCTCGTCTTGTGCTCCATTTCTTCAAGAATGCGAATCGGGTGCTCTTGATAAGAAAGATCGGGTTGCAAGTCGAGTTCTTCCAACTTAGTTGCTTCAGTTGGAACGCAAAGGCACTTCTTCAGTTGTGAAACATGGAACACAACGTGCACATCTGAAAGTGATGGTGGCAACTCCAATTGATAGGCCATCAGTCCCAATTTTGCTATAATTCAGAATGGTCCGATGTAGCGAGGTGCCAACTTGCCTTAAACATGGAAACGACACATTCCTTTCATCGGAGAGACTTTAGGATAAACATGATCGTCTACCTCAAAGCTCAACTCGCGACGACGACGGTTGGCATATGATTTCTGATGAGATTGAGCTGTCCGAAGTCGCTCACGGATGATACGAACTTGCTCTTCGGCATCCTCTACCAAGGTTGGACCATAAAATGGTCTTTCCCCGACTTCGGACCAATTCAAAGGTGTCCTACAAGCTCTCGCATACAATGTCTCGAAGGGTGACATTTGTATGTTCGATTGGAAGCTGTTGTTGTAGGAGAACTCTGCAAATGGTAAGCACTTCTCCCTATTCTTGCTATAGGACAGCACACAAGCTCAGAGAAGGTCTTCCAAAACTTGGTCCACTCTCTCTGTTTGTCCATCCGTTTACGGGTGATAAGCGGAGCTGAAAGATAGATTAGTCCCCATCGCTTTATGCAGGCATTTCCAGAAATGAGAGGCAAATTGAGGACCTCTATCTGAAATGATCACCTTTGGCACACCGTGGAGACAAACGATCCTTGCGATGTAAAGCTCGGCTAGCTTGTCCCCGGTGCAAGTGGTCTTGACAAGAATGAGATGGGCGACTTTTGTCAAACGATCGACAATCACCCATATAGAATCCGATCCAGATTGAGCCCTTGGAAGTCCAGTGATTGTAACATCCCAATTTTCTGAGCTTTAAAAATCTTTTGAACAGTTAGTAGGAGAAAATTCACCATTTGGTTTTATCCGAGTTAAGTCCAAAGCTTAACATTGAACCTTGTGCATCAAAACAATTTAATATTATTAAAGTCAACACCAACAATGGTCAAAACTATTTTATTTGGATTCTTTGTGCTTGGATATATTTTCTAAATTTTTTAGAATTTTTCCAAATTCATTTGCTATTTTCTATTTGCCATTTGGAATTTCTGGTATTTTATAAAATAGAAAACCTATTAAAATCTCATAAACCCTCCTTGTGCTAAAACCCAACCCTATTTAGATTCGGCCCAATCCTCCCGCGCACGCGCGCCCCACTCCGCTGGCAAGTGGGTCCCACTTGTCAGCCTCTCTCTCTTTCTTTCTTTCCTTCACGCGCTCGGCTCGTTTCTAGCCATTGGATCTTGTTTGAACGGTCAAGATCTAATGGGCCGTTTGGACGGTCCGAACGGCACACTCATTTTGAGCCGTCCGATCAGGAATGGATGGCCAAGATTCGTTGGGCTATTCGGACAGTCTGAACATCACATTCAATCTGGATCGTCCATTTTAAATCCGACGGTCAGCGTTAGCGATCCGAAAGTTTCCTTTCACCGCGTGCGTGTTTCGCTGCCAGGTGGGCCCAGTTCGCGTGTCGCTGACCGATGGGGCCACCGCTATTCATCGTCTCCGAGCCTGACTCCCCTTCCGCTTTCCTTCGCCGCCGCCGCCGCCGCCGCCGTGCCCGTCGTGGACTCTGCGCCTCCTAGGGCTATTTAAGGCCTCGAGGCCCCTCGTTCTTTGCACCCCGAGCAGCGCCGCGCCTCGATTCACCACCCTCAAAGCCCTAGCCGCTGCCTACATCTTCATGTTGGCCGAGAGGATCCGTCGTCACCATCGCCATTTCGGTGGTCCTCGTCGCCTTTGGACGCCACCATCGACATCGCCGCAGTGCCCACATCTCGAAGCCATCGTCACCTTCGCCACGGAGAACCCCTCTAGCACCGTCACCGTCGAGCCCGAGCGTCCACCTCCGCTTCGACCTCACCGCCGGCCGCCACACTTCACCTCGAGGACCCGTGAGCACACCAACATGATCCCCACGTCCTCCTCTACCTCCCAGTACCCTTCGCCGCCATCGAGTCGCCTCCGTTCGCCGGTTCCCTTGGGACTAGTGCACCGCCGCCCTCGCCGTTGTGCCACGCTAGCACCACCTCACCGCCGCGTCAGCCCCAGCGCCTCCGTGTCGCCTGCGTGGCAGCCACGTCAGCGCGCACGCGTGGCAGCCCAGATCCAACCCGTGAGCCAGTTCGGTGAACCCAATTCACCGTGAACCAAGAGGCTGACGTGTGGGCCCCACACGTCAGTGAATTCTTTATTATTTCTTTTCCGGTATTTTCAATTGGAAAATAATTCGGATTAATATGAAATTAGGGTTTCTTTTAGATTCAAACTTCCAAAGCTCATATCTTTTGCATCTGAACTCCGATTGAGCCCATTCAAATTTCTAAATTCATCTAAATTCAAGATCTATCTATCTGATATTTTTATTTAATTTTTGGAGTTTTTTTTGCCTCTATTATTTATTTGTTTTGTTTGTTTGCTTCGTTTGCGAGTAGACGTCAATACTTTGGGAAGATTTGAAGAAGAAGGAGTACCTCAAGAGCAAGATCAGTACCTAGACCTATTTCAAGGCAAATTATATCTTTGATCATATTGAATCCAGTTTTCAAAAGTTATATTGATTCAAATTATTGCATCTACTTTAAGTATTTATTTAAATGCTTTTGGATTTAGTTATTAATCCAATTTGTTATATCCACCTTGCTTAATTGTTATGTCTTAACCTTTTGTCACCCTAGATTGGTTTATTTAGTTGGTATTATCGTAGCACCAAGTGGGTTGGTTAGATACGATTAGCCTGCTTAGCCATGCCACAAGTCATCATTTCATATGAGTTGCAATTATGAACTTGACTATGTGACTATGGAACTATGTGATAAAAATACGTGTACTATGTGCTATTACTCGTTGATGGCATATGTTGCACTTAACCAACAGGGTGGAAAAGGATTTAGAAGAAGGCAAGTGGACTGTGTATTGTTATGGTGGATCTGTGTGCATGGGCTTAAAAATCTGTGTGCATAGGGATTTGTAGTAAATTGGAAGTCTTGCCTTGGTCAATTAAGGACTTAACTTTGTGTGCCATTGAACTGAGCCTTACTGTACAACCACATGCCTGATGGGACGGGCCTAACTTAGTAAGTTATGGAATCTCGACATTGCTACTCAGGTTGTAGGTTAGACTATGTTGTTTGGATGGAGGTGTGCTACCAAGTAGTAACATCACGAGGCGGTTCGCCGTGTCCCTGTCCAACGGTGTGTGTCATACCTATCGCTGTGTAAGGCTTGGTATGACGGTTTGTAAGCACACTGGGAGCATCAATGCTTGAGATGAAGTTTCTGGAAAGTTTTGTTATGATTAGTGCTTGCAACACTAGTTATATCTTGTGGGTAAAGTGTGCAAACTCTGCAAAGTGTTAAATCAATCTATTCGAATAGCCGCGTTCGCGGTCATGGACATGCTCGGGAATTTCACACGAGGGGTAGATTTTCATAAAATAATTGGGAAGGGAGCTATGTGATTTATGTCATATGGCTATGTGAATAACTTGTTTAGGCTATGTGTCTTTGTGAAATCAAACTGTCAAATTATTACTATTTATTTGTTTTAACTTATACTTTCAATCTATTATTTGTATTCAACTGCAAATGTTGTATTTTTGCGAAAGAACCACAGAAGCCATTCCTTTGGAATAAGCCTTCATGTATAAATTGTATTTCTGTGGTATGACTTGCGAGTACGGTTGTGTACTCATGCTTGCTAAATCAAATCAAGAGAAGAGGAGGAGTCATTGCCTGCTTTCGAGGAGGAGTTCGTTGAAGGTGCCTGATCGTAGGGTCTTGATCCCAGTTGGTTGCCTGTGGCGAAATGATGGGATGCCGCTACCGTTTATGTTTTCGCTGCTATTTACTTCTCTATCAGCCCTGCATGGCTTAATAAATGTAACCTCGACCGTAAGGTCAAAACCCTTATTTGTTAATCAAATTACTCGTTTATGCCTTTAATCGCCTTGTGTGGATTGATATTCATCTATCTTGAAACTATGTGCACTAGCGTGATCTTGGACTAGTGCATTATACACAGATGGTCCAGAATTGCATTTTTGGGTCCCGACAGTGATGAAGTCCATACTGATGTCCTCCCACTTCCATTTTGGAATGGGCAAGGGTTGGAGAGCACCCGCTGGTCTTAAATGCTCAGCCTTGACTTTCTGGCATATATCACACTCAGCAACATACTGTGCGATCTGTCGTTTCATTTGACTCCACCATAACCTCTTTTTCAGGTCTTGATACATCTTGGTACTTCCGGGGTGAATGGAGAATTGAGAGTTGTGAGCCTCTTTAAGAATCAATTCTCTCAAGTTACGATCATGAGGCACCACCAAACGGTTTCTGAACCATAGGGTTCCCTGTGCATGTTTGGTGAAACATTTGGCTTCACCTTGTTTCAATTTCTCCCGAATCTGCATGACTTCCATGTCGGTCTTCCGGGCTTCTTTGATCTGGTCCTCAAGTGTAAAATTCACACTAAGGGCAGCAAGAGACCCTTCTACAATTATCTCCAGGTGTAAGCGTTGTAGTGCAACACACAAGCTTGCCGAAATGGGAGTTACCGATAAACAGTTACATTGAGATTTTCTGCTCAACGCATCGGCTACCACATTGGGTTTTCCTAGATGATAATGGAGTCCCAAATCATAATCCTTGATCAACTCGAGCCATCTTCTTTGCCTCAAGTTCAAATATGCTTGGGTGAAAATATATTTGAGACTTTTGTCGCCGGTGTAGATTTCGCAATGATTATCGATGAGGTAATGTCGCCAAATCTTCAGAGCATGAACTACGGTTGCAAGTTCTAAGTCATGTGTGGGATAATTAACTTCATGAGGTCTCAATTGCCTCGATGCATATGCCACAACTCGGCCTTCTTGCATGAGCACACAACCGAGCCCATGATGAGATGCATCGCAGTATACATCGAAGCTCTTGTGAATATCAAGCAGGATGAGCACTGGAGCTTTGGTCAGACATTCTTTTAAGATCTAAAAGCTACGCTCATATTCCGCTGACCATTCAAACTTCTTTTCCTTCTTCAGAAGCTGGGTCATTGGCCTCGCAATTTTTGAGAAATTCTGGATAAATCTGCGGTAATAAACCGCAAGTCCTAGAAAACTACGAATGTCGGTGACGCTCTTGGGTTGTTTCCAATCAAGGACATCTTGAACTTTGCTTGGATCAACAGTGATGCCACATTTAGATAGAACATGACCCAATAAACTAACTTCATGAAGCCAAAACTCGTATTTGCTGAATTTGGCATAGAGTTGATGTTGACGAAGCTTTTCCAACACAAGTCATAAGTGCCGCTCGTGTTCTTCATCAGAATTGGAGTAGATAACGATGTTATCAATAAATACAACAACAAACTGATCCAAATGCTCCATGAAAACCAAATTCATGAGGTTCATGAAGTAAGCCGAAGCATTGGTTAAGCCAAAGGACATAACAGTATACTCATACAAACCGTATCGAGTAGAGAATGCCGTTTTGGAATGTCTTCAGCTCTAACCTTGATTTGATGATAGTGTTGGGATACGGGTAGGCTACAATAGCTACAAACAAAAATTTCTACCACGCAAACTAGGAAGCCAAGCAAGTAGATGATCACAGATCGTTACCACCAGACGCGCAGAGCAGCGGAAGAAGGGTTGGAGCAGCCTGGTCCAACGTAGAGCACATCGATGTAATAGTCGTAGTCGATCGTCCAGCGTTGAGCAAGTCGATGCAGTGGTCGTAGTCGATCGTCCAGCATCCTCGCGAGTCGATCGTCTCCTCCAGCAACGTCTGCAGTTCCTTGTGAAGATCGCGGATCGTCCTCAAGCGCAACAGTCGTAGTAGTGTCTCTACGGTATCCACATATCCAGGGAAGGAACAACCGTACGTTGGTGTACTAGCACCAAGTCGCACGGCAGAGCTCTCAGGAAGATGGCGGCTAGGGTTACAGTGGTGTAAAACTTACGTGACCCCAACAGCCTCATGCATCTTCTTGTATAGTGCTCGTGATGGATCCTATCCGAACACGTTTACGAATCATATCCGTATTGGTTTGTTCCAACCCGTTAAGTGTGTGACCCTGTAGGTTCATGCGTAATCGGTTGTGACTCGGAAACCCTTTCCGATCACGAGTCGTAATAGCTCCTAGCAGAACATATCGATTTCTGAATACACACAAATTATATCGGACGAACCTTAATGCAATAAGATCTATAATTAGGTCCTCATCACTTACGACCAGGTCCTATCTATATGACTAGTTCATATTTGGTCTAAGTCCTTACGACCAGGTTTCGACCACTCTGTGATTACGTTCGACCAGTCTACGATCAGCTCGTATCTTTATACGACTAGTCCGTAACTGATCAAACTAAACGACCTACTCGTGTATTCTCCCTTTGCCTCACGATGTCTCATTGAACTCCAGGTGAGATGTTGTGTCATCCATGGACTGTTCAATACTTTTTCGATCGAGTGTCGGATAACATCACGTGGTCGAACACTTCGACAACTAGTGGCATGGCCATGCACTTTCTTTATCCGATCATAACGAGGGGCGCAGAGACATCTCTCCTGTTATGTTAGGAGGGGCAAATTCCATATCCGACCAGTCACATTCCTCTGTATGTTTCATAGCATACCCGAAAGCTACCTTTATAACTACCTAGTTACGGTGTAGCGTTTGGCAACCCCTAAGAGTGCTATTACACATGTAGGAAACCATGCTGATCTCAGGTCTAAGGATTATACATCATCATTGCTTGAGACCAACTCACGACACATATAATCATAACAATCTCAATAGTGTCTCAAGGTGGGTCTTATCCAACATCATGTTCTCTAACATGTGTCCATATTATTGGTTTGATATCTCTATATCCATGACCCATGAAACATAGTCATCAACCAATACATATGCTAGTCTATTCATATGTGTCCTCATATGTCTCCGACCAGGGATCAATAAGAATAATTATCGTAGAAATATAGAGTTTCACAATCAAGTCACATACTTGATAGTAAATATTAACAATATTATTCTAGGAACAAGATAACATATTATCCAATGTCATGAACATAATGAAATATAATCATCTCTATGATTGCCTCTAGGGCATATTTCCAACAATCTCCCACTTGCACTAGAGTCAATCATTTAGGTATCTAATACCGATAGCTCTTGTGTGTGCCTCATGCTTTGGCTGTGTGAGAGGCTTTGTGAACGGATCAGCAACATTCAAATCCGTATGAACTTTGTATATCTTAACATCTCCTCTATCCATCAATTCGCGAATGAGATGATAACGCCTAAGTATATGCTTGGACTTCTAATGGGATCTAGGCTCCTTAGTCTGTGCAATGGCTCCATTATTGTCACAATAGAGATCCATTGGGCTGGAGGCACTTGGAACCACACCCAACTCAGCAATGAAATTCCTTATTCAAACACCTTCTTTTGCAGCTTTAGAAGCCGCAATGTACTCGGCCTCCATCATGGAATTAGCAACCGTCTCTTGCTTGGAACTTTTCCAACTCACTGCTCCTCCATTCAAAATGAATACAAAACCAGATTGCGAATAATAATCATCTCTGTTGGTTTGAAAGCTTGCATCGGTGTAACCATTTACAACGAGCTCTTCATCACCGCCATAAACTAGGAAGCATCCTTAGTCCTTCTTAAGTACTTAAGAATATTTTTCACAGTTGTCCAATGACCTTCACCGGGATCAGCTTGGTATCTACTCGTAACACTTAGAGCATATGATACATCTGGCCGAGTACATATCATGGTGTACATGATAGATCCAATGGCTGAAGCATATGGAATATCACTCATTTTGTCTCGCTCATCAGTGGTCGTAGGACACTGATTCTTGCTAAGATTAATGCCATGTGCCATGGGCAAGAATCCTCTCTTGGAATCTTGCATGTTGAACCGATTCAACACTTTGTCTATGTACATATCCTAGCTTAATCCAATTAGTCTCTTAGATCTATCTCTATAGATCTTTATTCCCAAGATATATGTTGTCTCTCCTAGATCCTTCATGGAAACTATTTTTCAATGATGACTTAATGGATTCCAGCATAGGAATGTCATTCCCAATCAATAATATGTCATCCACATATAAGATTAGAATAACAAGCGCGCTCCCACTAACCTTCATTTAAACACAAGGTTCTTCTTTGTTCTTGACGAAACCAAACCTTTTGATTTCCTCATTAAAATGTATATTCCAACTCCGAGATGCTTGCTTCAATCCATAAATGGACTTTTGAAGTTTGCATACTTTACTAGCATTCTTTGGATCGACAAACCTTCAGGCTGTGTTATGTACACATCCTCATCTAGGTTTCCATTAAGGAAAGCCGTTTTGACATCCATTTGCCATATCTCATAGTCAAAATATGCAGCAATAGCTAGAATGATCCGAATAGATTTAAGCATTGCTACCGGTGAGAAAGTCTCATCGTAGTCAACTCCTTGAACTTGTCGAAACCCTTTTGCGACTAGTCAAGCTTTATGAATGTGAACATTTCCATCCATATCAATCTTTTTCTTATAGATCCATTTGCACTCAATGGTTTTAACACCATCAAGTGGATCGACCAGGTTCCAAACCTGATTTTCTCTCATGGAGTCTATCTCGGATTTCATGGCTCCAAGCCATTTCTCAGAGTCTGGGTCCATCATCACTTCCTCATAAGTTTTAGGCTCATCATTATTCAATAATAATACGTCATGCCCATACCTTGTAGGCAATTGACGTGGCCTTTAGATCTATGTGGGGCTGGTGCCTCATCTACAAGTTCAACAACATTTTGTTCATCCAGTAGAGGCTCAGTAGGAGTTGAAAGACTTTCAGATTCAGATCTACATGGGGCTGGTGCCTCATCTACAGGTTCAACAATATTTTGTTCATCCAGTAGAGGCTCAGTAGGAGTTGAAACACTTTTAGATGCATCTTGAATTTCTTCAAGTTGGACCTTTCTCCTATTGACTCCTTTTGAAAGAAACTCTTTCTCCAAAAAGACACCATTTCGGGCAACAAAAACTTTGCCTTCTACTTGGTTGTAGAAATAATATCCTTTGGTTTCCCTAAGATATCCTATAAAGAAGCATTTATCTGACTTGGGTGTGAGTGTATCAGACGCCAAACGTTTAACATAGACATCACATCCCCAAATCTTTAGAAAAGACAAACTAGGACTCTTTCTAGTCCACATCTCATGTGGTGTCTTATCTACTGATTTAGATGGTACCTTATTTAAAATGAAAGCAGCAGTTTCTATAGCGTAACCCCAAAAATACAATGGCAGATCGGATTGGCTCATCATTGATCGAACCATGTCCAACAAGGTCCTATTACGCCTCTCGGACACCCCATTCCATTGTGGAGTGCTCGGTGATGTAAGCTGTGGAACAATTCCACATTGTTTCAAATTATTACCAAACTCATGGCTCAAAAACTCAACCCCACGATCAGATCGCAAAGATTTGATTTTCTTGCCAAGTTGATTCTGTACCTCATTCTGGAACTCCTTGAACTTTTCAAAGGATTCCGACTTGTGCCTCATTAAATAGATATATCCATATCTACTATAGTCATCGGTGAAAGTAATGAAGTACTAAAAACCACCTCTAACTGTTGTACTCATTGGTCTACACACATTAGTATGTATGAGTGCCAACTGGTCGGACGCTCTTTCACTCCGACCAGTGAAAGGTGTCTTGGTAATCTTTCCGACCAGGCAAGACTCACATGTTTCAAATGATTCCAAATCAAATGAGTTTAGAGTTCCATCATTATGGAGCTTTTTCATACGTTTCTCACTTATGTGACCCAAACGACATGCCAAATGAAAGTGGAATTCAAAGCATTAGGGCGAAGCCTCTTTGTATTAATATTATAGACGAATGCATCAACAAGATTTAAAATAAACAACCCATTCAAAACAGGTGCATAGCCATCAAACACTTCATTCAAAAATATAGAACAACCATTGTTCTCAATATTGAATTTATAACCCTCTGCCATCAAACATGAGGTAGAGATAATGTTTCTACTAATGGCTGGAACGTAATAACAATTATTCAATTCCATAATAAATCCTGAAGGCAAAAGTAATGGCAAAGTCCCGACGGCTAATGCAGCAACCTTTGCTTTATTCCCAACATGAAGATCCATCTCGCCCCTTGTAATTCTCCTACTCTTTGTTAGACTTTGCAGCGAATTGCAGATATGAGCAACCGATCCGGTATCAAATACCCATGAGTTAACAGAAGAGTCAGCAAGAAAAACATCTATAACATTAATATCTGTAGTGTAAGTTTTAGTCCCACCATTCTTTTTCTGATCAGCCAGGTATTTCTTGCAGTTCCTCTTCCAATGGCCTAGCTTTTTGCAGTAAAAGCATTCATTCTCTTGAGTCGGGCTAGACTTAGTCTTGGGCTTAGGCTTGTTAGTTTTGATCTCATCTGAAACTTTAGTCTTGCCCTTTTCTTGACCCAAGTCTTAGCCTTCTTCTTGAAGCTTGTACTCTTTTGCACCATCATCATATGAGTGTTGCTTTTCTTAATGCTGACCTCTGCTGTCTTAAGCATCATATGTAGTTCGGTGAGATTCTTGTCTAAGCTGCTCATATGGAAGTTCAAAATGAACTGGCCATAGCTTTCAGGAAGCGAAGCAAGAATCAAATCTGTAGCCAACTCTTGACTAAGTGGAAAACCAAATTTTTCCAAGCTCTGTGTATAACCAACCATTTTGATCACATGAGGGCTCACCGGACCACCCTCAGCTAGCCTACATCCAAACAAGTTCTTTGAGATCTCATATCTCTCAGTTCTTGCTTGTGTCTCAAACATGCCTTTGAGCGCCACGATCATATCATAGGCCTCAATGTTCTCAAACTGCTTCTGAAGGTCTGAGTTCATTGCAGCAAGCATGAGATAGCTAACATCAAGGGATTCATCACTTGCCTTTTTATAGGCGGTTTTAAGTGCAGCAGCAGCATTCTCTGTAGGCACATCTGGAATTGGTTCCTCTAGAATATGTTCCTTTTGTATCTTGCCTAAGAACAATTTTTAGGTTGTGGGACCAATCCACAAAATTTGTTCCATTCAGTTTTTCCCTTTCAAGTATCGAACGTAAAGCAAAACTGGATGTAGGTACATCAGTTGGTGCCATAATCTACAACATAAAATATGCAAAACTAAGACAAATGTTCAATCAAAGTAACTTCTACTAAACAATTTAACAAAGATACTCCCACTAATTACCATATCCCTCTTATGACATTTTAGTGATTCAAGATCCATCTTCATTTAATCTACTAGTGAGCTTTGGCATCACTGCTAGAAGACTAGTGAAAATGGTAAGCAACACTTTGCTAATCATATCTCTATATGACTCATGTTGTTGGGCAGCATCTCCATGCTTCGACACCCAACCTTTATGCCCCAAGGTCCACAACTGTTATGATAATCTTGTTAAGTTAAACCAATGCACAGCGTGTAAGTGTCTGACACAAACCCATCTAGTCAAGTAGAGTTAATGGCACTCTGCTTTGGCAAGACCTACCATTAAAATACATGACTTTGGATGGTGCAGCATATTTGGGAGGGCATCAATTTAACTTAATATTATGTGAGGGAATTTTACTTCTACCATGTTAAAAGCATTTAAAGTAAAAAACATGTATAGAAATACATGAACAGGAATATAAGGCATTCACAGACAATCAAATTGCATTGTGATATAGTATGACCCTTCTCCATGGTGATCTCCATCGCCATGCATCTTGTTCGCCGTGTCTACAAGTGGTCGACTCCTCCAAGCACTCCCAGTAAGCCATTATTCCTAATAGCACTAGTAATGAATCACAAGGAGTAAAGAAGCATCACAAGTCGATACACAGGCCGTTATACAAAAATTAGACAGCCTTGGGCTGCAATAAGCATGACACGTAGGTCATGAAAATTACATACATACATGCATCTCATACATGAACCATTATGGGTCATACTATTCACATCAATCCCTACAAAAACAAGTTATGCACATAATCCAATTCTATTAGACGACATGGGTACACACTACCTATAGCGCGTGGTACGAATACCCAGCACGGCGGTCCTGCTAGCCGGTTAGCGGGTGGGGTTCAAAGGGGCAGTGCTCTTGGAAAAATTTTCTGGAACATGAATCTTATTCACGTATCCGAGCCTTGGAAATCATCAGATTAATCATATTAACCCTATTCCGAACCACTCTGATCATTGCCTTGATACGACCACACACTGCGGCAAACTCCGATAGCGGAATTCCGACCGGTAGGAGTGATATATAGTCTAGTCGTGAACAAGCGCAATAAACCATCTAGTCCTTATAGCTCATACCTCCTCATAAACCCATCTACCACCACCGAAAAACCGGATCGATTTTATCGACCAGGGACTAGATCGTTCCATCTATATGAACCGATCTAGGTTACCAGACCTGACCAGTAATAGATCCAATCTACTACTACCACATATCAAGTATATGCGATCGATCCAGATCAAAAACTACGTAGGATGGCTTTGATACCACTGTTGGGATACAGGTAGGCTACGATAGCTACAAACAAAAATTTCTACCACGCAAACCAGGAAGCCAAGCAAGTAAATGATCATAGATCATTACCACCAGACGCAGAGCAACGGAAGAAGGGTTGGAGCAGCCTGGTCCAACATAGAGCGCATCAATGTAGTGGTCGTAGTAGATTGTCTAGCGTCGAGCAAGTCGATGCAATGGTCGTAGTCGATCGTCCAGCGTCCTCGCGAGTCGATCGTCTCCTCCAGCAACGTCTGCAGTTCCTTGTGAAGATCACGGATCGTCCTCAAGCGCAACATTCGCAGTAGTGCCTCTACGGTATCCACACATCCAGGGAAGGAACAACCTTACGTCGGTGTACTAGCACCAAGTCGCACGGCAGAGCTCTCAGGAAGATGGCGGCTAGGGTTTCGGTGGTGTAAAACTTACGTGACCCCAACAGCCTCATGCATCTCCTTATATAGTGCTCGTGATGGATCCTATCCGAACACATTTACGAATCGTATCCGTCTTGGTTTGTTTCAACCCGTTAAGTGTGTGACCACAGAGGTTCATGCGTGTCGGTTGTGACTCGAAACCCTTTCGATCACGAGTAAATGCGGCTCCTAGCAGAACATATCGATTTCCGAATACACACAAATTATATCGGACGAACCTTAGTGCAATAAGATCTATAATTAGGTCCTCATCACTTACGACCAGGTCCTATCTATATGACCAGTTCGTATTTGGTCACGACCAGTTCGTAAGTCCTTACGACCAGGTTTCGACCACTCTGTGATTATGTTCGACCAGTCTATGATCAGCTCGTATCTTTATACTACTAGTCCGTAACTGATCAAACTAAACGACCTACTCATGTATTCTCCCTTTGCCTCACGATGTCTGGTTGAACTCCAGGTGAGATGTTGTGTCATCCATGGATTGTTCAATACTTTCTCGATTGAGTGTCGGATAACATCACGTGGTCGAACACTTCGACAACTAGTGGCATGGCCATGCACTTTCTTTATCCGATCACAACAAGGGGCCCAGAGACATCTCTCATGTTATGTTAGGAGGGGCAAATCCCATATCTGACTAGTCACATTCCTCTGTATGTTTCATAGCATACCCGAAAGCTACCTTTATAACTACCCAGTTACGGTGTAGCATTTGACAACCCCTAAGAGTGCTATTACACATGTAGGAAACCATGCTGATCTCAGGTCTAAGGATTATACATCATCATTACTTGAGACCAACTAATGACACATAGAATCATAATAATCTCAATAGTGTCTCAAGGTGGGTCTTATCCAACATCATGTTTTCTAACATGTGTCCGTATTATTGGTTTGATATCTCTATATCCATGACCCATGAAACATAGTCATCAACCAATACATATGCTAGTCTATTCATATGTGTCCTCATATGTCTCCAACCAGGGATCGTATAAGAATATTTATCGTAGAAATATAGAGTTTCACAATCAAGTCACATACTTGATAATAAATATTAACAATATTATTCTAGGAACAAGATAGCATATTATCCAATGTCATGAACATAATGAAATATAATCATCTCTATGATTGCCTTTAGGGCATATTTCCAACAGATAGCCCAATCATAAATCAAGAGAACACTTGAGCTCCATTCAATTGATCGAACAAATCATCGATCCGTGGAAGTGGATACTTGTTCTTGACAGTGACTTCGTTCAACAGACGGTAGTCAACACACATCCGCAAACTCTTGTCCTTTTCTTGACAAAGATGGCCGGGCATTCCACGCTGTCTCGCAAGGCACCGATAGCGCATAGTGGTCGGGCGGCCACAATGGTAGCAAGTGACGTTGGCCTTGAACGAGTTGCTGTTCTGGGAGCTTTTACTCCCATTGTGCTATTGTGACACTGGTGGAGAAGGCCGTGGAGTCGCTATGGGAGGCCTCAATGGCACCAAAGCTTGGGCACTTGTAGTCTAGTTCTCACGGGGCGTATCCAAGCGTGTCCATAACCTAGGACGAGGCTATTCGAATAGTTTATATCCTGCAGGGGTGTACCAATGTGCCCACATGTCAGATCGCCTTTTCGCTAAGCTATTAGCACACTTCCTTAGGTATGCCGGCACAGCTAAGTCCTGTGAGACGTTTCCAATATTGTGCATTAACTATGAGTCGCCCATATGGGAGGAAGCCCCATATGTTGATGCGGAGTCATCAAAGATGTTCATCTCCTTATAAAGAACGATGCTCCTTGCAGTGGATAACCTCCACCACTACTCACCCAAACACACACAAGTTTCTTTTTCAACACAACGCACACATCCACCATGCGACCCAGAGCTAACACATGCCAAAGTAGTAAGTCAAGAGAGGTCCCATATCCCTCTCATGTGGTTAGAACGCAAATTGCTCGGTACGGTGGCACAAGTAACTCGGTTCTTGATTGACTTGGGCACCATTCCATCACACTATAAGATCACACCAACAACCATTGCGCCCAAGTCTCAAACATTTCATTTTTATTTTTAGTTTTTGAGTTTAGAAGATAACAAAGAACAAGGTGCTGAGCATAATGATAATAATAATTTTGTGTGATCAAGGCTATCAACTAAGTCGATAACCGCCCAATTCTACCGGTAGCTAAGCATTTCTAAGCATGACACCGCAAAGACAATAAAAGAGCATAATTAAATCACCGGACTCTAATTCACCAGCGATATTAATAACTTATGTTTTGTAGCAGGGGATGAAAATTTAAGGGCAACCATGCAATAGGAATAGCTACCTCTAATAGGAAAATTACTTTGACACAAAAGCATGCATACATACAATTTGTAAACAAAGTATTAGACTTGAAAGTAATAGGACATTTATGATCAAACTGCTTGCCTTACTGGGGATGATTATCTTTCTGCAGAGGATCACTCTCGTATACAATAGGATCGTCGGAACCTACCGAAAGAGTCGAAAGCACAATAAGAACGAATAAATACCGAAAAGACCCAAAAATTCAAATTCATCCAAAAATCATGAAAAATTCACAGTAGGTAGATCATGATTTTATATGAATTTATGTGAAAGAATTATTCCATTTGGATTTAGTATGTGAGATTTATAGTCTTTTGAAAATCGGAAAATAAGAAAAGCTGAAATTTCAGCTCACTGCTTGCTCTCTGCCCGAATTTTACTGTTTTGGAGAAAATTTCTAGAATAGTAGTGGAGATGAAAACTACAAAAATGGAAAGATAATAACATTTTAGAACAACCCAATTGGATTCATCCCATTTGGAGTTCATATGAATTTCTTATGAATTTTTGAAGTTAATTCAAGTTCTAGTGTAAAAATAATTCCTTCCAGAAATTAATTCCAATTTCAAAATTTTCTGAGACATTAACATGATTCAAACCTATTCCAAGTTAAATTACTTTAAGAATGAAAACCAACAAAAGTGGTTTCTCTCAAATTGGAGTTAAAATGAATTGGTTATAAATGACAGAAATTGACACTAAGGCAAGGTCTACTGTTTATTACGAATAATTCTTTTTGCCAGCTCATGTTCTTTAGATTAGTTCCCTCTTTTAGCCTATATGCTAATAACTTAAGCAAAAATCCTAATCTCAATTATTTCCCAACATATTAATTCTTTGCCTAACCAAAACATTCTCAGTTTGTTATTGACATTTAAACAAATGCTCATTTTTTTGACTTGCTTGTCTCTAGCTAGCTTAACCTCCCAGCTTAACTGAAACATTGAATTTGCTAAATACTTGCCTTTCATGTTAGGTTGCTCCTTTTGATTCAATCTCTAATAGGTATTTAATCTAACCCAACTTTTCCAATTACTTGAATTTGAATTTCAGAACTTACTGTTGTTCCCGAAAGCACTCTAATTGCCTTCCCTTCTCTGATCATGCATTCAATTAGAGGAATTTTCTTAGTACGAGTGTTTGTTATCTAAATATTCTTACTAAACCATATACTCATTTGTTAATCCAATTTTTGAGTGATCAATTAGTTCATGATTAAAATAAATCATCCATTTGTTAAATACATTTAAACATGCAACAGTAGAAAAATAACATGCTTATAATGATGCAATATGCATAAATAAATATCGGAACGCGGTAACGCAATAGGACTAAAGATTTTATCGTCGACTACCACCGGACATCGTCGTCGTCGAACTTGTCCGTGACCGCGTCCACCGTAGTCGTTGCCGCTCTCGCGTCGGCCGCCCCGGCGAGCCGCTGCCGACGCCGCCGCTGCATGCAGCGCCTCGGCATCGGGCTCCGTCTCGCCGTCGCGCCCTCGGCCATTCCAGTGCCTCGGCGCCGTCGTCTTCGCGCTGCTGCAGCGCCTCGGCTCTCGCTGCCATGCCGCAGCTACTCCTCCACTGTGACCTCCGGAGCCGCACTGTCGCTGCAACTCCTCCGCATGCATGCGCCGCCTGCGCTGCTCGGCCTAGCTCCATGGCTGCTGCCAAAGCCGAGCTGCATGCAACGACATGCACTGCCGCTGCTACATGAAGCCGCACAGTGCATCGCTCGAGGCAGCTCCCTCTCTCCTCCTGCAAAACATTCAAACTAACTCGCATGCGAAATCTAAACACATGGATGGAATGCTCATGAGGAGATGAACACAATGGCATAGCATGCATTTAGAGTTTTCTGGATTTTGCTAGGCATTGAGAGGAGAGAAGATGGATGAATGAGTTTGTTTGAGAGAGAAATGAACTAGCAGAGGGAGAAGAAAAGAATGTTCTGCTGGGGTAGAGGAGGCGTGGAGATGAATGGGGTGAAGTGGCTGTGTTAGGCTCGGTTGGGGCAAAGAATTGGCAGTGGTCAAGAGATGGGTTCGAATCATTGCTCAGTTTGGGTGGAAAGATAAGAGAACGAAATGCAGTGGGAAGATGTATAGCATGGAAAATTGCTCTCGGCTGGGACAAAAAGAAGATAGGATGGCATGGCTCGGTTGGGTGTTGGAGAGAGAAAAACAAGTAGGCATTGGGGTTTTTGATTGTTTGAATAAAAATAGAAAATCAATAAAAAAATATGAAAATTTTAGGGAATGCTTCTGACATAATGTAGATGCTTAGATAAAAATTTTCAGGAATTTATCCAAATTGTGATGCTCAAAAAAAATCTTTAAAGTTTTTGTTTGCTTGGAAGATGAATAGCAGTATAGTTCTTCCTTTTTTTTTTAAACTCGCCTAAACGACCTCGCATCTTGCGAACTAACCGCTAAAATGGAATACTCTCGAGACAACGATCGCAATGGTATAACATGCGTTGCAAGATTTTTGGTTTTTGGTTGTGATTGCGAGGAGAGAAGTTGGGGAAAAAGAATGAACACGCATGTGTTTTGTGTGCTACATATTTTCTCCTTTTTGCGAATTCGCTCAAACTGTCATGCATGCGAAAACGAATTGCATAAATTGGTTGGTCGTGCGATGACGATCGCGGTGGTATGACATGCATGACTTAGTTTTGAGTTGTTGGATGAGATTTGAAGGAGAGAAGCGAAAGTAGTTAGCAGGGAAGGAAAAAGGCAAATGACATGAAAAGAAGGGACACGCGGGCATTCGGTTGAACTGGAAAATGAGAACGGCGATACTAATGTATGCATAAAGACATGATTTTTGTGATGCATGCGAAAACATAAATCAAAATAATTAAATTTCTAATTGCAGTTCTTCAAACAATTCGATTTAATAATGATTATTATTACTTGATGTGAGAAAATTGCAAAAACATGCTTTGATTAATTTCTCAATTTATATGTAGAATAATTATGCTGAGTTTAGATTTTTAATTATCACTTTTTTTATTTCCATTTGTTTTATTTACCTATTAGATTTGTGTTTTAAACTCAAATTCAAAAATTGAATAAGCAAAATAAATAGAGAACCAAATGACTTCCAAAATTTCTAAAAAAATCCAAACAAGCATAACAGAGAATATAGAATCCAACTAAAACATTCACACAATCGAAACCTATTTGCTGGAACAAAAAGTTTTAAAAAAGTCCAAAATTTCACAAATGCACATTAAATGCTTAACTAATCCAACTTAGGGATTTTGGGCTGTTACAAAACCTACCCTCCTTATACAGAATCTCGTCCTGAGATTCCGGTATTTCGGAAGTCGGAACGAAAGGCTGTGGCAAACCTAGCTGGGTTTGGTCATGTGGTCTTACTTCGGATTTTGTCGCAAGCCGAACCTAAATCCGAATCGAGAGAGGTTCTTCAAAAGTTTTAGGTTCTAGAGTGGAAAGCTTTGTCAAAGGATTAATAAGATCCTTCTGTTAAATGTTTCCTAGGTGTTTCTTTCAACTCTAAACGAACTGCACCATCTGTTGTCTTGATTTCCTTCAGAGATAGTGCTGGAAGGTCCTGACGAAGCAACTTGACGTTGTTGTCACATTTTCCTTTTCATTGCTTTGTTTAATCTTTTTCTTTCTTGATTTGAAGGTACTTCGGACAGGCCAAGCTTCACATCATCTTCTGGTAGGACGAAAGAATACAAACTACCTACGAGGCTAAAGAGTAGAGAAGAGAGTTTTAAGCAAGGCTTAAGGTGGTTTCACTTAACCCTTGCTTCTCTAGTCCTATTTGCTCGGATTGGAGAGAAATGCATTGGAGGAATTGCATAAAAGTATGCATAAATGCAATTAATTTTTATGACTGATTTAGGTTTGATTAGTGAGAGTGCAAAGTTTTACATGCATGCTTACATGCTCCTATCAAAAATGCAACAAGACAATTTCTTTTTTTGCTAGGTGTGTATCAGATTCGATGACAACAAGAATTTATACTAATATGTCCTGGTTCTTGATTGCTATGTTAAGGACCAATCAAACAATCAATTTGATAACTTGAATAAACACCCAATAAGGCCTACACATGCTAGTATCATCATCTCAGATTACACATACAGCAAACTTAGCATCTAGTTCAAAACAGATTTGGGTTTAAAGGCTATTAGTGAGCAACTAGGGCTCGGGAATAATAATAAATTGGCTATAAAAATTCCATAAAAATTCTGGGATGTTTCTGGGATGCTAACAATGCTAGAAAAATTAATCCCACACATAAAGCGCAGGTTCTGATTGATACAACATTTCAGACAAGGAAAACAATACATAGGCTCAAACACTATTGAAATTAAGTTCAGAAATTCCAGAAAAATTCTGGCATGTTAATTAGGTGTTACAAAACACTAAGAAATTGAGTCCCAGCATTTTAAGCCTCCCTATTAGTACCAGATTCAAAATTGGACAGAACAGCACTGCAAAGTGTTTGAATTAATTACTGGGAAAAATAAGTTCAATAAATTCTGGAAAAATTATATTTATTAACTACACACCATCAGGTTATCATGTAAAAATTTTCAAGATTTTATAGATCACCTAAAGGCACTGGAGCACAATTCTATCCATCCAAGTCAAAAATTGCACAAAAACAAGGAATAGGTTTCACTTTGCATAAAGAGCAATTTACTACATAAGCAAACCTAACATGGTTTAAACACTTTCAGTTCAACAAACATAAAAATGAGCTACTCTCAAATCATAACATAATAAGTTCACTTTTCATTAATTTAAAGGCAAGCATGTATTTTACTTCCATACAACATCTAGCACATCAAGCCATAACATCCAAGACTTTCAAATGCAAGAAATCTATATGAGCATGGCAAGTTGTTAAATTCCAATTTGGTTAATAATGTTAAGATAAAGCAAGTTAAGGGAAATTTCAATTTATACCTCTACATGTTAGTCATTTTCATGCTTTAATTACCAAGATGAACTACTAACCATGCTTCTTGATTATACAAGTTGAGTAACAAGACATCCTTGAGTTAATTTAGGAGCTATATGCATGATCAAAGTATACGAATCAGGATGTCTAATGCATAATTTTGGGGTATCTTCTACCCCCCTTAATATTTTGGAGTATATGGAATGTGGTGAGAAAAGAATGAGCATAAGGTGAGAAAATGGACAACGAATATGCAATTTAACCCTAATATGTACTAATCATTTCAAAATCACCAAAATGAGATACAAATGAACCACAATTAGTTTTCCGATATAATTGCTATACATGCTGCCCATAGGCGATGCGCAATTACTTGGAACAAAAGAGAGCAAATGATCATACTACAAAATCCAGCGTCTACAAGTTAAGTAATATCATTGGGGTGTATTAGGCACTAGCCAACTAATATCACATCTTACCCTTTCAATTCCCATGAGTTTTAGTTGAATTGTCCTCACATTTTTAGCCCTAACGACAAACTAAGCGCTTGCTGTCCAAAACTTGTATCCATGCTCCAAGCTGAACTTTCCAACTCTAAAAGCTTCTAATCTTCACCAAAAGACAGCCAATACTTCAAATTACAACTCTCATTGAATCCCAAAACTGAATTTAAACGGTAACAACTATCTTTTGAAAGAAGGTGAGAGGAAACAACTTTTCAAAACTTAAACAAGAACAAGGTGAGATGAGCAATCTAAGATAGGTAAGGAATAAAATCTAAGAGCTTACTTAAGTTTTCATAAACCATTTGATAGTTTTCCAAAATATCCTAAAGACGACCAAGCTAGAGGTTTCTACGGTTAGCATGGCTCTGATACCAACTTTTGTGAGAACCCGAGGTATTAAACTTGTAATACTTAACCATCAAATTGGTCCTAGCATTACAAATAAAATATCCCGATTCTCGGCGTATATGTACTTCCTAGAATTGCAGTACACATACCCCATACAAAAATTATGCATCAATTCCATTCATTACATAGAACCGAAGCACAACTAATCAATTCAAAAGACATACAAAAATAGAGTTATTACAAAAGGGGCTGACCGGCCAAATAACAACTAAAGAGAGTTAAATAAACAGCGTAAACAAAAGCCATAAGATGGCGATAAATAAGAGCCAAACGGTTTGCCATTACCCACAAGGCAACCGACCGGGCCTCCCAGCTAGTCGTCCTGTACGAAGTCGGTCTCACAAAAGTCAATCCCTTAGGGATCAACTTCCTCCTCTGCAACAATTTATTAAACAAAGCAAATGAGTAAAAAAAATATACTCGCAAGACTGACGTGTAGAGTAACAGACCTATATATATAGCTACATGCAAGCTTATTTAAGTGGAGCAGGCTCTAGAGTCATTTTCAGCATAAAGCAAGTTTCTATTTGCAATAATGTAATAGATTGAAAGCAGTTTTACAATCTGATTTTATTTGACAAAAAGAGCGAGATACTAAGTAATAATAATAACAAGACATCCTGGAAGTGGCTAACCCAATAGCCACCATAACAATAGCATGAATTCCCCATTCATACCACCCACATCAAGTTTTAATTAAATGTTGTAGTCTAGTTCTCACGAGGCGTATCCAAGCGTGTCCATAACCTAGGACAAGGCTATTCGAATAGTTTATACCCTGCAGGGGTATACCAATGTACCCACATGTTAGACCGCCTTTTCGCCAAGCTATTAACACACTTCCTTAGGTAGGTCGGCACGGCTAAGTCCTACGAGACGTTTCCAATATTGTGTATTAACTACGAGTCGCCCATATGGGAGGAAGCCCCATATGTTGATGCGGAGTCATCAAAGATGCTCATCTCCTTATAAAGGACGATGCTCCTTGCAGTGGATAACCTCCACCACTACTCACCCAAACACACACAAGTTTCTTTTTCAACACAACGCACACATCCACCATGCGACCCGGAGCTAACACACGTTAAAGTACTAAGTCAAAAGAGGTCCCATATCCCTCTCATGTGGTTAGTACGTAAATTGCTCGGTATGGTGGCGCAAGTAACTCGGTCCTTGATTGACTTGGGCACCATTCCATCACACCATAAGATCACACCAACAACCATTGCGCCCAAGTCTCAAACATTTTATTTTTATTTTCAGTTTTTGACTTTAGAAGATAACAAAGCACAAGGTGCTGAGCATAATGATAATAATAATTTTGTGTGATCAAGACTATCGACTAAGTCGATAACCGCCCAATTCTACCGGTAGCTAAGCATTTCTAAGCATGACACATAAAGACAATAAAGAGCATAATTAAATCACCGGGCTCTAATTCACCAGCGATATTAATAACTTATATTTTGTGGCAGGGGATGACAATTTAAGGGCAACCATGCAATAGGAATAGCTACCTCTAATCGGGAAAATTACTTTGACACAAAAGCATGCATACATACAATTTGTAAACAAAGTATTAGACTTGAAAGTAATAGGACATTTATGATCAAACTGCTTGCCTTGCTGGAGATGATTATCTTGCTGCAGAGGATCACTCTCATATACAATAGGATCGTCGGAACCTACCGAAAGAGTCGAAAGCACAATAAGAACGAATAAATACCGAAAAGACCCAAAAAATCAAATTCATCCAAAAATCATGAAAAATTCACAGTAGGTATATCATGATTTTAGATGAATTTATGTGAAAGAATTATTCCATTTGGATTTAGTATGTGAGATTTATATTCTTTTGAAAATCGAAAAATAAGAAAAGCTTTTACTGTTTTGGCGAAAATTTCTAGAATAGTAGTGGAGATGAAAACTACAAAAATGGAAATATAATAACATTTTAGGAACAACCCAATTGGATTCATCCCATTTGGAGTTCATATGAATTTCTTATGAATTTTTGAAGTTAATTCAAGTTCTAGTGTAAAAATAATTCCTTCCAGAAATTAATTCCAATTTCGAAATTTTCTGGGACATTAACATGATTCAAACCTATTCCAAGTTAAAGTACTTTAAGAATTAAAACCAACAAAAGTGGTTTCTCTCAAATTGGAGTTAAAATGAATTGGTTATAAATGACGGAAATTGACACTAAGGCAAGGTCTACTGTTCATTACGAATAATTCTTTTTGCCAGCACATGTTCTTTAGATTAGTTCCCTCTTTTAGCCTATATGCTAATAACTTAAGCAAAAATCCTAATCTCAATTATTTCCCAACATATTAATTCTTTGCCTAACCAAAACATTCTCAGTTTGTTATTGACATTTAAACAAATGCTCTTTTTTTTTTTTGACTTGCTTGTCTCTAGCTAGCTTAACCTCCCAGCTTAACTGAAACATTGAATTTGCTAAATACTTGCCTTTCATGTTAGGTTGCTCCTTTTGATTCAATCTCTAATAGCTATTTAATCTAACTCAACGTTTTCAATTACTTGAATTTGAATTTCAGAACTTACTGTTGTTCCCGAAAGCACTCTAATTGCCTTCCCTTCTCTGATCATGCATTCAATTAGAGGAATTTTCTTAGTGTGAGTGTTTGTTATCTAAATATTCTTACTACACCATATAAACATGCAACAGTAGAAAAATGACATGCTTATAATGATGCAACATGCATAATAAATATCGAAACGCGGTAACACAATAGGACTAAAGATTTTACCGTCGCACGCGCTAGGCGTGCGACTACCACCGGACATCGTCGTCGTCGAAGTCGTCCGCGACCGTGTCCGCCGTAGTCGTTGCCACTCTCGTGTCGGCCGCCCCGGCGAGCCGCTGCCGACGCCGCCGCTGCATGCAGCACCTCGGCATCGGGCTCCGCCTCGCCGTCGCGCCCTCGGCCACCTCCAGTGCCTCGGCTCTCGCTGCCATGCCGCAGCTACTCCTCCACTGCGACCTCCGGAGCCGCACTGTCGCTGCAACTCCTCCGCATGCATGCGCCGCCTGCGCTGCTCGGCCTAGCTCCATGGCTGCTGCCAAAGCCGAGCTGCATGCAACGACATGCACTGCCGCTGCTACATGAAGCCGCACAGTGCCTCGCTCGAGGCAGCTCCCTCTCTCCTCTTGCAAAACATTCAAACTAACTCGCATGCGAAATCTAAACACATGGATGGAATGCTCATGAGGAGATGAACACAATGGCATAGCATGCATTTAGAGTTTTCTGGATTTTGCTAGGCATTGAGAGGAGAGAAGATAGATGAATGAGTTTGTTTGAGAGAGAAATGAACTAGCAGAGGGAGAAGAAAAGAATGTTCTGCTGGGGTAGAGGAGGCGTGGAGATGAATGGGGTGAAGTGGCTGTGTTAGGCTCGGTTGGGGCAAAGAATTGGCAGTGGTCAAGAGATGGGTTCGAATCATTGCTCAGTTTGGGTGGAAAGATAAGAGAACGAAATGCAGTGGGAAGATGTATAGCATGGAAAATTGCTCTCGGCTGGGACAAAAAGAAGATGGAATGGCATGGCTCGGTTGGGTGTTGGAGAGAGAAAAACAAGTAGGCATTGGGGTTTTTGATTGTTTGAATAAAAATAGAAAATAAAAAAAGAGAAAATTTTAGGGAATGCTTCTGACATAATGTAGATGCTTAGATAAAATTTTCAGGAATTTATCCAAATTGTGATGCTAAAAAAAAAATCTTTAAAGTTTTTGTTTGCTTGGAAGATGAATAGCAGTATAGTTCTTCCTATTTTTTTTAAACTTGCCCAAACGACCTCGCATGCGCGAACTAACCGCTAAAATGGTATACTCTCGAGACAACAATCGCAACGGTATAACATGCGTTGCAAGATTTTTGGTTTTTGGTTGTGATTGCGAGGAGAGAAGTTGGGGAAAAAGAATGAACACGCAGGTGTTTTATCTGCTACATATTTTTCTCCTTTTTGCGAATTCGCTCAAACTGACGTGCATGCGAAAACGAATTGCATAAATGGGTTGGTCGTGCGATGACGATCGCGGTGGTATGACATGCATGACTTAGTTTTGAGTTGTTGGATGAGATTTGAAGGAGAGAAGCGAAAGTAGTTAGCAGGGAAGGAAAAAGGCAGATGACATGAAAAGCAGGGACACGCGGGCATTCGGTGGAACTGGAAATGAGAACGGTGATACTAATGTATGCATAAAGACATGATTTTTGTGATGCATGCGAAAACATAAATCAAAATAATTAAATTTCTAATTGCGTTCTTCAAACAATTCAATTTAATAATGATTATTATTACTTGATGTGAGAAAATTGCAAAAATATGATTTGATTAATTTCTCAATTTATATGTAGAATAATTATGCTGAGTTTAGATTTTTAATTATCACTTTTTTATTTCCATTTGTTTTATTTACCTATTAGATTTGTGTTTTAAACTCAAATTCAAAAATTGAATAAGCAAAATAAATAGAGAACCAAATGACTTCCAAAAATTCTAGAAAAATCCAAACAAGCATAACAGAGAATATAGAATCCAACTAAAACATTCACACAATCGAAACCTATTTGCTGGAACAAAAGTTTTAAAAAGTCCAAAATTTCACAAATGCACATTAAATGCTTAACTAATCCAACTTAGGATTTTGGGCTGTTACAGGTCCCAAGTTAATGGATTCTACCTTAACTCCATCTAAATGAGAGTTCTTTGTTGAACCTAGAGCCCCGATGATCATGCGTACTGCTCCTCTGCAAGCACTACATGATTATCGGTTCCCTAAACAACCAAAGACCACAATTAACGAGTTAAAATGGAATCCATGATTAGCAAGCATGAGGTCATGTTAGCTCCCAAGATCAGCGACCAACATGCCCAGACTCACATACAACATTGATCACATCCATACACATTCATACAATCATAGTTCAAAAGGCATACAACAAAAGTTCAAGTCTACAACTATTACAAATGGCACGGTCGGCCAGAATCAAAGCGATCATAAAGTAGCAGCGGAAGTAAAATAACTAAATCAAAAGATCCAGTATGGTATGCCCAACACCCATCGGCAACCGATTGGGAGTTAAATAATAGCACTACTCGTTAGTGTCGCCTAAATCGGCGCTAACGAGTTCATCGGGCTCACAGTCTTCCTCACCTGAAATTGCAGCAATCGGATTGAGTACAAAGTTGTACTTGCAAGTTTTACATAAATAAAAATTAGTTATGCATAGAGGTTGTTCCAAAGGATGGCTCATATTAGCTTAGTTTTGCGAAAGGACGCAACAATTTTAACAACCACACATGCTAGTTTTTCAATTGCCAAGTTGTAAATAGATTTGAAGTAGAAGTAAAGCATGTGAATAAGTGATAAATTGAATGATAAATAAACCAACAAACAACAAAGTGGATGCCCACTTTGATACAAAAAATTGCATGAACATTCCACTCATGTCGAACCAAAAGTACCCACAATTTAAATACAAAGTCTAACAATAGTAACTCCCGAACTCAAGCGGTTGTCCATAACCGTGGACACGGTTATTCAAATAGATTTAACTCTGCAGAGGTGTACTACTTTACCCACACGACTCGATTAGCTCGTAAGCCACCGGAATCAATACACTTCCTTTGGTGTGTCGACCGCGGAGAATCGAGATACGGCCATTTTTAGCAAGAAGACCCTATTGAGCTAAGTCCCCCATGTGAGATGGTTCCTTTCCTAGTACAAGCTTCTAATAGCACTTGCTAGGGGGCTTACAAGTTGTATTGGAAATACCGATGCAATGTACATAAAGAAAAATGGTGCGTCCCTTGCGCTCTATAGAAAAATTACATCGGCTCCTAAGGAACATAGGATTTCACGGTCTCTATGTCCTTACAACACCATGAGACTTAACACAATAAAACATTCTCCCTACTTAACCGTACAGTACCCATATCCCGCGTGTGGTAGCACAAGTGTACTTGAATCAACGACGTTACCAATGTTCGGTCCTTAATGGTCCGGACAAGACATCCACGTACCCAATCTCGTGCACGAAGGCACCATCACTAGCCAACACTTGTCTAGACCCCAAAACACATTTAAAATGATAAAATTTAGTTCACAAAACACATACGAAGATCTGGAAGATAAAGATTATGAGGAAGTGTATGTTTTCCCAAAATTGTCGAGTTAATCCCGACAATCGAACTACCATTTTAGACTTGCATGGCTAAGAAAACACAAATAATATAATTCACACATCCTAAATTAAGCATGTGGCACTGGATAAATTCAAGAATAACCTCGTGATTTAGGATATAGCTATCTACACATCACAAAAATAGCGACATTATCAAAATACCATGCTAGCAAATATCATTGCACTAGCTTAACAAAACTAGGATCAAATATGATGCAAAAGAAAGTTCAAATGATGCTTGCCTTGCTTGTAGCTTAGCTGCTCACTCTTAGTAGCGTAGGAGTCAATATCGATTTCTCCGGAATCTAGAAAAATAACGATATCGATAAACACTGAGAAATACTTCAAAAATCAAAGTGCTAAAAAATGCATGATTTTTCTATAGTAACTATTGCATGATTTTATATGAAAACATGTGAAAGATTTATTCCAATTGGAGTTAGTGTGTGAGAGTTATGGCTATTTGAAAATCAGATTTCAATAGGTTCACGTTCAAGTAATTTAATTATTTGGCCAAAATTTGTAAAATAGTAGGGGATACAAGGATTACATAGATAAATAGGGAACATTTTTATAACTCCAAAACATTTGGGTTTAACTCATTTGGAGTTTTCAAGGATTAGTTATGTATTTTCAAAGATAACAGCATTTTCCTATTGTGAAGATAATAGGTTTATGAATCAATCTCCAAAATATAAATTTTGCTACAGAGAAATGTTTGAAACCAATTTCATAATAAAGTTCATTAAAAATGAAATTTATCATAATAGGTTTCATCCATTTTGGAGTTGAGGAGAATTAGTTATGTATTTTTACAGTTATTCACATTTTCAGTGTGCAGATTATTACGTTTTGGATTACCTAAAGTATTTACTCCTTTTCTTACCGAGGGCTGCACTAGCTGCGATCTTGACCATGAGGGCCCAAAGACAAGACCACTCACAAACTAATTACTGAGTCAAAAGTGCGCTGACAAGTGGACCCAACTCGTCAGTGACTCAGTGCGGTGCGTGCGCTGGAAACGTTCGGGCCATGCTCGTGAGTGGTCCGATTATGATCTAACCATCCAGAATCGTTGCGCTCGGACGGTCCGAACGGCCCAATTGATCTGGTCCGTTGATTTGGCATCGAACGATCCATATTCGTGGCGCGTTCGGACGGTCCGAACGGCCCACTAAATCTGGATCGTTGATTACACATCCAAAGGTCCAAAATGGTCCTAGCGTTGCCTTGGGCTGACCAAGCAAAAAGGGGCGCAGGGCTTAAGTGGCTTTGGCCCCCAAGTCAGCCACTCACGGCGATAACTAAACACATGGATTTCTGTGGAAGGGGGCCCACATATAAGTGACTAATTAGTGCGGCTAAGACAGTTATTAACTGCTAAGCATCACGCTACAGTGCTTGTCCAAATATGACAACGGGGAGTTTGTCCCGCGGTTCACCGGTGGCTCGCCGGCGCTACGCACCACGGCGGCGTGAGCTAAGGGCATGGATATGTGCACAATAGCGTCGCGCACCCGTTGGTGGTATTATCAACGGTGGCGCTGGCCTGTACCAGCGGCTAGCCGGAGTTGAGTAATGGCGTGCTACACGGCAAACATGCAAAACGCGAGAAAGCTCCGCAATGGTTCAGATAAGCGGGTGCCCAAGGTCCTAGGGGCTATTAGTGAACTACCTGAGCAAAGAGGAAGCTTGGAGTGAGTTGAAGCAGTGACGACGCCGGAGAAGACAACAGCGATGATGCGGCTCAAAGTGTAAAGAAGGTCCTGAGCAAATCCAAGACCAGTGAATGCTTGGAGAAGTTTAAAGGCCTTATGAGCAAGCTATAGGAACACTTAATTAGACAGTGGCTTACCGAAACAAGTGGGAGATGAAAAGTTGCTTATATGGCCGAAAATGGTCCAAGCTTCAATTCACCTCAATCCTGTCGTGCATTACCCAAATTAACTTAGGGGTTTTCAATATCATGCTAAAAGACACGAGATGACGCAAAAGACTTAGGGTAATACCCACCGGGGCGTAGATGACACACTGGTGTCACTCGAGTGCATGCTCTAGAGCTCCAAAGAGCACGAAGATGGTCCAGATGCTACAAGCGACGAGGGGAGCTGGCATTAGCAAAAATAGATACGGGGTGGATCATATAATCGAAAGGTAACACCCAGTGCAAGCTTTCGAGTAGAGAGCGAACACAAGTGCCCTTTTCCTCAGCCACCGATAGGAAAAGTGAGTAAAAACTAAGGTTTGAGTGTTACTTATGCTCGTGAACGTGATAGAGTGGAGGCGGCGTCAAACGAAGGAGCTCTAGGATAGGTTGCCATGGGCGGTGCGGTTACGGTGGTGACGGAGCAACACAGGAGCTCGCGGCTGTGTGGCATCGAAGACCTGAGTGAGCTGACGGGAGGTTGAAGAAGGCACTGACAGCGTGGGCCCACCGCATTAGTGAAAGAAAATGGCGTGGCCGCTCGCGCACAACTCCAAACCACTTTTCTCCATCGTTGGATTAAAATCTAACGATCCACAATCATGGCGCGTTCGGACGGTCCGAACGGCCCAATTGATCTGGATCGTTCAATTTACATCGCACGGTCCACATTCATGGCGCGTTCGGACGGTTCGAACGGCCCAATAGATCTTAGCCGTTGATTCTGCATCGGACGACCCAAAAGTGGTCTGTGCGGCAAAGGGCTGCGGGGTGCAGTTAGTTGACTCAACCGAGTAAAAAGGCTTGGTCTAGTTCGAGCCCAAGGAACAATATTGGCTAGGGTTGGGTTCAGGTTTGACTGAGATTTAAACCTAGATCCTCAGCTTTGACCAGAGGTTAAGAAATAGGAATAAAATTCCTAAAAACATGAAATAATTCAGAGGTGTTCCTGGGATGACCTAGTACCTAGATAATAAATTTAAACCCCTCTATTCATTTCACATTTTGAGCATATTAAATCCACAACCGAAATAGGTCATAGGATTGAGTTTGAAATTTCTAGGGTTTGAAACTAACCCCAAAAATTTGGGAAAAATTATTTTAATTCTTGATAATTATTGTAGTATTTGAATAAATTATTTTCAAAGGTACTTCAGTAGCATTTGTTGTAGTTTTGTTTTTGAGTTTACTTCTCTAAGTGTAGGTTCAAGACCTGCACAAGATTTCCCAAGTGCAATATCTAATGCAATGCTTGAAAAACAATGATGCATGCTCATGAGATGCAAAGTAAACCTCTTTATTAACTTGAGGATGTGACAACATAATCACATATATGCGATATTCAAGAAAATATGCTCAATACGAGTTCACAAGGAACACATTGCTATACAAGATTTCAAATATAAAGTATGTGCATAAGGAATATGCCAGTGGGCCTAAACAACACAATTCAATATGCCATCGTTGAGTTACTGAAAAAAGAACTCACAATCAAAACCTGAAAAAAGAACTCACAATCAAAACCGGAAAAACAAAAAATCTACTAAGCTAGACATAAAAGAGTACATTTTGGTAAGCCCTTACAGAAAAAAAAAATCAAAATATGAAGAAAAAAAAACTAAGCTAGACCGAAAAGAGTACATGTTAGTAAACCCTCACAGAAAAAACATAATAGTACATTTTGGAGTACTCTAACATAATACATAGAAGGCATGATCAATCAGATATCCTACCTACACACAGACCCTAACTAGGAAACTTCGTAATAACCTAAAGAATGAAATATGAAAATACTGGAAAATTCTATCTTAAACTTTGAAACACTCACAACTCAAGCATAACAATTGAATATTGCACTACCAATCTACACAAATTGCACAAAGAGAGAAGAAGCAATACCAGTTATGAAATATTGCAATTGTTCACAGGACATCATATTACACTTTTATTCCATGACCTCATATTTTTAATATATGGGATGCATCATTTTAGTGTACTTTGATTATGAGCTACAAACATTTGACTACGAAGTACTAACAAGTACATATGTCAGGTCAAAAAAGAAAAACAGGAAACACAACCCAGGAAGTAACAAACACAGCCCAGGAACTATAAAGGTCAATATAGAGGCAATCACAAGTCAAAGTCAAAATTGTAGACAACATGAAAAGAATTTGCACATTTCTAGATATTGCAATATTTATTGAAGTTGCTTGCAATTGTTAATTTGTAGGAAATGGCAGTTGGTACCCCAACAGGAGAAGAAAAAAATGAAGAAACATATCAGAGAGACATTGATGTGGGTAACATTACACTTCTGAATTCAGAAAAATTATTTCAATAAAATTGGGCATATTTTCCATTGAACATTATGGAGCCTAATCAATATTGAAACAAATTCTCAGGTCAGCAGCTATGCAGGTGTGTTGGACTGTTCAGATCATCTAGTTTCCCAATTGGAGACTTACAACCAGGTATAAATCAATGCAAGAATAGCATTGAAAAAATATGCAGAACAATATATTCAAAATTGCACTGACTTACAAACTGCAACAAACATTCATATAACCAGCAATTTGTTCCATTTAACAAATATTCAACTGGAATGGTCATATGACAGATGAAACACAATTTGCTGAAGAATATAACAAATATTCGTAGTACATATCGATAAATCTTTTACAAAGATACACATTTCAAATTATAACACAACTTGCACAAACACCCAAGACAGTTTTCCAAAGAAGGGAAGAAATATCTATGAATCAATTAAGCCTATCTATATGCTTCATTTTTTTAGATAATGGAAGAGAAAACCTCTCCTGGCTTCTGTATCCGAGGATACACACAGCCCAAATTTTATTACAAATACTGAAGAATTCTTAACCAGGCGAAATAGTATCCCTATAAACCATAATGATGCGGCAAAACAAACGCCGTAAAAACATAAACCAATGGCAAAACAAAAGCTGTAAAAATAGTAAACCTCCTTCTGAAGAGAAACAATGACATAAAAGTGTTTCAAACATCTCGAATCCTATTATATAGCTTCCACCCATTCTTGTTGAAAATCTCCCTTGTAATGACCTCCAATGCTTTGTTCTCAGCTACCAAGGCTTCTCGTCTTCCTTGGCATTGCAAAGTTGACCAAGAGCGGATCCAATGGATGTATCTGAATATAACATGGAGAGGATGTTCAATAATTTTCTTGTAAAAAACGACATCATTACGACATAACCATATAGACCAGCAAAGCGCCGCCGTCCCCACCAAAATAGTTGCTTTTGAATCCGAATTAAGACCTAATAACCAGTTCCCAAAGATGTGTGAATAGTATTAGTAGTTGCTTTGCAGGATTCCTAGTCCGTTTCCTTTTTGCTCCTCTTTCTACAACCATTTTCTATTTATTTTTTCATCTTTAACTGAACATGAAGAATATACTAAAAGGTTCTCTTCGTAATTTGCAATTCTTATTGTGACGTGTGAAAGTTGATCAGTACTTTAGCTTTCAATGCTACAACAGGTATGTGAACATGCAAACTTGTCTTTGTCTTTTCAGTTGACTTGACTTGGGAGACTTAATTGCCCTTGGTCTTATTATTATGTCGTTGGGCCTTGTCTTAAACCCACGAATGATTCTTTTTTACAACCTTTTGGTGTTGTCATATGCAATAATTATGGCATACTTTGAAGGTTAATTTGCCATCTACCATTAACAACTCAAAAAACCAATCCCCGGGTATGCTTGGTCGTAAGGAATACATATGCTACAAGCCTACAAATGGTAACCAAAAGTCTGAAGGCCTGTCCAACCAGGGCCTGAAACTGGGGTCAGCTTAGCACTACAATCTATACTTGGGACATCTTAGTTGGGTAAGTAGTTTAATTAACAATTCTCTGACAGACATATATAACAATCATGTGCAGAGGCACATGGGTTATTGGGAGTGCTCTCTGAGTCCTGCCATACTGATGTTGATATTTTTTCTTTGCACTAGTTGCCCCCTTCCCTTTATCCAAAGAAACCCAAGTTACATTATTGGGAATGCTCTCTGAGTCCTGCCAGATTCATGTTGATATTTTTTCTAAGTGCCACATACATTTGCACTAGTTGCCCCCTTCCCTTTATCCAAAGAAACCCAAGTTACATTATTGCATAATAAGCTAACACCAGTTGAAGTACCAGACTACCAGAACGACAAAGACCGCTTTGCTTTTATAGTGATGGCCAACCAAAGTTGCCACCACATGCAGCCTTGCGCTGAAGACTTTCTAACCTCAAGTCTTCCTCTCTGTCCCCTAGGTCCTGACATGAAAACAGGGATTGTCTATCTATCATTCACATGATTTATTTGTTGCAAATCATTGGGATTTTCTGGCCATCAGATCTCCATCCAACCCTCGAGATCAATCCAACCATTTGCTATATATCCCTCTAACTCCCAACCCTAGCGCTGCCTCCCACCTCCTGCCGCCCCCAGAACTCCACCACCACCTTACGTGCCACCGCCTGCCGACTCGGAGGCGTCACCTCCGACGCTGGCGACCCCCTCCCCCCTCTACTGCCTCCATCCTCCACCTCCTCTCCCGCTGCGACCACCTGCCTCCTCTCCGCCACCGTCCGTGTCAAGATTCCTCGCCCCGCCCTTCTTCCTCGTCTCAGACGGCTACCACCGACTCCTAATGCTCGTCAGTTTTCGTCGCCCCTGCCGCCCATCACCACCTCAACGCTACCACTACCCACTGTCAGTCTTCCCGCTGCCCTAGCCTCCCTCTAAGTTCAAGGGCTCTTCTGAACCCTCCAAACCTAACCCTAACGACGGCGATGGGAGACGACGGTACCAGAGAGGAGAACGATAAAGAGCTCGTGTCGGCCGGAGCACAAATCTCCAAGTAAATCACAAGGTCAAAAATTCGATTGAGTGGCACAAAAATTATCATTCGAATGATATACCCACATGCATTCCATCTCAGATGCCAGTCCGCGCGGAGCTTTACACCAATTGTGCAGTCCATCAGGGGCATTTCATCGAACACCATCCAGTCAAAGTCAGCATCATGACACGTTGCACTGACCTCAGGAAATGCGACTAAATCATTATTGAAAGAATCATCTTATGTAGTCGTTGTATAACTACAGTAGTTGGTGGGAATGATTGAAGCTCTCTATGTCAGAGAGAATAAAATAAACGTTCCTAGATTTATAACTGCAACTTGGGTGTAGGTGATGGTTATGTACAGCTATTGCAAGGTATTGGCACAACCATCTCCCAGAGCTCAACGGAGTCAAGTCTCAGAAAAGGGATATAAAACAGGTAAGTCTTCTTCTTGGGTCACATAAAGTAAGCAATTTGGACTTCACACGACCGCACTCTGCATTTGGCCTGACAAGGCTATTGAGTATCAACTAATCCCCATCAGTTCTGCAACATTTGGATGATACAGAATCATATTTTAAAGCGTTTTTATACATGTTCAGATAAAATCTGATAGGATGAAGCAAGTATTACAACTTAAAAGTATACGCAAGAAAAAGAAAGTTACCGAAATGCGAGCCCCTGGCGTGTGAACACTACTGACTATGTCCCTGGCGTGTGAACACTACTGACTATGTCCTCAACTGACAAAGACTGCTGAATAGGATCCTTGTGAGCACAACTGACAAGACCATTGACGCCTTTTTAAGTCATAAAGCAACGGGGACAAACTTTTAAACAGAATGACTTAATGGAGTCAAGCCATGATGATGAGACACCGAGATGCCAGGGAAACATCATACCAAGCCAAGGCACGGTGATGCTATGTGCACCCGCACAGCTATATAAATAAGAGCTCAACAAAGCGCAGCTTCACATCTCCTCAAAGCGTCGTCTTCGTTTTCCACCACCAGCTAAGCAAATGGCGTCCAACAACAATGTAGCATCCCACGACCAAAAGGCATCCAACCAGCCCGAGGGTTCAACAGAGTTCCAGCTGAAGAAGTACCTTCTGCTGCTGGCCACTCTGGTTGCGACGGTGACATACGTCGCCGGGCTCAACCTGCCAGGGGGAGTCTGGCAGGACACGCAGGATGGACACCTCGCTGGTGACCCAATCCTTCCAGACACCCACAACCACCTATACCTCGCGTTCTACTACTGCAACGCGACTGCATTCGCTGCGTCACTCGTAGTCTGCCTCCTTCTCCTTGTCCTTGACGTGGGGAGCGCACACTGCGCTGCTGTATTGCGGGTGGTCATGGTGCTCGATTTACTTGGCCTAATGGGGGCCTATGCTGCCGGGAGCTGCCGGGATAGATTCACAACAATCTACTCCTCAGTGGTAATGTCTTCAGTCTTCGCCTACATCGTATTTGCTTTCTTTGCCTATGTCATCTCCATGTTACACAAGAAGCAATACGAGGATCCTGAGAAGCACCACGAGGATCCTGACGAACAGAGGAAGCAAGACGAGGATACTGAAAAGCGACACAAGGATACTGGAGAGCACAAGCGCGAGGTCTTGATGCTACTCGCGACCTTTGCAGTTACCATCACATATGTGGCCGGGCTAAACCCACCAGGTGGCTTCTGGGCCAACACCCAAGGTGGCCACCGTGTGAGCGACCCAGTTCTGCAGGACCACAACTCAAGCCGCTATCAGGCATTCTTTGTCTGCAACACCACTGCATTTGTCGCATCCCTGCTCATCATCATGCTGCTCCTGGACAAGAAGCTTAAGCTAAGCAGTGCAGTCTCTCTACGGTTTGTTGCACTGTATGGGTCCATCGTCATAGTGCTCTTCGGTCTTGTTGGGGCCTATGCTGCTGGGAGCTGTAGGGAGGCTGACAATACCGCTTATGTCGTTTGCCTTATTGGCGCAGTTCTTGCATACATCTTCCTCCAAGTAACTATTACCAAAGCCATACATAGTGACCGGAAGGATGGCCTCTTCTGTGGAGTACTCGCAAAGATATATGACACTGCTTCAGAATGGCTGCAAAAGATAAGGAAATTCTTTGCCGGATCAGAGCGCCACACTAAACCAGACCTGCCTGGTAGCAAGTATGGAAGAGTCAACTCCTTCTTTCTAGCTTGCAATTTAACTATGTTTTAACTCTGTAAATCTGTTCAATCAACAGGGACACAAAACACAACAAAGCACTGGAAAAGGCTTACAACCTTGTTATGTTGCTTGCTACTCTTGTCGCGAGCATCACTTACCAAGCAGGACTAGATCCACCGGGCGGCCTCTGGCCAGACGACCGGGATGGGCATAAGGGCGGTGACCCGGTACTCCTTACAACACACCCTGCGCGGTACAAGGTGTTCTTCTACAGCAACTCAGCGGCTTTTGTGGCATCCTTGGTTGTCATCATGATGGTCCAGAGTAGATTTCTGCTTAAGCGCCATACACTGGAGGCAGCCATGTTATTGGATTTGTTCGGACTCATAGGTGCATACGCCGCGGGAAGTTGCAGGGATGTAAGCACCTCCATATATGTTGTCGCCTTGGCTGGCGCTGTCCTTGTCTATGTGGTGATTCATATCGTCTTCTTCACGCTAGACCTCAGGGACAACCACCAAGATGCTGATGAGCTGGATAATAGGCGTGAGGTGTTGCTGCTCCTCGCAATCTTGGCTGCAACACTCACTTATCAAGCTGGGTTGACCCCACCAGGCGGCTTCTGGCAAGCGGATGACGAATTTGGGCACCACGCGGGCTTCCCGGTCCTCCTAGACAACTACCCCGCCGTTACAAGGCATTCTTCTACTGCAATGCGACGAGCTTCATGGCATCTGTAGCTCTAATTGTCCTCCTTGTGAACCCAAATTTATACGGACCAGGCATACGGTGCTATGCACTCCATGTGTGCATGGTGGCGGGCATGTTTGGCCTCATGGGTGCCTACGCTGCTGGAAGCTCCCGGCGGCTGCGGACCTCCATCTATGTATTAACGTTGGTCGCTGCAGTGTTCGCCTTTGTAACCTTGCAGGTAGTCGTTTTCTGGATTCGCTACCGAAGAAACAAGACCTCTAAATCAGGAGCCCACCAGACGGGAAACGGGTCACCTGGGCAAGAAAGTGGCAGCGATGCATTCCTTGAAACAGGAGCCCATGGCACAGGAAAGGAGTCCTCTGGAAAAGGAGACGGCCGCAATGCATTCTCAGAACGAGAAGACCACGACACAGAGAACGAGTCCTCTGGATCAGGAGACAAGGACCTGCGTCAGCGTGAGTACTTGATGCTGATAGGAGTCCTGGCTGCAAGTGTAACATATCAGACTGGCCTAAAACCACCAGGTGGCCTGTGGCAGGATAACGGCAGCGGACACTCCGCAGGTGACTCAATCCTCCACGACATCGACAAACGCCGGTACCATGCTTTCTTCTATAGCAACTCCACTTCCTTCATGGCTTCTATTGTTGTCATCGTCCTGCTTCTTCAACGGATGCTGCACGACCACATGTTGCCTCTCTGGCCAATGCACACGGCCATTTTTCTGGACATGCTCGGTCTCCTGGGGGCCTACGCAGCAGGCAGTACTAGGGAGTGGGAGACGTCCAGGAATGTCATCGCTCTGGTCGTCCCTGTACTGGCATATATTGCAGCCTACGCAGCAGTGTCATTCTTCCGCAAGAAAGGTCGATGTCACAAAGGAAATTCTGCATCAACCACACCCCAATGATGCTTAGATGTGAAGTGATTCTTTCTCTAATTTTCAGTTTAGTTAAATTGTGAGCCGTGTGTGTGTATTAAGATAATATTTGAGGAAAAAAGAATCCTATCTTCTTTCTTCTTTCAGCATTGGCTGCCATTGCGCCAAAACTATTGATATAAGGTCAAATAGCAAAAAAATGATATTGTCAATCTGTGGTTTTGAGCTTTGAGCTTCTTCGTTGGTCTCTTGGATACTACTAGTCCCTTATTAGCCTTCTGTGGGAATTGCTAACATTCTGCTCGCTGGCAGCATTACTGATTACATGGTCAATATCAGAAGTGAGATATCAGCCTGTGGTTCGGGGCAGTCGATGGGGCCAGCGCCCAGCGACTCCCACAATATTGTTGACTGCCGCTGCCAACTCCATGGACATGATCACAGAGATGGCAAGCAAAACTTCTACATGAAGATTTCAAATTCACATTAGGATTGTAAATAACTTTATGCTTATTATTTTGTTCAATTTATTTCAGTAGGGCCCTCCCCTCGCCTACTGCTTGCTAAAAAAAATAAGTCTCTTTTAGTCGACCAGAATAAGCAGGCTACGGGAATTTCTGGACGATGACAATACTTATCAAATGACAGATCTGGCACTCAATTGAGCTCACCAAATCCATTAGATACGACAAATTGCGCAAATATCAAACGATGGATTTTCGAAGGAGGAAATTAAGATCTGGTATTCAATTGAACCGACCAAATCCATTAAAATCACAGAAGGCAGGCTTTCGCTTTATAGTTTGCAGACATATTATGTTCGTTTATTAAGGCAGTTTTTAATCTTAAGACAGGTATGTAAAATTGTAGACCTAGTTGGGATATCATGGGATACGTTCCTAATTTTAGTGTGTTGAACAATTGGAAATAACATCGAGGCATTTGAAGAAACCCTCGCTTTCGGAAAAGTTTCAGACTATGTCAGGCTAAGGAGGTCAGACCGGTCATGGTGGTGTTCTAACCGGTCATTGCCGGCGGTTCCAATCTAACCGGCCGAAAGTTCAAACTGTGAATTTTTGAAATTGGCCAAAAATCACGTGCGAAGGAAGGCGAGAGGATGCGTTTTCACTTGGTCTCATTAGAATTGGAGTTTCGAGCCGAAACTAGATAGAGATTGAAAATTCCAGAGAGAGTGCAACTAGAGACACTTGGAAATTTGCCCAAGTCTCGAGCGGTCTAACCGGCCACTAGTTGGCGGTCAGACCGGTGGTCAGTCTGATCGTCCTGGGGGCGGTCACACCGCCACCCATACCGGCCATAGGCGACGGTCTGACCAAGGAGGTCAGATCGGCCATGGTGGTGTTCTGACCGCCATTGCCGGTGGTTCCAATCTAACCGGCCGAAAGTTCAAACTGTGAATTTTTGAAATCGGCCAAAAATCACGTGTGAAGGAAGGCGAGAGGATGCGTTTTCACTTGGTCTCATTAGAATTGGAGTTTCGAGCCGAAACTAGATAGAGTTTGAAAATTCAGAGAGAGTGCAACTGGAGACACTTCGAAATTTGCCCAAGTCTCGAGCGGTCTAACCGGCCACTAATTGACGGTCAGACTAGTGGCCAGTCTGACTATCCTGGGGGCGGTCACACCACCACCCATACCGGCCATAAGCGATTGTCTGACCGGGCAGCTCTGTGTTCATACGCCGGGAAGGCGGTGAATTTTGTGGGATTGGCCAAAGTCAAGGGTTTCGGTGCATATGTATTGCATGATGTATGTTTTGGCTAAGGTGGGTTAAGTTGCAAAGAACTTATGCCGCGAATCAATTTCTTGGTATATTGTTCTGCAGATGGCTTGGAGTCAACAACAGTCAACCGCGAGGATGATCGGGACTAGGCTAGGAGTTGTGGTCCAAAATAATCAAGGATATCAGCTGAAGTCATTGGACTCAAGCAAGGCGCGAGATGGACAAGAACGATCGAACGGGAGGTTCGATGCGACAGCTTGCATCAAGTGGCACGACTGCGAGTGCCATGGTGGTTCCGGTTGGAGCCAGAGAGGAGAGACTTGCCGACATGAAGAGAGTTATTGATCATCCTACAAGTGACGAAGCATGAGATTGCTTCACAACGATTGGACTCGGTCTTCGGAGAAGGATCAACAAGAATTTTGGTACCATCACCAAAATACCAGTTGATGACCTTTGGAGAAACCACGGCGCAAGATGGTGTAAGGAGAGACGGTTTAGGTCAAGAGAAGATGAAGATCACGAAGAGACGAATTCAGAAAACCCGGTTCATCATCCACTTTGAAAAGCGTGTGTGAGTGTAGACCCGTTTGTGTATAGGCTTAACAGACGCCCGATAAGGTTTTCTCTCTTCACCTAGCCTCCACTATAAAATGAAGGGTGCAGATTTTGCACCTCTTGATTCCTTCCAAGTAGAAACCCTAATTTGTGATTTGGGAAAGTGGAAATAGAGGACGCTAGGGTCTGATGGAGATGGATTGATTGAGTGCTCAAGTGTTGAGTTTTTATCCTCCATGGTGGAGTGGCTATAAATCAATAATCTATTGAATCAGTCCAAGCAAGGTTTGCCTAAAGATTTGTTCTCTCTTGTTCTTATTCTCTCTTTGATGTCTTTGGAATTTTGTGTGTTCATTTGGTTTTCTTTGGATCTTTTGATGTGATCTAGCTTGTTAGGACGTGCTGGAATACATCTAGGGTCATCTTTACCATCATCCACCCACAAGAAAGTTTTTGGATCAATGTTCAAATTTCCTCGGTTCTTGTGCCTTCTTGATCTCATCCAAGAAATGTGTGGAACCTTGACATCGATCATCCCGATCGTCAATTGGAATAGGTTCCTGACCTTCTTAATGAGCTATGGTTAAAATCTTAGGGGATTTGCATCACCGGTTTGAAAGTTAGGTTGATTTGTGATCGCTGTGCTATCTTTGCTCAACCCGGCGGTCGATCGCAAGACCAGTGGTCGGTCGAGCCGCTATGCGATCGGACCACCAAGTCAGTAATGACCGCCTCCGTGCCGTGTGTAGGCATTTTGCCTCAGGGTTCCTCAAGTTCAACGCAAGACCTTCATTGTGCTTGTGTTTCTGATCTTCATAGCTTACATAGCTACTAAGGTGAAGAAGTTGAACACCATCAGGGTCGAAAAAGAGTAGTGCTCCAATTCCCCCCCCCCTTCCCCTAGCCTCATTCCGGTCCAACACTAGTCTAATCTTTGTACTATTCTTGTCGTAGTGAAAAAGACTAGACAGTAGAAAGTAGGGACCCCCAGCGTCAGGGCGGAAGGGTCCTAGGAGAGGGGTTCTGGTTATGAGTATATGCATGTTAATTGCCCAAAAATTGGGTTTGGTCTATTACATGGGGGAGGAGGCTATTTATAGCCTCTCGACCAGGTATCTGAAATTACATATGCACCCCTAAAAAGGTACAACAACCATAGGGGTTGTAGGGGCTTTTCCTAGCCTATGCATAGCCTTCGGCGCACGGTGGACCCTCTTGGTCCTAGTCTACCAGGGGAGTGCGCCTGGTCCACCTGTCCTGTTACCCTTACGTCCCCACGGGGATGGTCGCAAGACCCCTCCGACGGCCACCCTCGGGGAGCCTCCGGGACCCCTTCGGAGGGGCGCCTTCGAGGCCTCCGGGACCCCTTCGGGGCCCCTTCAGAGGGCGCCTTTGGGGCCTTCGTGCTTCGCCTGGGTCGTGGGGCCGGTGGGCCATCCCTACGACAAGCCTCTTGCGGTCGAGGTCCTGCTTCACCATGGCTGAAACCGTGCCGTTCTCCCGGAGGGTCCGGGCACACCGTCCCCTCTGGCTTGGCGAAGCGTGTCTTGAAAGGGCACACAAAAGTGGGCCGACTTGGAAGATCTAGTTGTGCTTTTTGGGGTATCGTGAGCCCTGAAGGTGTCGTTTTGCGCCCTTTAGGGTTCCACGCGCCGGCGTTGGGTGGTTGTAACATCCCAAATTTCCTGAGTTTCTGAAAATTTTAAAAATTAACCATTTGGTTTTATTAATTCGCTAAAGCTTAAATTGTAATTTAGAATTTTAAAAGCAGTTTAATTTGAATTAATTAAAACTTGAACTAATTGAAGTTGGTTTAGTTGAGTTTCGTTGGATTTTAAAGTTGGTTTTCCTTTTGCCTTATGTTAAAAATAATTATTTGCAAAAATTAAAAGCAATAGTTAAGCTAAAAATATTTTTACTAAGCCCTAAATAATTCAAGGGATTTCTGTGAATTTTCCTAGAATTTTTGGATGGCTTAAGCTATTTTCTAAAAATGCTTTTCCTTTTTTGGTATTTTCTAAAATCAAAAATCCTTTTTAATCCCCTCCTAAGCTTTGGGCCGAATCTCTTCAGCCCGTTCCTTCTCTTCTCTCGTGCCCACCTCTGCCCGCTTCCACGCAGCAGTTCGCCGCTTGGCGTCCCTTGTTGATCGGGCACCGTCCGATTTTGATCGGACGGCTCGCAACTCTCACGCCCTTCCTCTTGTCTCCCTCTCTCTCGACCGGTGGCCCGCCTTGTCACCGCCTGCCGTCTTCAACCTCCGGCCAGGCCAGACTCAGGTTCTCGCCGAATCTCACTTAACGCCAGAGCCCTCGCCATGCCCTAGCGCCTATCCTGTCCCTGCTCGACGCAAGGCCGTTCGCCTTCGCCGCACCTGCGGCGCTTCGCTTCTTCCTCAAGGCGGTCAAGCGGATCCGCCGCCGCCATTAATGGCCGACACAACCTCTCCTCCTCCTCCTCTGGGTCTCCCGCGCTTATTTAAGGAGCGCGACCGACCGCTTGAGCTCCTCCACCTCGCCCACTCACTCCCTTCGCCGTCCTTTCGCCGGATTAAGAAGCGCCCGGCCGTGGAGTTTAATCGCACCTCACCGCCGCCGTCAAGCCTCTCGGCGCTGCCGCTTACACTACCAAGCACCGCCACACACACAGCGCCCGGCGACTCTCCTTCACTAGAGCCTCGCCGAACCCCGCTGTCGCTTTGAGCCGCTTTGCCGTCCTCGCCGCCTCCTTTGCCGCCGCGTCCTCGACACCGCATGCATCAAGATCCTCGTGAGCTCCTCTTCGCATTGGTGCCCTCGCTGTTCTTGGAGCGCCGCTTCGCCGGCGACCTCGGCCTCCGTCGTCGCCGCCGGCAAGACGCGGCGCGTAGCCGAGGTGGCGCCACCTCGGCTGCGTGTGGCGCCACCTCAACCCTTTCACGACGTGTCCGCCCACACGCCAGTCGGCGCCCAAGGCTTTTCTCCGATTTTCCTTTTGAAAAATAATTCGGAAAATCAGGAAAATCCTCATTTCATCATTTCATGTGTTTTTCCCACTTCCTTTGGCCATAACTTCCTCATTCGAACTCCGATTCGAGTGATTCAAATTTCTAATTTCCTTATCTTCCCTTTAGTATTTATTTGGTATTTATTTGAATTTTATTTGGAGTTATTTTATTTATTTAGCCTTGTTCGCACGTATAGATTCCTTGTTTTGGACGACTTTGCGTAACTCGATTTAATCAAGCACCTCTACTCTTCAATGAAGGCAAGTCGTAGACCTTTGATCATATTGAACCCATCTTTATAAAAGAATATTGTTTGATATAAACATGCATTGCTAATTTTATAATAAATGGTTTCGGGAATTAGTTAAATTACCTAATTGCCATTATGCCTCCTTGACAATTTGTGAATGACATGTATCCTTGAATGACATAAATTCCTTGGACAACCTAGGATGGATTATTAGTTGGATATTATTATACTACCAACATGGGTATCGTGTTTGCTTAGCCATGCTTTGGTAGACGTCGGTCTCGCCATGAATCATTCAATATTAGTTTACCCCTAGCACAATTTGCCAGGCTTGTGTAGTAGCGCCGGTGTTCTTGATTAAAATGAAGTGTGGTCCTGTGTGAGACCACGACATTTGTTGTCGCCTTAACTAAAATTTGTGATGCTAGGACTAGGGTGGTCCTTTGGCCGGGTTGAACCCAACAATGATTGAATTTGACTAAAGAAATTATGGAACCGTGGTGGAGCCACTATTGATAAAATTTGTTATGCCATGACTAGAGTGGTCATTTGGCCGGGTTGAACGAAAATGATTTATGCTCGGACGAGTGGGTGGTGGTAAAAGATGGGTTCCGTAAAGCACATTAGGATGCAGAAACGTCTCGTCTGAGCAACCAACTAAGGACTTAACCTTGAACCATTGATCTGGGCCTTAACCGTACAACCACATGTCTAGACTGGGATAGACCTGGCCGATTAATTAGCAATGTTTTGGTTCGGTTCTATTCTGGTAGATTATGGTGCAAGAGGGGGCCTATAACAGTAACCCCTTAGCAAGCAGAACCGAGTCAAAACAGAACTTTGTAAAAGTCTTGTCACGTGCTCTAGGCTGCTTACCTAAGGTAGTGAGCGGTGGCATAGAATTATGCCGAACCAACTAGAGAATTCATGTCTTGTGGGTCAAGCTGTACAACCTCTGCAGAGTGTAAAACTATTCGAATAGCCATGTCCCCGGTTATGGACATGCCTGGTGATTTCACGCAAGGGGTAGACTTCTGTCAAAATATTGGAATGGGTTGTTCGAATCTAGTTTTGGATGTGGTTGTTGGTTGGGAAGTGAGCAGGGTGTTCACTAGTTGTTTCAAAGAAAATTGTTTATTTATGTATTAATCTTTTAAATTGTGCCTTGCAATCTACTTACTGTATTTAATGTCAAATATTGCTTTCTGCAAAATAGCCATAAAGCTATCATTGTCAAGCCTTGCATGAATACTATTTGCATACATTTCCCTGCGACTTGTTGAGTACATTCAAAGTACTCACGGCTTTGCGCCCTCTGTTTAAATCAGCAGAGGAGGGTGAACCAGTGAACTCAAAGCTCTATGGAGAAGAGTATTTTGAAGACTTTGCGAACTAGGTCGTGCCCTTCACTCGATTGCCTGTGGGCATATTGGGTGACCTCCACCAGATGTTTGATTTCCGCAGCAAGCTCTCTTTTGTTGCTAAGCCCTGCGTGGCAAACTTTGTAAGACTTGACCATAAGGTCCTTTTGCTATTAAATATTAATTTGCCTGCTTCATCTTTAGTTTGGTGTTCGGTTTTGATTACACCAATGTTGCAACTGTGTGTACTAGCTACTGATCCAGGGAATAGTGCAGATATACACGAGGATCCCGATCCGGAGATCCGGGTCCCCTGATGGTGTAAGCGCCAGAATGGTATCAGCGTGTTGCATGCTGGTTCCATGTGGCATATGCTGAGTGGCCCGTGGCTCTTTGTCTTCGACTTGCTGGTTGCGCTGGCCTATAAATATGCGGTCACCGCCCGCCTCTTTTGCTTGCGCTCCTTTTTCTGGTTGGGTCCCAATTGCTTGCGCTTGTTCTTGCGGTGCTTGGTTGGTTTGCGGGGGTCTTGATTGAGGCTTCAGCTATGACTAAGTGGAGTAAGGAGGGTGTCGGGGAAGTGTTGTATATGAGTGATCTTGGGAGGTCCACCGTGACAGAGTTGGTTCTCTGGACTCTTGTTGATGAGGGCAAGCTGAAGAGTCTTGCGAAGGTCCGTGCCCCTGGGACGGAGACCGTGCCAACCCCTCGGACAGACAAGGTGGTGATCTTTGTTGCTTTCTTTGACGCTGGTCTTCGGTTTTCGTGCGTCGATCTGACCTTGGTGGTGCTTCAGCTTTATGGGGTAGAGCTGGCGCAATTGACGCCGAACTCTATTGTGAAGCTAGGGGTTTTTGAGTGGATGTTGCGAGCGGTCGGAGCCAGCGGGGAGGGGTGCCTGTTTGTTTACCTTCACGACGGCGCTGTCAACCGAAGAAGAAGAAAAGCACTGGCGAGACACTAAACTTCGGCAATGTAAATTTTCAGCCAAAGACCCGGTGTCAGATGTACTTGCCTACCCCAGCGCCGCGGAACCGCTGGGACACGGATTGATCCCAGCGGTGGTTCTACCACACTTCCTCGGCGAAGGATGGTCTACAATCTCGGGGTGGGTTGATACGACTTATCGCCAGCCCCGAGATTATCCTTACTGCAAGGGAGGAGGCTCTTCTTCTCCTGACGTTGGGCGTTTAAACGCCTCCACCGAGACCGTGGAGGAATTTCGTGTTTTGCATTCGCCTCGCCCAGAGTGGAGTGCGGAGATCGGGGCTTCGAAGTCTGGATGCCTGACCCTTACTGTTAAAGGGCGCGAAGGTACGGAACTCATTATTTCTTTTCTCTTTTTTTTCGAACTGGTGCGTTGGTGATGCCTCAACAGTTGTGCCTATTATCGAGGCGGCCTGCACCGCGGAGGTGCTCTTGGGCCCATACACGGGTGAAGAGCATGTGAAGCTCATCATGGTTGTGTGGGAAGGTCAGCTGAACCGGGCATATGCTTCGTCGGTTCACCTTTCCGAGTGTTCGGACCCAGACGCGGGAAAGAGGAAGCGCGCCCACGCGGTTGAGGTCGGTAGGACGAGGCCTATTGCGGTGGCCCCATTGAGCATCACCGGTCCTCGTGACGCCGGCAGCCCCTCCGATACTGCGGATGATGTGGACCGGCCCGCGAAGAGGCTGGCGGACAACGTGGAGCAGGTGGAGTGCTCTGGGTCCAGCAGCTCTTTCTCGGATGAGCGTGGCGTTTCGCCCAAGGAAACCGCTGCAGAGGATGTGGTTGGGCGCCTCGAGGCAGAGGTAGTCGAGGCGATAGGTGTGTTTGGTGTGACGCACCTCGTTATTGACGAGTCCTCCAGTGCTGACACCCCGTGGCGTGTTTACGACGGGGGTGCCGCTGTCACCATGGATACCCCTCCTCCGCGGCGTGTCAATGTCGTTGTGGACACCCCTCCTGCCTCGCGTTCGCCCATTGGTATGCGTGTTACTCCATCTGTGTTTTGTTAACGTGCGGGTGTAACCTTTATTTGTCTGTGCAGAAGTGGGTGATGGGGAGGGTAGGGCAGTTGACAGGGAGGTTGTGGCTGATGGCGGGGAGGCTAGGGCTGATGGTGGTGCGTCTACCTCGGTGGGTTCCGGGGCTCCGCACTCGTCAGCGCCTGCTACGGTTGTCGCGGGCACCGTGGACTTGGGCCCCATGTGCCGTGCGGACTTCAAGATCAGCAAAGGTGCTGCTAAGGTTTGCGGGGCAATTGGGGACTTTGCTGCTCCGCCTCTCCTTCGAGAGCTCTTCCGGAAGATGCCCCTGAAGGACATGCTCCAGAGCGTTGAGGCGAATGCCGTGAAGGTTGGTTTGCGCCCTACGACTCACCTCGTTGTTTTTTTTGTTTTTTGTTGGTGACCCCCTGTTGCGTAGACCGTGATACTTTCGCGGGCACTGGATGGCGATATTCCTCGATGCTTCGCCGAGATTCAGAGTCAAGTGGACACCAAACATGCCCAAAACCAGGTCCTCAGCGGTGAGCGTGATTCTCTTGCTGTGAGGGTGAAGGCGACTGGAGGTTCAAGTGGCGGGCCTTGAAGCGGAGTGCACTGGTCTTCAGTGCGATTTGGACACCTTGCGGGGTGCGCGGGCGCTCCTTGAGGAGGAGATCCAGACGGAGCGCGAGCTGTCGAACTCCGTGGGGCTCGCTGCCTGGGAGGCCATGGAAGCTCTTTAGGGAGCCGTGTCACAGCTCGGCGCGGTGCCCCTCCCCAAGGCATCATCAGCCGGCGGAGATGGACATCACCCTCGAGCGCCTTTGGCACACCGGGGAGGTGTGTCTGCCGGCGGCCCGTGCATATGGCGACTATTGTGCAAAGGTGGCTTGGTCCACGACCCTAGCCTCCCTTGACAAGGCGGGATGTGCCCACAAGGACGCCCTCACCACCCGGTCTGTCATTGTGGCCACTGCAGAGGAGGTTGCCACCGCGCAGCACCACACGCGTAGGTGAGCAAAGTCTTTTCGGGCGGTGCAGGCGCAATAGGCGAAAGGGAAGGCTTCGATGGGGGCTTCAGCGGGAGGCTCGGGAGGCGGCAAGCGGGGGTCCACTCACGAAGACAAGTTGTGACCCTCCGCTTGCCCGAAGCAACTCAAACTCTTTAGATTGTCACTAGTAGATGTCTAGGTTTCTGTTTTGTATGCTCCCGCTCCACTTTTGGGATTGTTTTTAGGAGGAATACCTCTTTTTGTGTAATGACCTCCGCTTTTGAATGAATGTTTCGGGCCATGATTGTGCGTTTTGTCCTGGCTTCGATTGCTGTTTAAACTTGGGCCTCGTGGTCCGTACAGGGAGAACGATACCTATTTAAACGCACCGCGTGCTGGGGTCCCCGCCCGCCCATAGGGCGAGGGACGAAGACTACTGTCCCTATGCGGGCATCGAAGGATGAGCGCGAGCGTTAAAGGATGATCACGGGCTTCTCTCGATTTGGCCTCTAAGGGTTTGTTACCGGAGCGTCGTATGTCATGACGCTAAGTGGCAATGCTGGAAGAAGGCTAACCCGGATGGTTCTATTAAAACGTTTTTTCGTCTTCGCGCGCGGAAGGCTGCGAGGGTGCGTGAGGAGATACGGGCCTTCTAGGAGCGCAGGGGTGTTGCTTCTGCGCCCGAGGGACATTTGCCGTCTCCTGTTGTATCCGAAGCTTTGTCGGCAAGTTCATTTGACACGCTGGACGATTTGGCCACGGAGAGAGAATACGTGGAGTTGATGGCTACCAGCCATCGAATGAGGAACTGCTGGACTAGGCGACGCGTACGGAGGCGTGGAACTTCATCCCGTAGGTGTGTGACGGCCCCGCTGTGTCTTGTATGTTGTATTGAACACTACTATGTAATGTGGCTGAGATAGTGTTGTATTGTTTATTGTTTTTTGTATTTTTCTTTGTTTGGGGTGAGCGCTTGTAACGTATGTACCTGTTGTACTGAGTGTTTGATAAGCATAGCGTGATTGTTGTGGTAAACGAAGTGTCTCTAAGGCCCTTTGTTTTGGTCTGTGTGTTGAGACGGTCCGTCTGTGGTGCGCGCTCACCTCGAGGGAGGAGAGCACGGATGCGTATGCGTCGGGCTATGCCGCATTGAACTGTCTGAACCCGTCCCTATTTCGTACTAGTGCTATTGACTTGCTGCGGCCACCCTGATCGGTTTATTTCTTTTCACGAGGGGAGGCGAAGCCTCGCGCCATCCCCCATACTCTTTTAGATAGGGCTCCGGGGAGCCCTCATCTATTTTTGTGTTTTTCTGCGTGGGGGAGGCGAAGCCTCGCGCCGTCCCCCATACTCTTTTAGATAGGGCTCGAGGAGCCCTCATCTATTTTTGTATTTTTCTGCGAGGAGGAGGCAAAGCCTCGCGCCATCCCTCATACTCTTAGATAGGGCTCTGGAGAGCCCTATTTTTTTATTTTCTGCGAGGGGGAGGCGAAGCCTCACGCCATCCCCCATACTCTTTTAGATAGGGCTCCGTGGAGCCCTGATTTTTTTTTTATTTTCTGCGAAGGGGGGGGCGAAGCCTCGCGTCGTCCCCCATACTCTTTTAGATAGGGCTCCGGGGAGCCCTGATTTTTTTTTCTACGAGGGGGGAGGGGGGACGAAGCCTCGTGTCGTCCCCCATACTTTTAGATAGGGCTCCGGGGAGCCCTGATCAATTTGTTTTTTATTTTTTTTGTGCGAGGGGGAAGCGAAGGTCGACGCCATCCCTCCCCCCAGACACTTTGGTCCCGAGACCAAGTGCCGCACCGGGGTTAGCATTGCGTGGCGGCTTCGTCTACACCCTGTTGCCTGCGAAGGGCATTGGTGTGCACCGAGGGCCGAAGTCCATGCTCGGTGTCTGTTTATACACTCGTGCTTGCGGAGGGCATCGGTGTGCACTGGGGCGGAGGCCATGCGCGGTGTCTGTTTATACACTCGTGCCTGCAGAGGGCATCGGTGTGCACCAAGGCCGAAGGTCATGCGCGGTGTCTGTTTATACACTCGTGCTTGCGGAGGCCATCGGTATGCACTGGGGCCAAAGGCTATGCGCGGTGTCTGTTTATACACTTCGTGCCTACGAAGGGCATCGATGTGCACTGGGGGCCGAAGGCCATGCTCGGTGTCTGTATGTCGTGTTTGTTGAGCGGTCCGCATTTCATTCATTATGTGGGGACAAAACGCCCAAAAGTAGGCATACATATGTTTAGTAGAACCCCCCGACGGGTGGGGTGGGTGGGATTCTAGGCGCATGCCTGTGTTTTTTACAAAAAGCCTTAGGGGTAGAACTTGTGGAGGCTCTTATGTTCTGTATGGTCGAAAGCTTCCCTTTGGGGTGGCGATATAGTACGATCCTGTCCTTGTGCTTCGGGTGATGATGTAGGGCCCCTCCAATTTGGATTCGAGCTTGCCTATTGCTGTGGGATTGGCGGCTCGCTTGAGGACCATGTCGCCTGGCGCCAAGGGGCAGATCCTGACTTTTTTGTTGTACGCCCTTACGACTCCTTCCGTGTACTTCGCCATGGTTGAGATGGCTTGTATGCGGTTTTCTTCGATTAGGTCGATGGAAGTTTCTCGGCTTGCGGGGTTGACGTCTTGCATTGTCCGGAGGGACCTTGCTGTGAGTTCGCCCGAGGTCATTGCCTCGTCGCCGAAGAGGAGCCTGAAAGGAGAGAAGCCTGTAGCCTTGGTTGGCATCGTGCGGAGCACCCACAAGGCCTTCTGGAGCTCCTCGGGCCACAACCCCTTCGGTCATCCCACCAGGCGCTTGTTCAGGCCTGCTAGTAAGTTGCCGTTGGCTCTCTCGACCGTCCCATTGGACTCGGGGTGTCCAACCGATGCAAAACATATGGTGGTTCCCAAACTTTGACAAAATGCTTTAAAGGCCGCCGAGTTGAACTGGGTGCCATTGTCAGTGACGATGTTACGTGGCACCCCATATCTACAAATGATGTTCCTCCATGCGAACCGCTGGGCCGCGGTGGCTATTATCTTGGTGACTGGCTCGGCCTCCACCCATCTGGAGAAGTACTCGATGGTGACAAATGCGAAGCGGAGGTTGCCTTTTGCCGTCAGGAAAGGGCCAATGATGTCGAGCCCCCACCGTGCGAAGGGCTAGACTGGGGGTAGCAGCTGCAGTGGGACTACGGGTGCCTTCGAGTTATGGCTAGCCCATTGGCAGCCTTGGCAATGCTGTACGGGGTCCTGGGCGTCTCGCAGTGCTGTTGCCCAATATAGGCCCTGGCAGAAGGCCCTCACCACAAGGCCCCACAGGGCCTCATGGGCTCCGCAGGGCCCCTCGTGGATCTCCTTTAGGATGCTTTGACCTTCTCGTTGGGATATGCATCGTAAGAAGGGGGTGCAGACGCCCCCCTTGTACATTTCGCCTCTGATGATATGGTAATTCCTGGAGCGATGCCTGAGCCATTTTGCTTCGACGGGGTCTTCGGGTTCCTCGCCTGTGAGGTAATTGGTGATCTTATCTTGCCAGTCCGCTTCATTGATAAGCATCACGAGGTGCGCAGCCCCTCGTGCTTCTGATGTGATCCTGCTTGTTTCGGGCTCAGCCCCTTGTGCTTCGGGCGGAGCCCCTTGCGCTTCGGGTGCGACCAACGGGGCGTGAAGCACCTCGTAAGAAACCTCTGGCAGGGGGTGGTTGCTAGAGCTGGCCATTTTTGCAAGCTTGTCTGCCACCTCGTTGGCGCCTCTTGGGATAGCTTGCACGGTGATGCCGAGGAAGTCTTTGGCTACGGTTCGCACCACCACTAGCTACCTAGCCATCTCAGGGTCCCTTGTCGCAAAGGTCTTGTCGAAGTGTCCCGCCATGAGGTGGGAGTCACTTTTGACCACGATGTGCTTAGCCCCCAGGGTTTTTGCTTTGCGGAGGCCTAGCAGCAAGGTTTCGTACTCTGAGGCATTGTTGGTTGTAGGGAAGTCGAGGCGTGCCGTGTACGACATGCTTCGACCTTAAAGGCGACCAAGATAGCCACCGCCTTGGCCCCATGGCGCACTCAGACCCATCGGTGTGGGTATCCCACGGTGCTCGATGATGCTTGGGGGTTGTCCTTCGGCTTGAGTGGTTCACTCGGCGACGAAGTCGGACAGGGATTGTGACTTGATGGTGGTACGTGCTGCAAAGGTTATGTCAAAGGGTGCGAGCTCCGCTGCCCACTTGCTGATGCATCTCGACGCGTCCTTGTTTCGCAGCATGAGGGCTAGGGGGTAGGATGTTGGGACCATGATGGCGTGCACCAGAAATAGTGCTAGAGCTTGCGCGAGGCCATGAGCAGGGCGTATGCCAGTTTTTCAAGCTTCGTGTATCGGACTTTGGCCCCTTGGAGGGCCTCCGACACATAGTATACGGGGCGCTGCCCGCTATCTTCCTAGACGAGGACCGGCTATTACCGCCAAGAGGCGGCAAGGCTGAGGAGGAGCTACTGCCAAGGCCTCGAATTTGGTTAAGCTTGGAAGTTGAGTGAGGTATTACTTGAGGTCTTGAAATGCGGCTTGGCAGGCTTTTGTCCACCGGAATGGTTATGCGCCCCGAAGGGTTTTGAAGAAAGGTAGGGCTCGCTCGGCCGATCGAGACAAGAATCGGCTAAGGGCGGCGAGGCAGCCCATCAGCCTTTGCACTTCTTGAGCGCTGCGGGGTGGCTCTATTTCCTGTATAGCTGTGATTTTTTTGGGGTTGGCCTCGATGCCTCTCTTCGATACGAGGAATCCCAGCAGCTTGCCCACTTTGACCCCGAAGGCGCACTTCTCTGGGTTGAGTTTGATTCCCTCTTTCCAAAGGTTGGCGAAAGTTTTCTGCAGGTCTCCCACGTGGGAGCCCGCAAGCTTGCTCTTGACCACTATGTCGTCGACGTATGCTTCGACGTTGCGCCCGAGCTGCCCTGCAAGCACCTTTGTGATGAGACGAGTGAACGTTGCTCTGGCATTTTTGAGGCCGAAGGGCATGCGGTGAAAGCAATAAGTGCCGAGGGGGTGATGAAAGTGGTCTTTGCTTCGTCTTCTTTAGCCATGAATATCTAATGATATCTGGAGTAGGCATCTAGGAAGCTCATCAACTCGCAGCCCGAAGTGGCATCCACCAGTTGGTCAGTGCGAGGCAAGGGGAAATTGTCCTTTGGAGATGCTGTGTTGAGGTCGGTGAAGTCGACGCACATGCGCCATTTGCCAGTGTTCTTTTGGACCAGGACAGGGTTGGCCAACTATTCGGAGTGCTTGACTTCGCGAATGACCCTGGCCTTCAGTAGCTTGGCTATTTCTTCCTTGGCTGCTTCTAGGCGCTCCGACATCATGCGTCGCAACTTCTGCTTCTTGGGAGCTGCATCGCTCTGGATGGCGAGGCGATGTTCTATCGTCTCCCGAGCCTCCCCTGTATGTCCTCCGGGCTCTATGCAAAGACATCCGCATTGCTGCGGAGCACCTCGAGGATGACGTCGCGCTCTTCTACTAGGAGCTCTGCCCCTAGGGCCACTGTTTTTTCTAGGGAGGTGTCCCTCAGGGGGACCCTCCATAGCTGTCCCTTTGGTTTGGCCTTCAGAGCCGATTTCCCGGAGGAGGCGCCTGCTGCAGCGTTGGGGTTGGCTTCGATTGTGTGGACGTGGTGGGTGGGCGGATCTACTTCTAGCTCGGTCTGTCGAGCTAGGTCCTGGTCTCCCCACACCGTGATGATGCCCTCCAGCGCGGGGATCTTCATGCACATGTAGTTGTGGTGGGCAATCACGCCGAAGGTGTTTAATGTGGCTCGACCGAGGATGACGTTGTACTGGTAGGGCATTTGGACCACGTCGAAGGTGATGCTTTCTGTGCGGGACGCGAAGCCGTCGCTGAATGTGACGGCTAGGTTAATTTGTCCTAAGGCCATCACGGGCCTTCCCCCGAAACCGACGAGAGGTATGCCCAGGGGTGACAGGCGATCCCTTGGGATCATCTTGTCGAAGGCTTCTGCGAACAGGAGGTCCGCGGAGCTTCCCTAGTCCACGAGGACACGCCTGACTTCGAAGTCTGCAATGTTGGCAGAAATGATGAGGGGATCTTGGTGAGGGAAGTATATGCCTTTGGCGTCCTCAGGGCCGAAGGTGATAGGCACTTCGGCATACTGGGGTGGTCTGGATGCGGGCCATGTTGCGATGTGGTGGATTTGTTGGGCATGCGTGTGTCGCTGTCTCTTAGATGTTATGCCGAGCGAGGATCCTCCTGTGATCATATTTATGACCCTCTAACGCGGGTCGCCATGGCCCCCCTCGATGCGTGGCCTTGGTGATGGGGCGGGTAGCTGGTTGCCCACGCCCCTTCGGTCTTCGCACTCGGCCAGCTGTTGGCTGCGGTTCATGTAGTCATGCATGGCCGCGATGGTGCGGCAGTCCGTGGTTGTGTGCGAGCCTTCGCTGTGGAGGTCGCAATAGGATGGAGTGCCTTTGGCCCCGCTCCTGGCGTCTGGATGCCGCCCGCCGTGGCATCTGTGGCCTCTGCCCCGACCGCAGCCTGTTCGACCGCCGCACTTCGCCCCTTCAAGAGTTTGACCTGCGTCTACATGGTAGACATTTCGACACTTTTGGCAAAAGTTGTTGCGTGGCTTGGAGGTGGCTGGTGTGGCGGAGGGTGGAGTTTGATTCGACTCGCTTGATGACTGTGCTGGTATGGCGGAGGGCGCCACCTCCACCCTTCGGTTGCTATCCTCCTCTGCTCGGGCGTACTCTTCTATTTTGTCAAAGAGTTCTGTCTTGGATGAGCTTGCGGACCAGCCTTTCTGATAAGGGGCCCTTTTGGAGTCTGTAGGTTATCGCGTTTATGATTGTGGTCTCGTTGACCCCCTTCACCTGCCATTTTACCTCTGCGAATTTCTTGAAGAAACTGCGGAGGGACTCACCCGGGCCCTACTTGATGGTGAACAGGTGCCCCGCATCCTTTGGTTCGATGTAGTTTCCCTGGAAATTATTGCGTACCAGGTCGCGCAACTGTTCCCACGCGTATATGGATCGGAGAGGGATGGTAAAAAAACCATGTCAGGGCAACGCCTTTGAGGACGAGCGTGATGCTTTTTGCTTTGGTTGTGTCATCCCCTCCTACAGCTTCTACCACCGTTTCGTACACCCGGAGGAACTCCGAGGGGTCGATGCAGCCTTCGAAGGGTGTGACATCTAGCATTTTGAAATCTTTTGGCCAGCGAGCTGCTTCAAGTCTCGCGCTCAACGGGGAGTTAGAGTCTCCTTGGAGCAAGCAGGCGATGAGTGGGTTGGTTTGCACCACGGGATCCGCTCGGTGTCCCGCCTCCGCAAGCAGCAAGCTATCTTTGGGATTGTGATGGTGCCTCAATGGCTGAAAGGCTGAGCATCTCGCCGAGGTCGGCGATTCTGTTTGGAGGGCCGTAGGCCCTCGGTTACCCCCGCGGCTCTTGGGGGTGGACCCGCGGGTTGGTTATCGGGGAGGGATGCCTCAGTGGGCGGGGCGCCGCCTCCGATGATGTCCTCATGGGTGGAGTTGTTTGCTTCTTCCTCCGTGGCCCGGGCGGCGGCTGCTGCCGCTGCGGAGGTCTTGCTCCGCTTGGCTCTTGGGGTGCTTGGGGCCGCGGCCGCTGCTATTGCTTTGGCCGCCGAAACTTTGGGCGAGGCCTTTCGGGGGGCCATCTGATATATTGCGCTCTTGTGACTTTCCTATCGAACCCCACGGACGGCACCAACTGTCGTAGTGAAAAAGACTAGATAGTAGAAAGTAGGGACCCCAGGCTCAGGGCGAAGGGCCGAAGGGTCCTAGGAGAGGGGTTCCGGTTATGAGTATATGCGTGTTAATTGCCCAAAAATCAGGTCTGATCTATTACATGGGAGAGGAGGCTATTATAGCCTCCCAACCAGGTATCTGAAATTACATATGCACCCCTATAAAGGTACAACAACCATAGGGGTTGCAGGGGCTTTTCCTAACCTATATGTGTAGCCTTCGGCGCACGGTGGACCCTCCTGGTCCTAGTCTACCCAGGGAGTGCGCTTGGTCCACCTATCTTGTTACCCTTGCGCCCCTGCAGGGATGGTCGCAAGACCCCTCCGGCGGCCACCCTCGGGGAGCCTTCGGGACCCTTTCAGAGGGACGCCTTCGGGGCCTCCAAGACCCCTTCGGGGGGAGGCGCCTTCGGGGTTGGGTTCTCCGAGACCCCTTCGCGCGGGGGGGGGGGTGGACTTTGAAAGGCGCCTTCGGGACCCTTTCGGAGAGCACCTTCGATGCCTTCGTGCTCGCCTGGCTCGTAGGGCTAGTGGGCCGCCCCTATGACAATTCTTTTAATTGATCTGATCTGGCTTTCATTCTGTTCATTTGCAGTTAGGCCTTATCTTACCGTCATCATATGCGATATGCCCAATAATCATGATGTCACCATGATTAGAAATCTAAAGGTTCAGTCGCTATCTACCATGATTAGTTCTAAGTTCTAACCTCTAATCTGCTGGCCAGTTGCTCTTTTTTTTTTATTAAAGGGGAATCTGCAGTTCAGTTTCAAATGATATCAATTAACGGAACTTATAAATCTTTGCAACAAGCGATAATAAGATATGAAGCCCTATCTAATTATCCTCAAAACTGGACTGTATTGCCTTGTTATTGCACCTTACATTAATTTAGCCATTCATGACTTCGAACATAATTGGTCAGACAAGCACCAATTCTTCCTTAGACATCTATCCTAAAACAAGTTCTCAGTGCCTATGTCCAGATTGTTCCTCTACATATTTTATGACTAGACAGATCTCTTCCACAACTGCTTGTTTCTCTATTATTTTATTAGTTTTCCCATACACTTGCTCATTTATACGTATTTTGAAATACCAGAAATGTTTGTAGTAGTTGACTTCCATTTCCAGTACTTTTATATATACCTGAGCAATTCAAGTTGCAATGTTGCATATTAGAATCTATCTATTATTATATTATTAAGCGATAGAAAAATAAGATATCATGTTCATTCGAAGAGCTTGAAATTCCCGTCAATCGGTAAAAAAAGAAAAATCTACACCATCAAGTATAATCCGAGAAATAACTAAAATTTGAAATAAAAAATATAATAAAATTGGCAATTTGATTTGAATTCCCAAGTAAAATCTCTAAATAAATAAAATTCGAAATTAAAATGAAACAAAATTAGCAATTGGATTTATACTGAATTCCAAAAAAAATTAAAATTTGGAATAAAAAACTTAAAATTAACAATTTGATTTCGATATGAATTCTAAAATAAAATCCTAAATAACAGTGATTCGAAATAAAATTAAACAAAAATTAGCAATTGTATTTGTTTACTAATTCAAACAAAAATAATTGAAATTCCAAATATAAATTAAAATAAAATTTGCAATTTGATTTTCATTAGCAATTTGAGCTGGGTACGACTATTTTGCACACACGCTTTCCAGTGCGCACTTTCCAAGCGCCCCTACACGTGTTTTCTTTCAACTCATATAAAAAGGAGATTTTCTCATATGCCACTGCTTAGTTTATCTTTCCAAATGTGCTACTCAAAAGTTTTTTCTTCTAAAAATGATATTTTCTAAAGTTTCAGTGGCACATTTGTGAAACATCATCTAATCACCCTAGTGTAAATTTACACTAGGGAGTGATATTTTTAAAAGAAAAAACTTTTCAGTGGTATATTTGTGAAACATCATCTAAGCAGTGGCATATATCAATTAAATCCTATAAAAAACATTCAACTCGTGAAGCTTTCAAGTCAAGATTTCAAGCTTTCAACTCATAGTCAAAAGCTTTGAACTCATGAATTTGAAACTTTCAAGTAAAAAAACTCAATCTTTCGCCTCATAGATTTGAACCTTTTAATCAATTTCAAACATTCAACTCAAATAAATCTCTCGAGCTTTCAACTCAAGACTTGGCGCTTCCAACTCAAAGAGTTCAGACTTTCACTTGAAGAAATTCGGAAACATTCTACTCAAAGTCGTAACTGCAACAAGTAGAACTCACCCGGGTAGGGATGAGATGCACAACGAGGTGCCCGGCTCGTGGTGGCGACTAGCTCAGGGACGTGCAGATCTGGTGTCCCCCCCCCTGCCTCCTCGGCTCGCCGATGCTGCGGCTAGAGGCTGCGACGAAGCGCGGCATGACGGCGGCTTTAGCGAGGGGAGTCCAACAGCTGCAAGGAAGGAGAAGGGCAGTCTAGCAGGTGTGAGCACTACTACGTAAATACTATCTTTGGGCCTTTGATCACGAGCGGTTCATCGAAATTATCAGATAAACACAATCTCGAGCGGTTTTGTTTACCCACCGTGCGTGATATTACCCAATATCATAGACGGTTTTTGGTGAACCGCTCAGTGATACTTCCTGAGCGGTTCCAAACATGAACCGTCGTGATATTACCTAATATCACGCAGCGGTTTTTTGTTAAAACCATCCGTGATAATTAACTCATCACGTATATATATATATATATATATATATATATCTCCCGCCAATGTAGTCTTCTTGATCTCCATCTCTGGCGCCACTGGTAGGTCCATCGCCGTTCGCGTGCGGTTTGAGTATCGCCTCACCTCACCGAGCCGACTGGTCCATTTCAGCTATATATCGCCGAGGAGCTTGCCGCCGTCGCTTTGTGTTCACCGACGACGACGCATCAACCGCCTTTGACCTTCCCCGACTTTCTCGTGATCGAGGTGAGATACTGGAGCATAAGCATCCTTTAATTTGAGTAGTTTCAGGCGTTTACGCCGAAATCGCTAGTTTCAGGTGCCTCCACGGGACATCATCACCGTCGGTTCGCCTCAGGCAACCTTAGGGCCGAGCCTACACGACTATTATAGCAATGCGATGTCACCCCTAAGCCCAGTTTGAACTTCAAATCCTACTGTTTTTAATCATTTAGTTAATAAACTAACGAGTCTATGACATGTGGGACCGCCATAGATTTTATAAATAAAATCATGAAATAAAAAATGAGTCACTGACAAGTAGGGCCCACATGTAAGTTAATAAAATCCAGAAAAATAAAAAAAGCGTAATTAAGCCTAAAAAAAATACTTTAGAAAGTCATCACCCTTTTATTTATTTTCGTGGTTTTCAATCTGAACCGTGTGATGGACGAAGCTGGATGTACATTGAGAACCGTGTGAGTGAAGAGTACATTAATGGCGTGTCTCGCTTACAAGAGCCGAGGAGGATATGTTGAATAAGGGGCGGAATATATGTCTTGTCCATGCATTGGTAGGAGAATCAAGATGTTTAACAACCGAGCGCAGATCGAAGCACACTTGATTCAAGGGTTTCAAAAGGGTTATACATGTTGGACCATCACGGTGAAGAGCATATTATACAGAAGTCAACGATATGCATATTATACAGAAGTCAACGATATGCATATTATACAGAAGTCAACGATATGCCGCCAATGATGTCGATTGTGGTTCCGATTCGGATAGGTTGCACGATGACAATCTAGATCGAGATGCTTAGCGATGCGAAGGAACCGTGATGAGAGGGAGTATGTTCAATTCGGGCGTGATGGAGGACTCGGAGAGAAACCTTTGTTCCTGCCGCAAGTCGGAATACACAAGGTTGTCATCCGTGCTTAAACCGCTGAAATTGAAGGCAAGCAGCGGTTGGTCCGACAAGAGTTTCACGAATTTGTTAGGTCTCTTAGCGGACATGCTTCCGGAGGGAAACGAGTTGCCCAAAACCACCTACAAAGCCAAAAAGGTTCTTTGTCCATTGGGAATGGAAGTAGAAAGAATACATGCATGTCCGAACGACTGTATCCTCTACCGTAATGAGTATACAAACATGCATGTATGTCCGGTGTGCAACGCATCCCGATACAAGCGTAAGAAGCAATCAGATGACGACGAGGGAATCGAGGTGAAGAAAGGACCTCCTGCTAAGGTGGCGTGGTATCTTCCTGTAATTCCCCATTTGAAGCGGTTTTTTGCGAACCCAAAGAATGCAAAACTGTTGTATTGGCACTTAGAGGAGCGTAAGAATGACGAAAAGTTAAGACACCCTGCTGATTCCACCCAGTGAAGAAACATCGATAGGAGGTTTGCAGACTTCGGTGCGGAACCGAGGAATATAAGGTTTGGATTGAGTCTGAGATGGAATGAATCCTTTCGGTAACATGAGCAAATGACATAGCACTTGGCCCGTGACGCTCTGTATCTACAACCTTCCTCCTTGGTTGTGTATGAAGCGGAAGTATATTTTGTTGTCGATACTTATCCAAGGGCCGAAGCAACCTGGGAATGATATTGATGTGTACCTAGCACCATTGATGGAAGATCTAAAAATCTTGTGGATTGAAGAATGCATGTATGGGATGCGTACAAGCGAGAGAACTTCACTTTACATTCCTTGTTGTTCTGCACCATAAATGATTATCCTGCCCTTGCTAATCTGTCGGGCCAGAGTACAAAGGGGCCAAAGCATGTACTCACTGCTTAGATGATACCGAGAGTGTGTGGCTGAATCACTCGCGCAAAACCGTGTACATGCGTCATCGTAGGTTCCTTCGGAGGGCTCACCCATACCGCAGGATGAAGAAACAATTTGACGGAGAGAAGGAGGACATTCGGCTCCAAGGCATTTAAGCGGAAAAGAGGTCTATGATATGGTTAAGGATTTAGATGTTGTGCTTGGAAAGGGATGTAAATCGAGGACAAGTAAGAAGAACATGTGGAAGAAGAGATCAATATTTTGGGACTTACCTTATTGGGAGCACCTAGAAGTTCGCCCTTTGCATCGACGTCATGCACGAGAGAAGAATGTATGTGATGACTTGATTGGTCTCTTCTTGAACATTCGTGACAAAACAAAGGATGGTGTCAACATGCGGCTTGACTTGGTTGATATGGACATCGACACGAGTTAGCACCAACAAGGACCGATAAAGGAATGACGTACCTTCCCCGCTTGTTACACTCTGTCCAAGGCCGAGAAGAACCAAACTGTGTCGGTGCTTGCATGGTGTGAAAGTTCCGTCCGGTTACATTCGCCAACATGAAGAAACTTGTTTCGATAAAAGATTTGAAGTTAATTGGCATGAAGTCTCATGATTGTCATGTGTTGATGACACAAATGCTCCTGTTGCAATTAGAAGTATTTTGCCGATCAAGGTCGAGAGACAATCATGAGGCGTGTTATTTTTTAACACAATTGCTCGAAGGTCATCGATCCCGAAGGACTAGATGCTCTGCAGGGCGAGGTGGTGGCGACTCTATGTGATCTTGAGATGTATTTCCCTCCGTCGTTTTTCGATATCATGGTCCATCTCATTGTTCATATTGTGAGGAGATAAAGATGTGCGGGCCCGTGTTCCTCGTAGCATGTACCCGTTCGAGAGGTTCATGGGAATTCTCAAGTCATATGTACGGAATCGATCTCGGCGAGAGGCAAGATCGTCGAAGGTTATGCAACCGAAGAGGTCATTGAGTTCTCGCTCGATTACATGGCTCAGTCGAACCGATAGGTGTGCCTCGATCTCGCCATGAGGGGAGGCTCGAGGGTATCGGGACCATCGAAGGAAAGCAATCACTCCAAATATGGATGCGTATGCTCAAGCCCATTTCACGGTCTTGCAACACATGGTGAAGTGTCCTCAGATATCGACCGGACAAGGGCGTGCTTGACAATGTAATCCGGTGCGGCGGATGTTTGGATCACGAGACAACACAATGCAGCGGTTCAACCAATGGTTGAAGGAGCGACTTGCTAGGAGCTCATCAAGTGATATCTTGACATGGTTGGCAAAAGGGCCAACATTTACGCTTGTAACATGGCGAGGATACGACATAAATGGGTACACATTCTATCTGCAGCTCGGGATATAAAAAGCACTAACGTATCAGCGGTGTCGCATAGATGCATTCAAGATCGATGGGCCGAGGAGCTCCTACTATGGGCAAATAGAGGAGATATGGGAGCTCGACACGTGCTTTTCAAGATCCCCTATTTGGTGCCGTTGGGTCCATCTCCCACGGTGAAGGTCGACAAGTACTGGCGTCACTACCGTGGACCTCGAGCGTGTCGGATACAAAGACGAACCATTACGTCTTGGCTAACCAAGTTGTTCAAGTCTTCTATGTTACCGACCGGCAAATAAGAAGCGCCACGTAGTTCTTCATGGAAAAAGGAGGATTGTCGGAGTTGAGAATGTAGTGGGCGAGGAAGAATACAATCAATTTGACGAGTTGCCTCCTTTCGGAAATGGCATAAGGGTCGAGGAAGAAGAACATGACGAAACTAGCTACATACTGCGTCGATCATCATGAAGGGCTAATTTTTAAAGATTAATTGAACAATGTGTGTATATATATACGTTACGATGAATGGTTAATTTTAGTTCATTTGAGTTAATTAATTGATTTGTCTTGTGAAATGGATGTGATTGTTTCTCAAATGAATGTGAATTGGATGTATATACATGTACTTGTTGTCTTTTACTCGCTTGTTTTAGAGGGCATGGCTAGCATTTCACGAGGCTAGCCAATAAGCAATCTAGATATTAACCAATACAAAATAATATCATAGACGGTTTGAACTACAAACCGTCTCACATATATATCATGAGCGGTTGTTTATTAAAACCGAAATGCGTGATACATATATATCACAAACAGATTGTTTATTAAAACCGCTCAGTGATACATCACATATCACTGAGCGGTTCTAATTTAGAACCGTCTGTGATGTCCATCCCTATTTACATTCGGACTCTAGCTAGGGTTTGTCGCGCGCCACTCTCAAGCGATTAAGTTTCTCAACTCCTCTCGCTCCCTCCTCCCGAGCCTGTCGCCGCCGTCCTCGGCCGCGCCTCCTCGAGCCAATGGCGACTCCTCCCGATCCCGTCGACGCCGCCTCCTCCTCGGCAAGTGCGCCTCCCGAGCCCGCTGAGCCTCCTCCCTACCCGGCCGCGCCTCCCCGAGCCCACCGCGCCTCTGCCCGAGCCCGCCGCCTCCTCCTCCCGAGCCAGCCGCGCCTCCTTCGACACCGCCTCTTTGCTCAGTCGCTCCCTGCTCGTCCTTCTCCTCGACGCCCAAAGGTAACCAATGCCGAAGTTGCCGATCGACCCCACGCCCTTTCCTAACTATTTCTATCAATAATCTGTCATGGTCCTTCATGATAATTGTACTTGTTTTAGGAATTTGTATTTGTTCTAGTCGATTATTCATATGGTATTTGTTTTGATCTCGCTCTTTGGAATATATTGCAATGTGGTGTGGTGGGCTTGAGATGAATGCTCTGTGATGATAATAGTCTTGTCTTGAAATTGTTTTGATAATCGGGTTTGTACTTGAGCTCTAATTGGAATGCTTACTCTACATCGATAGCAATATCAAAATGTTAAATCTTAGCCTTATGCTGATTTCATTTGTTCACATGATGTTCTATTTCTTGTGAAGATGTCTTCCGCTCATTCTGAGTCAACGCCGCCTCATGTGTCTGATGATGCACCATCCTCTGGAACAATATCCAACCGCGGTAGAAGAAGAGGAATATCGAAAAGGCCCACGGGCTGATTTACCATCACGGAGGTCGATCAGTCTGGGACCCCTATCAATCCTTGCCGAGCAGCGTCCGCATTCCGGAGAATGGTCGGAATAGTTGCACGGGAATGAGTCAAGATCACCTACGATTCGTGGAAGGTGGTGCCCGGACCACTGAAAACTGCTGTGTTGGCGGAAATTCTCGCATCGTTCGAGATCCCGGTAGAACACCTGGACTCCATGCGACGATACGCGTTGCTACAGGCGTGCAAAGCGTGGAAGAACTTCAAAGCACGCTTGTCAAGAACTACGTGGAGAAGGATCAAGCCGCCCTTCCACAAGTATCTATTCTTGGAAGAGTCTGGGCGAGTTTGTGGCGAAGAAGGCGACAGATGAATTTAAGAGTGAAAGTCACGGCGCACACGGCCCTCGAGGCAAAAACAAGCACCCCAGACGCACTCGGCACGGCTGGGTATGCGGGTAAAGCCCGATATGGAGGGATCAGGAACAGCAGGCAAGCAGTTTGAATCTCTCCCTGCTATTTCCCAAGATCACTGATGTGCACTCCCGACAGTGGTTATTTGCGAGGTTATGTATTGGACCTACGGGGGAAGTGTACTTTCCAAACCCCGAAGACCAGGAAGTGTCCCAGCGCCTGGTAAGATATCGAACTACCTAGTTTGTAATTACTCCATAACTTCATAGGAAGTGAAATGACATGTCGGGCTATATTGCAGATAACGCTGAGTGCACAATCTTCACAAGGCTCATTCCAGGCAGATAGGAAGAAAGATATACTCTCTGCGGCCCTAGGAAACAGTGAGCATCAAGGTCGCACAAGAGGCGCCGGTGTTTTTGTTACATGGGAACAATGGTTCCAAGCGGACTCGGATCGTCATCGGGTAGGAAGAGAGCCAAAGCCGAGCACGATGCAAAGCTACGAGAGGATCTTCGTGCATCCCTCGAGATGAGCTCCTTGAAAAAAATCGAGCGAGGTCTTGAAAAAATCAGACAGAGGTCACTCAATCCTTGATTGGAGATTCGTGCATCCGAGCAAAAGCAGATGGAGACCTTTGAGGAAAGGATTAGGGATTGCAACTCCCAAGTCGGTTGAAGCCCTGCCCCTCTTATCATGCTCGCTAACCCCCCAAACATCCGAGTAGTGCGCGTCCAACCCTAACCCTACCACAATAGGTGATGACAGATTTTCCGTCGATGACATCCGGTAATAATTATTATCTCTCGAATGCTCAATCCATTGATAGGCCTGTTGGAGTAGCTAATTTTGTATCGTTATATGCGTGAGGTGGCTCTGAAGTGCAAGCTCCAAGTGAGATATGTCTCTGTTGCCCTAGATCTTGCTTGGGGCGGTGTATCCATCCGTGTCGGAGCTTTGGTGCACGTGCAAATCTAGCGCCGGTTTCACAAAAGTGAATGTGGACGGTGTTTGTGCCAATTTCGAGGCCGTCTGGTGAAAATTCCCCAAACGATGAGGTCATGACTCTAGGGCAAGCCGTTGGAACATTCATCCAATGGCCCAAGGAGGACATCCGCTCGAGCTACCTGCTCGGTGTCAACTTCACGGAATGTCTTGCAACGAGCATCAAGTCCACGGGACTGACCGCACCGGCTACTCAGACCGACACGGCAAGGGCCATTGCATCACATGCATCTACACTCGTGCTCAGTCGACTCTTGTGAAGTCGACCTATACAAAGCGAGGCAGCAAGGGCAAGGGCAAGGGCAAATCGAAGACGATCGAGTCCTCTCCTGATATCCCCTTCTTGCCGTTGGCCCGGAAATTCAAGCTAGGCGAGCCGTTGCTCGAGAAGTTAGATGACCCTACCCTAGGATTGGATTGCGGAATTGCATACATGGTACATGGAACAATCCAACAAGCCGGTTGATCAACGACGCTCGGGTTTCACCGTTAAGTTCAAGGAGGATCATTTTAACCACGTGTATCAAGACGTTGTCTTCACGGTGACCTTCGATGACTTGTTCTGTCTCTTCAACCTCGACGAGCTCGGCGTCTCACTCATACGATCTGCCGACAATCGTAAGTGTGTACAATCACGGTCAATGTTCGTGTAATATCGATAAATGTTATATATAACTCCTAGCTTTTGTATAATAGATACATGATCTGTGAAGCGAAAGAAGGAAATCACGGTAGGTTTTCTCGACCCACACATTGTCTCCGAGCAAAGCATCACGGCGAATGCAACATTAAATCGAGAATTACGTTATAGATTTTTTCATGGCTCACCGCAACAAGGAATTCATACTTTTGCCCTACAACCGTAAGTAAGTAGTGTTGCACTCTCGGCTATACTTGTTGATTTGTACTTTATAAGCAACACGAACTTAGGTTTAATGACCATGCTAACATACGTGTAGGTACCATTGGATTCTAATTGTAATTATACCAAAACGAAATACGTAATATACCTAGATTCCCTCAGAGGTCCACTCACAACTTCACAACTATCCGAATTTAATCATCGTAAACACATTTCCTCCATAGAAACTCTATTGTAGTCTTTCCTTCCTTTGCAATGGCTAAGGCTAACTTCTTGGAGTCACGTGAGGGTGTTCGACGTGTTACATGCTAGAGGATGGAATATCAAGGGAAGGATTTGGGACATGATCAAAATTCCGGTACTTGCTAGCTAGTACACATTAATCCTATATAACACTTCGTAGCAATGTCTCTCGAACTAACCAATTCTATTTTTGCAAAGTGCCACCAAAGAAATGCCGCCGGGCCACAACGTCTATGGATACTATGTTTGCCACAACATGCAACTACTCATCGGTTCGCGATCACCAATGATCCTCGGGTTTGTCAATCTTTCAACAATTATTTCATATATACTTACCAATTTATATAAGCCCGAATTTAACCTTCCTATCGACAAAGTTGCGACCATCATTGAAGCTGCGTTGGAGCAGAGCGAGCTCATAAAATTCGATCACACCTTGCGTCATTCCCGAGCAGACGGTCATAAATCCAAATGGGAGTTTCCACGGTGTAGATTGAACTTGATTGGGATAGATTGAACATAATGGTACATGTGTGTAAGTTAATGTACATTAATGGTTAATTTTAGTTAATTGATTTGTGAATTGGATGTGCTTGTTTACGAAATGAATGCAATTTTGATGTGCTTCGAAATGAATGAGAATTGGATGTGCTTGTTTCAGAGGGCATGGCTAGCATTTCTGAGGCTAGCCAATAAGCGTAAATAGATTTAGCAATGCAAAGACTACCACAGACGCAGTCAGATGAAAGCAAATGCATGATGATCGACTACCTGAGAGCGATGCATAGATGAAACCGTGCGTGATAGTGAACTATCACGAGGCGATTTCATCTACTGCATCGTCTGTGGTAATCGATCATCACGACGGTTTCATCTACATGCATCGCCTCAGTGGTAGTCGACATTATCACGACGGTTTCATCTACGCACCGTGCAGTGATAGTATGTATTCTGAGCGGTTCGAAAACCGCTCGTGATGACCTAATGCATTCTTGACCCATAAACTCGGGCGGCTCACGAACCGCCTGCAGTGATGGCGTTGAACCATCTGTGAAGGCCTTTTCTGTAGTAGTGGAGGGTGAGGCAAGACGGAGGCAAAGTGGGGTGGTGAAGCCATAAACGTGGGCGGGGGAGGTGGATTTCACGAGGTAGAATGAGAGCGAGAGAGAAGAAAGGGAATGGCATGAGCGAGAGAGAAGCAAGGGAGCGTGAGGTAGCTTTTTATGTGCCGGCATCAACGAATATAGGAGGTTGTCATGGTTAATAAGGAAGCTCACAGCATTGTATTGGCCAACGAAAACGAGATTTTGGTACGAAAGCAAATGACACCGAGCACGTATAACATCGTGTATGTGTATAGATATGCATGTATCCATACGAATATAAGCACGGGCATACAAAAATAAAGAGGCAGAGGGTTTGGAGTAGAGATGGCGCAGCCATAAGGAATAGGCTCGGGGCCACCAGAGAGAGCGTGACAGGTGTCTCCGGCAAGGATCGGCAACAATTGCATGTGTATGCGTGTTTGATGTCGCAACAATCAACATTAAGTGATAATTGGAGAGAAGTGGAAGATAACTATGTGATAGAATATTGCATTAGAAGGGGTAGTAACTGGAAGGGATCGACCAATAATAGAGGTTGTTGGAGGTTGAAGCAGAAAATTGTGGCGGTGCGAAGAGATATAAGACATAAGGTTCAGTGGGACAGCCAATGTGTAAGGGAAGATAAGTTCAAAGTAGGTCACCCTTGGTTCATTAGTATATGTGTAAGGTACTCTAATACCTAGAAACTAAAAAGATAATTTGTTGTGCACATAATGAATGTATTGTTTACGATTAAATAGAGGTACATGTGCATGTATATATTTTGGAAAAGAGTAACTAATGGATAAAGAACGGTGGCATGCAACTACATGATCCGTGCATGATAGAGAGTTGTTACATTGCTAAGATGTAACATCCCAAAAACCATATTTTGGGAAAGTATAATGAAAAATAAATGAGGGAATAATTTTGAGCATGTCTATATGTGGGGAAATTTATTTGAGCATGTATTAAAAAATTTCATCAAAAATAAACAATGCATTTACATGAAAACAACAACTTACAAGAGTTTAAAAAAACACAGAAAATATAAAATCCTGAAAATTTTACACAAAGAACCATACTATGTCAGAGGCCTTCACAAAAACCAACTGTGTCACCGTGTGTTCTACCACCCGATATATCTTTTTCCCTCTTGTGATTTCTCGTTTCGTTCACCATGCACAGAGATCCCATTCATCTCTCTCACCTCCGGCCGTCAACCTTCACTGCCTGATTTCGCCTTTTACGGTGAGCTTCCGCTTTCATCTTCACCACGAACTTCATCCCCGAGCCACATTCTACCTAGTACTTCACTCCCCTTCCTCGGAGCATCACCGGAATTGCCTCGCCACCGTGCAAGCCATAGCCACTACGGCCTCTCTCCTTGTCGCTGGTGATTGTCATTGTCTCCCGCCGCCGCACGTGCGTCACCTTGTTCGCATCGTCATCCTCGTTCCGTTTCACCCTTCTTCGCCTCCGCCGTGAACCACAATGCCAGCAATCACCTCTTGCCTGAGCACTGTCATCCTCACTGTGCCACGCCTCCACTCACGTCGCCACCTTGTCAGCACCACGTCACCCTCTTTGTCCTCCGTGACCGCCACGATGTCGCCACGTGCGTGTCACGTGAGCAACTCTACTACCTAAGCCGCCACCCATGTATCACCCTAACCCCAAACACGCAAAGACCAAACCCACCATGGACCTACTCACTGACTTGTGGACCCACCTTGTCAGGCACTGTTCCAAGGACCTATCCACCGTGCACCGTAGACCCAAGTCCGTGGACACGCATGGTCCATAGACCAGTGGCCCCACTTGTCATTCTCTTTATCCTTTTTTTTTTGAATTCTTTTAATTCTTGAAAATCCATAAATCTTAGTGCTCCCACATGTCATGCATTCAGCCTTTTTCCATAATTCGAAAATAATGGTTCTCAGGAATATTCCATGGGCCCCACCTGTCAATCTCACATGTTCTCTCTCCCTTTTATTTTTCAACATTTTCCTTTCTGATCAAACTTCCGAGAGCTCATTCTTCCTCATACGAATTTAACTCATTCAAGTTTCTAAATTCATCTAAATTCAAGATCTACCTTCCTGTGCCATTCAATTTCAATTTGGAGTTTATTTGATTTATCTTTTTGAATTTTGTTTGTTTTTGCGCTTCCTCTCTTGTTAGACGTTGAAGTCCCGGAATCGCCTAAATGAGCTGAAGGTCAAGGAAGTAGAAGATTAAAAATAAAATAAGAATATCATTGCTATAGCAAGTCAAGTTGTACCTTTGATCATATTGAACCCAATTTTCCAAAATTACCTTGATTCAAATTATTACATTCTACTTTAAGTATTTATTTAAATGCTTGGGATTAGCTATACACCCATTTGATTATATCTATTTTGCTCATTGTATTACCCTAATCTTTTGTCACCCTAGCTTGGTTAATTATTAGTTAGTATTATCATAGCACCAACGTGGGTTGGTTAGATACAAATAGTCTGCTTAGCCATGCAATGGGTTATTGATATTATTTTGAGTTGCAAGATATAAACTTGACTAAATGGTTATGAAACATGTTATGAAAAGACTATGTGCTATATGTTATTACTTGTTGATGGCATGTGATGCACTTTACCAACAGGGTGGGAAAAAGATTTGCACTAAGGCGAGTGGAAAGGATTGGTAATATGGTGGATGTGTGACTGGAAAAAGTGAATGGTAATATGATGGATGTGTGACTAGAAAAAGTGAATAGTGATTAATTAGTTAGAATTTTGGCAGTCTCGCATTGGTCAATTAAGGACTTAATTTTGTGCGCATTGAACTGAACCACAACTTTACAACCACATGTTTGGAGTGGGACAGGCTTAACTTAGTAAGTGGTGAAGTTTTGACATTGACTATTCAGGGAGTAGGTTAGTGATGGGTGGAGATATGGACTACTCTAAAAGTCACATCGATGGACGGTTCGCCGCTTCCAAGTCCAATGGTGTGCGTTGGACAAGCGAGTGAGGTTGGGGTCGACTGTATTGCACATCGGGAGAGTCAATTGTTGAAATAAAACTTCTGAAAGATTTTGTTGTAATCAGCTCCGCACAAGTTGATTGCATCTTGTGGTAAAGTGTACAACTTCTGCAGAATGTTTATCAATCTATTCGAATAGCCACGTCTGTAGTCATGGACATGCTCGAGGATTTCACACGGGGGATAGATTTTCATAAAACCATTGTGAAGGGATAGCTGTGTGGAGAAACTTATGCAAGCTGTATGAAAGAAACTGATTAGGTTATATGAGTTTCGTAACAACAATTGTTAAAATATTCTTGTTATTTTTTAAAATGCGCTTTCAATCTATTATTCCTATTCAAGCTGCAATCTGTTGCTTTTATGCAAAAGAACCATAGATGCCATATCCTTTGGAATAAGTCATCATCTATAATTGCATTCTATGGTGCGACTTGCTGAGTACTCTATGTACTCATTCTTGCTATAAACAATGTTGTTCAGTTAAACAAGGCTACAACAATCCATCGTCGGTCAACAATGTCTACTTCAAGGATCATGAAGGACTAGGGCGCGCTACCCCAGTCGATTGACTGTGGGCATATGGATGGGCTTCAATGAAGTTATTCTATTACCTTCATTGCGGCTTATTTGAGTTACTGCTATACGAGGTATTAGTTGTAGCTTTGACCTTAAGGTCGTTACTCTGATAATTATTGTTATTTGCCTATTTATTAGCCATTTTTGCATATGGAATGATATTTCATCTATGTTGTCACTGTGTGCACTAACATGATCCTGAACTAGTGCAGTATATAGAGAGGGTCCAGATTTGCATATTTGGATCCGACGATAAGGCCGTAGTAGTCTTGAGCATATGTTATTGCTCGAAGGGGCTCCCTTCACCAAGGTGATAGGAACATAGCTTACCAACACAACGATTAATGCCTCACTTTGATGGGAGGTATCTGATATTGAAGTGAGGGTTGTCATTGCTGGGCTAGTGCAACGTTAGGACTAGGTGATGTAAAGGTTTCGATACGTGCTCTAGACTGCATACTATAATGTTGTGTGCAGTGGTATCGATGGATGCCAGACAAACTAGAGAATTCGTATGCTGTGAGTAAAATTGTACACCTCTGCATAGTGTAAATCTATTTAAATAGTTGTGCTCACAGTCATGAGCGTTCTTAGTGACGCCTCATCGGGTATAGTCTCTACCTTTTCAAAAATGGTAATTTTCTTTTAGAAAATAATTTGGACACTCGAACGGCCAATCTAACTAAGGTCTAGACCTACAGTCAGTATGGCTCTGATACCACTTTTGTCGGGACCCAAAACTACGGTTCGGGACCCTCTGTGTTTAATGCACTAGCCCAGGATCATGCTAGTGCACACAGTGTCAACAAAGATGGCAATCATTCCATACAAGCGAATAATAACATAAACGGTTAACTTTGATTAACAAATAATGGTTTTGACCTCAAGGTCGAGTTTACAAATCTTGAGCCTTGCAAACTAACATAGGAAATAAACGGCGTGAAACATAAGCGGTAGTGGCACCCCATCGATTCGCCACAGGCAACCGACTGGGATCAAGACCTCACGATCAGGCACCTTCGATGTACTCGTCCTCAAATGCTGGTGAAGACTCCTCCTCTGCTTGATTCGTCAAAACAAGCGTGAGTACACACCGTACTCGCAAGCCACACCACAGAAATGCAAATATATACATATGCTGGCTTTTTACAAAGGAAGGCATTCTGTGGCTCTTTTGCATAAATGCAACTTTTGCAATTGAATACAATTCAATAGATTAAAGGCAGTAACACAAATAGACAATAATAATTTTAACAAGTTATTTCACAAAGACACACACACCTAACAAAGTTATTCACATAGCTAGATGATTTGTTCACATAGCTCCTTCCCACACGCTTTTATGAAAATCTATCCTAGTGTCAAATCCCGAGCATTGTCCATGATCATGACGCTGCTATTCGAATAGATTAAGTTACACTCTGCGAGAGGTTTGTACACTTTACCCGAGAGATACAATTAGTGTAGCTAACACTAATCATAACAAAGCATTTGAGATACCTTATCTTACTATGCTAGGCTGTCTCAAAAGCAGACATGTGGTCGTCACAGAGCTCAGTTCAAAAGAGCACATGGTGAGGTCCTTAATTGACCAAGGCAAGACTTCCACAAGCTAACCAAATCACACAGACATCTGATTATTATAGTTCACATAGTCCACACAGTTCACACAGTCCACCCTTTCACACAGTTCCCACCACTTGCCTCAGTTCAAATCCTTTTACCACCCCATTGGTTTTAAGTGCAACACATGCCACAAAGACACATAGTACACACAGCTTTTATCACATAGTTGCATATTCACTTAGTCAAATTTATATAGCAATCTACATGACAAATGATTCGTGGCATGGCTAAGCAGTCTAATCGTACTAACCAACCCACGTTGGTTCTACAATATTAACCAACTAATTATCAACTAGGGTGACAAGGAATCAAGGCATAACAATTACACAAGGGAGGCATACCAATTTGGATTTAACTACTGCACCCAAAAGCTTTTAAATAAATACTTGAATTAAGATGCAGTAATTTGAATTAAAATACTTTTATAAAACTGGGAAGCAAAATGGTCAAGGGCATAGCTTGCCTTGAAAAGGATCTAGGAATTGATCTTGGTCTTGGAAAGGTCCTTCTTCTTCAACTCTTCCAGCAGCGTCGAAGTCTACTCATGAAACGACACAAACAAACAAACTAAATGAAAACCAGAAACAAATAACTCCAATAAAATAAATAAAAAGCTCCAATAGATAGATCTGGATTTTAGACGAATTTAGGAATTTGAATGGATGGATTTGGAGTTAGGATTCAAAAGATATGAATTTTACAAGTTTTAACCTAACTCTTGAAATTTAAATGAATTTCTAAATTTAAACAAAATCAAATTTAAATAATTTTGGTTTGATTAGCTAGATCTTAATTTTATATGAATTTAGAAATTTGAAACACCCAATTTGGAGTTTGGATGCAAAAGTTATGAATTTTACAAATTTAAACCTAAATCTGTTATTTAACAATTTTCCCGAATTATTTTTCTAAAGGAAATTCTAATTATTGCGTAAGGTGGCGTCGTGAAGGATTTCGGAATTTAAAAGAATTAAAGAATTAAGCGACATGTGGGACCCACATGTCGGTGACCCGACCAGTGGACCAAGTCCACCGACCCATCGATCCGGCCGCTCGGCGCCACATGGGCACTCACGTGGCGCACGTGCGTGCCGACGCGGCGCCACATGGGCGGACACGCAAGCACGGGCCGAGCCGACGCCGACGTGGACGGGCGAGGCGGCGGCGCCACGGGGAACCCAAGGTCCCGTGACAGCGGCTTCGCCGGCGAGAATGGGTGGTATAGGGAGATAGAGAACACGAGGATCTCGAGGTGTGCTCTTGGTGCGAGAAGACGGCGGTGGCGGCCGTGGCGAGGTCGGGCGGAGAGGTGGTACGGGCTCGGCGGCGGCAAGCGCTAGAGGGCTCCTCCGTGGCGAAGGCGAGCACCGGCAGCGGCGACACTGGCGAGTCCAACGGTGGTGGCGGCGGCGACGCTGGGGCAACGGAGGCGGCGCAATTCCTCGTCGAACAAGCGGCGGCGAGATTAGGTCCTCAAGCTTTCTGGCGGCTCAAGGGCTCGGGAGGAGTGAGTTGGGGGTTTGGGAAAAGGAGGCGGTGCGATCCGGGGTGCCTTTATAGGGGCCGGAGCTCCGCGCGCGGCTTCGTGGAGGTCGTGGCGGCGATTGCGAACGTGGTATAACCGGCGCGAGGATGAAGGGGTTCTTGAGGGGTGGCGGCGTGGTCGTGGAAGTCGTGCGCTGACACGCGGAGGAACGGGAGGTTGAGGCGCCAGCGTGAAGCTTGGCGTTGACCGCTCATGGCGATTCGCGTCGCGCAGAGAAGAAAGCGGCGAGGAAGACGGCTCGACAAAGCGGGCCCACTGGCGGCGAGGCGGGGAGGCGAGCGCTGCATGAATCTGATCGTCCGCTTCGCGATCAGACGGACGGCCAAGGAAAGACGGGACGCTGGGCTTCCAGCGGAAAAAAGGAAGTTGGGCGGAGAGATTCGCCCAACACTATTTGGAGATTTAAATTAGCTTTTTCTTTTAAGAAAATACCAGAAATTCAAATAAGCATTGGAAAATAGCAAATGATCTTGGAAAAATTCGAGAAAATTCTAGAAAATATATCAAGCTCATAGAATCCAAATAAAATAGTTTTGACTATTGTTCATGTTGGAATTATTAAGTATTAAATTGTTTTGTTACTAAAGTCCAAGTTTAAACTTTTGAACTAAATGCAAATAAATCCAAATGGTGAATTTTCTCCTTACCAACTATTCAAATGATTTTTAAGGTTCTGAAAATTGGGATGTTACAGCTTGGTTAATTATTAGTTAGTATTATCATAGCACCAACGTGGGTTGGTTAGATACAAATAGTCTGCTTAGCCATGCAATGGGTTATTGATATTATTTTGAGTTGCAAGATATAAACTTGACTAAATGGTTATGAAACATGTTATGAAAAGACTATGTGCTATATGTTATTACTTGTTGATGGCATGTGATGCACTTTACCAACAGGGTGGGAAAAAGATTTGCACTAAGGCGAGTGGAAAGGATTGGTAATATGGTGGATGTGTGACTGGAAAAAGTGAATGGTAATATGATGGATGTGTGACTAGAAAAAGTGAATAGTGATTAATTAGTTAGAATTTTGGCAGTCTCGCATTGGTCAATTAAGGACTTAATTTTGTGCGCATTGAACTGAACCACAACTTTACAACCACATGTTTGGAGTGGGACAGGCTTAACTTAGTAAGTGGTGAAGTTTTGACATTGACTATTCAGGGAGTAGGTTAGTGATGGGTGGAGATATGGACTACTCTAAAAGTCACATCGATGGACGGTTCGCCGCTTCCAAGTCAATGGTGTCGTTGGACAAGCGAGTGAGGTTGGGGTCGATTGTATTGCACATCGGAGAGTCAATTGTTGAAATAAAACTTCGAAAGATTTTGTTTATGTCGGCTCCGCACAAGTTGATTGCATCTTGTGGTAAAGTGTACAACCTGCAGAATGTTAATCAATCTATTGAATAGCCACGTCTGTAGTCATGGACATGCTCGAGGATTTCACATGGGGATAGATTTTCATAAAACCATTGTGAAGGGATAGGCGTGTGGAGAAACTTATGCTTGTTGTATGAAAAAAGCGATTAGGTTATATGAGTTTCGTAACAACAATTGTTAAAATATTACTGTTATTTTTTTAAAGTACGCTTTCAATCTATTATTCCTATTCAACTGCAACTGTTGCTTTTATGCAAAAGAACCATAGATGCCATATCCTTTGGAATAAGTCATCATCTATAATTGCATTCTATGGTGCGACTTGCTGAGTACTCTATGTACTCATTCTTGCTATAAACAATGTTGTTCAGTTAAACAAGGCTACAACAATCCATCGTCGGTCAACAATGTCTACTTCAAGGATCATGAAGGACTAGGGCGCGCTACCCCAGTCGATTGCCTGTGGGCATATGGATGGGCTTCAATGAAGTTATTCTATTACCTTCCGCTGCAGCTTATTTGAGTTACTCGCCTTCTGAGGTATTAGTTGTAAGCTTTGACCTTAAGGTCGTTACTCTGATAATTATTGTTATTTGCCTATTTATTAGCCATTTTTGCATATGGAATGATATTTCATCTATGTTGTCACTGTGTGCACTAACATGATCCTGAACTAGTGCAGTATATACAGAGGGTCCAGATTTGCATATTTGGATCCCGACAGTAGGCCGTAGTAGTGCGAGCATATGTTATTGCTCGAAGGGGCTCCCTTCACCAAGGTGATAGGAACATAGCTTACCAACACAACGATTAATGCCTCACTTTGATGGGAGGTATCTGATATTGAAGTGAGGGTTGTCATTCTTTGGGCTAGTGCAGCGTTAGGACTAGGTGATGTAAAGGTTTCGATCGTGCTCTAGGCGCATACTATAATGTTGTGTGCGATGGTATCGATGGATGCCGGACAAACTAGAGAATTAAGTATCTTTGTGAGTAAAATTGTACACCTCTGCATAGTGTAAATCTATTTAAATAGTTGTGCTCACAGTCATGAGCGTTCTTAGTGACGCCTCATCGGGTATAGTCTCTACCTTTTCAAAAATGGTTTTGTTGGAAATGTTGGGATGAATATTTTGGTGTTGTTAAATTTGAGTGCCATGTCTATGGCTGAAAATAAGATGTTGATTGCAGATAAGGAGGGTTGTGATTTGTTATTTATCAAGTTACTTATTTGTTGTTCTTTATCTATTTAACTGCTCTTTAAACTTCCGATTGATATTGCAAGTAAAATTTGTTTAATACTGAAAACAACTTGTAGCATAGAGCCTCATCCCTTGTTAGCCTTGCATATGTATAAATTTAGCGATACACACTATAAGTCTTGTTGAATACACAATGTACTCAATATTGCTTAAAATATTGTTCAAAGGATAAGGATGACCACATGCAGACGAGCGCCTTCTTCGGTTCGATCTTGAGTGCAGGGGACAGGTCTTTCTAAGGTTTACTCCTTATCGATTGTTTAGGTGGGCATGCTGCTGGACTTTTGCTTTGAATCTACTACATTTCCACTGCTACTTCTAATATTTGAACTTTTATTTGGTCGGTCGGCCCTTGTCTTGTAAACTATGTAATCGTCTAAGTTTATGTACCATATTTGTTTCATGTTGTATGTAATTATGTATGGATGTGTATGTATAGATGTGTATGCAGTGTTGTGGATGTGTATACTAGCTACTGATCATGGAACTAATGCGATACACACACAAGGATTTTGGGTATTCAACGCCCGAGGTCTGACATAAAAAACCCCAACAACTTATTATACCCAATGATTTTCTTTCATTAAACCCATACTTCATTTTCATTTCTTAAATTGTATTTTTCTTCAAACTTCTATTATCATTTCAAATGTTTACGAAGTCTTAAAAATATAAATAGCTTACAGTATACATAAATATATTCTTAACTATCTAAGTTATATCATACGATACTTTGAAACAAATTTAGTCACAAATGCACAGGCCACCCGCTAGTTTGAGGTACTAGAGGGACAAAGACTCGTTAGGTTCATCATTATGCAAATATAAGTTGTCGCTATGCACAAGCTGAACCATTGTGTAATCCTAAGTCTGCGCTTCCCTCCCCGACCACAACCACAAGTGATAAGAACTACTGAACTATCAGCCGCTTTTAGTTTGTTGGAGTCTGCCATTCCGCAATCCGCAAATGTTTAAAGATGTTGTTCAGCTTGTGCACGTCACACCCAAAATGCGCTATCCTCGGTGAATGCAAACCGTGTCAATTTGGAAAGATTTCTTTGAGCCGGAGTCATCTCATGTCTAAGGCTGCTTCTAGTGCTTCATACTAACTGGTATTTTAAGCCTGTCATGTAGGCAAAATGATGATGTAGCACCATAGTTAATGAAGAGAGAGAGTACTCTAGTATCTAATCTGGATACCGGTTCGATCTCGAAATCCAACGCATAAAATTTATTGTGATCGATCCCGTGCGATACCACAATGCTTTAGTACATACCACAAATAGGCCATAATACTCAAATACTAGTAAAGATCATGCATGTAATTAAATGAAATAGCCTAAGATAGTACACCATAAGAAACCATGTATTGGGAAGATAGTATCCTAACATTCCTCATGCATTAAAGAAACTGCACTAAGATACTATCCATTAGGAGCAGCCTAAGGTTGTTAGAATCGTGATTCTGTCCGACAGGATCTTGTAGAATATAAGATTCCACTTAATTCTATTAAAAATACTTTTTTAATGTGTCGTGTATTCTAAGAGTGATATGAGTGTTTATTTGATCATTTGACATCTAATTTGATTGATAAATGCCTAAATCGTAGTTTAGATTCCATGTCATTCAAAGCAACAACTAAAATATTGATTTTAACAACCTTGCCATTACCTGAATATTTTACATAAAAATAAAAATAAATAAAATAAATAATTTTATTATTCCAAACATCCGCATCTTAATGTCTAACCTACTAATTACTTAGTATTTATCATACAACTTGAATTGAGAGATAGGATACAACCAAATACTTAAATATTTTATAATTTGATATGATACGTGATTCTACCACGATTCTACCGCAATTCTACCCGATTCTACCACGATTCTACGATTAGAAGTGTGGTTCTACCTGATTCTATGACTAGAAGTGCGATTCTACTAGATACGACTCAAGGTACGATTTAAATCGTATTAGTGTTGTAAGATTGTAAAATCGTACGATTCAAATCTACAACTAGGATCGTGATTTTTAACAACCTTGCTCATTTCATAATACTATACTACTAAGCAGTTGCTCAAGCCCAGTGGACAGTTGCAAATGGCTGCCGCTTTCTGGATCGCGGGAAGATGTGCGGTGCCTGCGTCCGTGATCGCGACACTAGCTGTATATAGTAGTTTCTGACATGTACTAGCTATAGTAGTTTCTGCCATGTACTAGCTAATTAATTAGCTAGTTAGCGTTACTGCACGGTGCTGCAGTTACCGAATTTAGTGTGCTAGGCATATTTAGCTAGGGGTGTAGGCGGGTGAGCCTACTGGACCGTTCGATCACCCCAGCAGCCACTTTTCCAGACCGGATCCTTATTGACCAATTGAATCTCATGGGCCGACCGCCCGACCCCTACGCTTTTCCGAATCTTCACGCTTTTCCTGGAAACAAAACAAAGCCGATAAATGCCCGCATCCAAGCGCCTCTGTTGTGCTCGCGTACCGCCTGCTCTGCCGCTTGCCGCACCTGCGGTCCTGTCTGGTCACCAGTCGTAGTTCGGCATCATCCCCCTCCATCGGCGGCTCGGTAGGTGCGGAGCCAGGCAAAAACGGAAAAGAAAAGTGCAAACCTAAATATAATATCATATATCTTCTATATTCTATCCATTATCTTATTAAAGAAAAAATATAAAAAATCACCACGTTCGCTCTTAAGAACTACAAATTACCACATTAATCGTTATAAAAAGAGGAAAATCTATACTGGCAATTTTGATAGATCTAAATTATAACGGTTAACATTGATTAAGAGACATGTGATTATAGTTGTGAAATACAACTCCTTCGTTGCTTCTTTGGACCCCGATGAATCTTGAGAGTTATTGATGTCGGTTCTTTATGCTTGGTTAGCTTACATGGGATGTGGTTCAGATGGGATAAAACATCAGTCTGTACACATACAAATTTTTGTACATGTAACTAATCTTATGGTATGTTCCTATATTGTATTCTGCTTTTGAAAGCTACAACTAACTTTTCAGATTTGTAAAGATTAGGCTAATTTGTAAAGTTACAATTAACATATAAATTTCTGGAATTTTTACCTAGCTTGTGCCTCTAATTATCAATTATTTATTAATTGGTGTGTATTCTATTCCAAAACAAGACCAAATGAGTCAAAAACTACTACAATACCTCTTGACCTGTCTCTCGCCATTCATTTCACCTTTATGCGTATGTAAGTGTTCGTCTTGGGTCAAGTTCTCCTCCTTGCGTCCCGGTACATCCTACCATTCCATTCTGATCTCTTCTCTATAAAGTCTCCCAGCGGTGGTTGCTTGTGCCTTTAAAATGACTTCATATATATATATATATATATATATATATATATATATATATAGTGGGGATTGTGAGGAGGATGAGGCAATGACCACGGGCAACTTCATCGAGCACGCAAATTCAAGAAGCATGGCTGCCAAGAAAGCGCGTGAACATACAATTACCTAGATGTCGTCGATAGGTAATTGGACTTGACATCAACAAATGGTTAGTTGTTGATACATGAAGTCACTTCGATCGAAGTACTGCTACTTCCGGTCGAACACTGCGACTGGAAAGTGGCTTCATGTATCAGCAACCAACCATTCCTTGATGTTAAGTCCAATTACCTATCGACGACATACATGTAATTGTATGTCCATGCGCTCTCCTAGCAACTATGCTTCTTGAACTTGTATGCTCGATGAAGTTGCTTGGCTGCTGTCTCATCCTCCTCACGACCCCCCGAAAGTGGTTGGGGGACTACGAACAATATATATATAATATATATATATATGAATCTGGTTTTAAAGGCGCAAGTAGCCACTACTTGGAGACTTTATAGAGAATATATATCACATACGGTTTCATCTACAAACCGTCTGTGATACATCAGCTATAACATATGGTTTCACCTATAAACCGTTTGTGATACATCAGCTATCACATATGGTTTCACCTATAAACCGTCAGTGATACATAATCTATCACGAACGGTTTCATATACAAACCGTCTATGATAGTCAACTATCACAAAGGTTACGAGTTAATAACCGTCTGTAATAGTATGCATCACATATGGTTTTCCGTCTGTGATGACCTCATGTCATTACTGACCCGTAAACTCAGATGGCTCACGAAATCGTCTAATGACATTTTTGAACCGTCTGTGAAGATATTTTCTATAGTAGTACGTAAATGAAGAGTACCAAGGCAAGTCGAGCTCATCTTAGCCACTTGTGCATTTATAATCATATTTATTTTAAAAGACTTCACCACACTATTATTCACTACTACAAAAAGGTTAATACTAGATGCCTCATTATAGACGGTTGACCAAAACCGTCTGTATTAAATCTAATCACGAGCGGTTTTGGTTTAGCGGCAAATGCGTACATCGCTACGCTAAAACCGTGCATGAAGAAGTAATACCACAGACGGTTCATGTTGAAAACCGTTTGTGAAGTATCATGACGGTTTTGTTAAGAACGTTTGTGAAGTATCACGAGCGGTTACGAACAAGAACCGTCGTGATACTACTAAATATCACGAGCGCTTTTTGTTAAGAACCGTCGTGATACTTCCTGATGGTTCTTGTTAGAACCATCTGTGATATTATAGTCAACACGAGCGGTTTTTGTTTGAAACCGTCAGTGATTCACGATCTTGAGATCGCGAAAATTTTTGGACAGCGTCTTGCGGAGATGAAATGTTTTGGACGCATACGCGGGAAGCGAAATGTTTTGGTACTGTCCTTATATATTATAGGCACCCCTGCCTTACCTTCTACTAGTCTCTCCCTCTGCCCTCCCCACGCCGAGCTCCGACTACCATCGACTACCGTCGTGAGCTCCTCCGCCTCTGGTTGTGACGCCACGGTGATGCTGCCACCGCCTCTCCTTCATTGCCGGTGATATCCCCCATCTGATCCCCTCCCCTCTCCTCCTGGTTGATATCCAACATGCTAGTAAGTGATCAATCGCTTGTTGCCTCCCCCTGCCTTGTTGATTTTGGTGGCTCTCAATTGTGACCGTGGTTTTCTTGTGAATGAATAGATCAAGATAAGATTGCGGACATCGACAGCGAGCACCTTGGCATCCCCGACTCGAGTACCGAGCCATCGTCGCCTCTTCGTCCGGACTCGTTTTCGCGCATTGTTGTTAAAAACGACCATAACTTTTGCATCTGAACTTCGGATTACGGCGTTCTTTGGCTCGTTGGAAAGCTAACAAAAGTTCAATCTAAAATTCATAAGTCAAGGTCAATTTCTCTTTGCGAGGTCTCGAAAAAGTAAAAACCCAAAAAAGGTCGTTTAGGGCCTCAAAATGGCCTCAAAGTTTGAATTGAAAAAAATTTTGCAATAGAAAATACTATCACGAGCGGTTCTAAACAAGAATAAATGCGCGATAATCTATTTATAGGCGGTTACGAACAAGAACCGCTGTGATAAACAATTATCACAGCGGTTCTTGTTGTAACCGTCTGTAATAGACTATCCTGAGCAGTTCTTGTTGTAACGTCTGTGATTCTTTTTCATAGGCGGTTCAAAACCGTCTATGATGACCTCGTAGTATCATCGACCCATAAACTCAGGCGGTTCAAAAACCATACGTGATGATGATTTTGAACCGTTTGTGATTACCTTTACGTAGTAGTGATTATCTTATTAAAGCAAAGACAAACGAAGCCACCACTTCCGCTCTAAAAGGCTAGAAATTACCATAATAATCGAAGGAAAAAGTGAAAAATCTACACCGTCGAATTTTTGTAGGTCCAAATTATAACAATTGAGATTGATTAAGATATATGTGATTATAGTGGTGAAATACAACTCCTTTAGTATTCAGCTTGCACACGCTGATCGTTGCTTCTTTGGACTCGGTTATGGTCGAGTCGTGAACCAAGAGTACTAAGGCAAGTCGAGCTCATCTTAGCCACTTGTGCATTTATAATCAAGTTTATTTTAAAAGACTCCACCACACTATTATTATCTCATTAAAGCAAAAGGCAAAAGAAGCCACCACTTTCACTCTTAAGGGCTAGAAATCACTACGTTAATCAGAGTAAAAAAAGATAGATATACGGTTGAGATTGATTAGATATATGTGATTACAGAGATGAAATACAACTCCTTCGGTATTCAGCTTGCACACGCTGATTGTTGCTTCTTTGGACTTGGTTATGGTCGAGCTGTGAACCAAGAGTACCAAGGCAAGTCAAGCTCATCTTAGCCACTTGTGCATTTATAATCATGTTTATTTTAAAAGACTTCACCACACTATTATTATCTTATTAAAGCAAAGACAAAAGAAGACACTACTTTCGCTCTATAGGGCTAGAAATTACCATATTAATAGGAGGAAAAAGCAAAAAATCTACACCATCGATTTTTTGTAGGTCCAAATTATAACGATTGAGATTGATTAAGATATATGTGATTATAGTGGTGAAATACAACTCCTTCCGTATTCAATTTGCACGTGCTGATCGTTGCTTCTTTGTACTCAGTTACAGTCGAGCCGTGAACCAAGAGTACCAAGGCAAGTCGAGCTCATCTTAACCACTTGTGCATTTATAATCAAGTTTATTTTAAAAGAATTCACCACGTTATTATTATCTTATTAAAGCAGAGGCAAAAAGAAGGCACCACATTCGTTTTTAAGGGCTAGAAATTATCAAATTAATCTCAGCCACTTGTGCATTTTATAATCAAGTTTATTGTGAAATATTTCACCACGCCAGGATGGTTGTTAGCTGCCTGCAGGCTTGATGATGCTCACATCCTTGGCTCCTTTCGGACTGCTGGGCATGAGCGTGAGAGCGCCGTATTAGGGTATCTCCAATAGTTAGAGATAATCTTATCTCTAACATATGCTATATCATCTTTAGAGACAACATCTTCAATAGATAGTCTTAGCACACTCTCCAACATTTATATTTTATAATTTTTCTTTGAAACGAACTTATATGTCAATTAGAGTAGATTAATGTATCTTGTCTTATTTGGCGTGCATGATAGTTTCTTTAGGAAGAGATGATTTGTGCTCTCTCTTTTTCTCTTTTTTTCTCTACGTAGAATTTTGTTGATGTGATATAGCTAAGATACGATAATAAATATATTATTGAGGATGCTCGTTGGGGCCTCGTTGCGGGCCTCATTGCTGGGCGTTGGAAGCGAGCAACACTGAGATGCCCACAACGTCCTTGCAGTGCATTAACTGCCGCACGTTGATTTAAATAAATATATGGAGATAATCAAAGACTAGTAAGTTTTATATTCCAACTAGCCTATTAGCCCGCGTAACTGAACAGTGTAATGTGGTATAGTATGCATGTAATTTTTTGTTTACAAATTACAAATATTGAAATTCCTATTTTGCGAAGAAAAAAATACATTTGGCATGTTTGATTGTATATTTAACTAACACAATTTATTTTGAGATCTATGTCAATTTGGGATATTTGATTTCAAATTTCATATTTAATGAGCGCAATTTGTTTTGAGATCTCTGTCCTCTGTGTGAAAGAGAGTATTGAGAGGTTGGCCCGTCTAACAAATTTATACACTCCCAACCTTTGAATAATAGGTAGTGCTACTCCCTCCGTCACAAAATGAAATCATTTTGGATATTGACCACGATCTCCAAAATGCATCTTTGATCATTCATTTCTATTATAATATATTTATAAAACCAATTAAAATTGTAATATTATGAAAGAATTTTTGAGACAAATCTATAGATGTCACTTTCATAGTTTCATGTGTTCATTTTGAATATTAAAATAGATATTGATAGCCAAAGTTTATAAAATTTTATTGCACACTATCCAAAATGACTTCATTTTGTGACGGGATGGAGTACTCTTCAATTTTTTCAAATTAATATATCTCTAAGCCAACTATTAAATCCAACCCTTCAAAATTAGGGCTAACCAAATTAAGAGTCAGATGTTGAGAATTGTTTCAAATTCTTATATCTCTAAGGAAACTATCATATATAATTACATAAGGCACATGGGTGTCTAGGCACCACATCATGAATCATCGGATATACATGTATGATCGATGCAAATTTTAGAGATTAGGTATGAAAATGTTTTATACCTCGATATATTTATGGCAAGTGAGTTTTGAACTCACTTCAAACAAGTTCGAACTACTTTTGAATTTAGTACAACTAGAGTGATTACGTACCATGAAACTAGCTCAAACTAGTTAAATTGAAGATAAATTTAAATTTTTTCAAAGTTTAACATCTCAAATACACTTTTATGAATCTCAAAGCATATTAACGAGTATTGATTTCGGTGCGTAGACACCAAGGTGCATAAAAAAAACAAAACTTTGGACGTTACAGGCCCGCGAGCACAGACAACTCCGAAGTTGATTCATGCATGGAAGAACCAAAGTCCGACGTGGGTTGGTTGCGCGCGAGTTGAGTTGGGTTGGCCTTGCCTGCTGTCTGGTTGTGCCTTTCGGTGTAAGTGTCGTTCTGTTCGAGTTATGGTCGTTTTGTCGTCTCGGGGTTGACTGCCGGTTTTCCTTATCTGAAACCGTGCATCTGTTAAGGTTTTTGGGTCCAATTTCCCTTATAAACCGGATCAATTCTCTTCTTCTTTATATATATATATATGCTCGGCGAGAGCTCCACTCGAAAAAAGTCCGAAGGCAAAAATCCCATGCGAGTCCCACGGCTATAATTAAATTGGTCATCTCCTGGTGCATGTGTGCTGCATGTTCGATACAATCATGCAAAGATAAGAGCACACAAGGTAATGTACTCAAGAAATGTACCAAAGTACCGCATCTCCAACTGATGGCTCACATGTCATGGAGAATGCTTCCATGTTTGGGTTAGATACCGTGTACGTCTAGCTGGCCACAAGTTAATGCTTCCTTGGCTTTCGGATGGAGGGATTCCAGCCATATCTCATGCTGGTTGCACGGGAGACACAGGTGGGACCAACTCCATAAAATTGAAGTCCTTGCTATCTTCCTTTCCACATGCGTGTAGCGAAACAATGGCTAATGCAGCAGTCCACATGCATGCGAGCGGTAGCCATGAGGCAAGCTAAATGAAGATGGGCCCACGAGATAACAGGTAGGTCCACGTGATGATGGTTGAATCTTCTGGCCTTTTGTATCTTTGTCGTCTCAGCTCGAAATATAGCCAGTAATATTTGTATTTCGATCGGCACGACCAGATCTTCCTATTAGTATAATTTATTCTAACACGTAACCTTTCTTTTTCGAGGGTTTTTCAAACGCATATTTACTTTGAAATTTTTTTTATTAATTAACCCTTTTTAAAAATTTATTTTAAAGTTAACCCCGGCGCACTTTATTTACAATTCTGACTCCTTTGATCACGTCAGCACCTATGACGTGACAAAACAACTCTGTCACGATGTAGGATAAATCCACGTTGTGGTTGAACTGCCACACAGGCGATGGAAGGGAGGAAACAAGGGAGATGGTAGAGTGGTGTAGAGTGCTAGAGCTCATCTGGGAAGGCCTCTCATAGGAGTGAGGGAGGGGCGAGCTTGATGGGCTAGTGGAGACGTAAGCCTCCACTAGCGGTGGTGGCACGGCCTGGGGATCAACTAGACCGCTGAGGTGGCACGTGGTGGCCCACGTAAGCACGAAGTGCGTGGCGAAGGCATCGTCGCAGGCGGCATGGTGGACGGAGACGTAGAGGCAAAGGCGCGGCTTGGGAAGATGGTGGCCTACACGGCGATGGGTGCGAAGGCATCGTCATTCCTAAGCGGCGTAGCTGCTGCACGAGCGGGCGCATCTTGCGCAGGTCCATTGGGGACCTAGCGACGAGGTGGTCGAAATCGTCGAGGCAGTTGAACTCGGCGAGGGCGTCGTCATGAGGGTAGGAGTAGAGGAAGGGCGCGTGAGGGGGTCCAGGGTGGGTGAGGGTGCCAGCGAGCGGGTAGAAGCGGTGGAGCGCGAGGGTGAGGGGGAAGGATGGGTCGGGGTGGCGGAAGAAGAAGAGGTGCTCAACGGGCCGGTGAAGAGCTGGGCAGCGTCAAAGAAGGTGACAAGGAGGGCGACATGGGATCCCCACACCATGCTGGCACTAGTCAACGGTCAAACCCAGCAAACCCACTTTAGGACCTCTAGTGACACACTTAAACAAGTTTATGTACTTGATTGTGCAGTTCCATAGATTGGGGACGTAAGGGACCCAACCGGACAAGTTTAGGGACACACGGTGTACTTTACTCTTAAATAAAATAGTAGTAGCTCTGTATCTCCATGTACAATAATAGAAGATCCAACTAAATTAGAGTTTACCTGATAATATTTAATGTGCACTACTACATACAGTCTCATCACAAACGGTTCAGAACCGTCATCACAGACGATTTTTGAACCGTCTGAATTTGTATGTATGTGATAATAGTCGGTTATCACAGACGGTTCAAAAATCGTCTATGATACTATGCCTTCACAGACGGTTTCAACAAAAAATCGTCTGTGATAGTTCTTTATACCTAACTATTATTATTATTATTATTGGCCAGCCTCAGGAATTGCTAGCCATGCCCTTTGAAAACAAAGCATATAGAAAACAGATACATCACAGATAATCAATTGTTGACAACTCAAAGTGATCATTACTCAAAATAAATTACAAAAGAATTTGTTCAAATATTGTCGCTATAGTTACAATTGGATTACAATTGAATCAATTGTTTACACGTGGTTGAGAGGTGTCGACGGGGTGAAACTTTGCGTCGGTGACGGAGTGAAACTCTCCGGTGGGGTTAATGATCTCTATCTTGATGAAGGCGCAGAGCTTCCCTCGAGCGTCATGATCTCTTTCTAGCAACGAGTGCATCTAAATCTATGTTCATGTCACGTCGCTAGCAAGAGTAAAGTGGTAAGCATATATATTTAAATTTATAATTAGGAAATAATTATTTCGAGATTGACAAACCTCATGATCTTTCTTCTTAGCACTAATGATTTGCTTCATATGATGGCAAACGTAGAATCCACATAGCTGATCATTTTATTGCTAGCGGCACTGCAAAAATAGAATTACATATATAGGTATAGTCAGTTCGAGACGCATTATTACAAAGTATGATATAGGATTATTGTGTTGTAGTGTGCACCAGAAATTGCATCCTGTGTGTCGGTGTGGCGTTCGATCCCTTGTATAGTCCTCCCTTGCCAACATAGGCGATGAACGACCTACATGATTCCAAAAAGTTATCATCGGCCATTTCAAACGAAGGAAGACTACAATAGAGTTATGTATGGTGGAAATGAGCATACCTGTCGAGTATTCCTTTCAGAATGCTGAAGTTGTGGGTTTTGCTGATTAGGGAATTAAGGTATATCACCTTGTCCCTCTTTGGTACAATGACTAAAAGGATCTAGTAGAACCTACTCATGTATGTCGCTATAGTCATTAAACCTAAGTTCGTGCTGCGTATAAAGTACAAATGAAATTTATATAGTAAGTAGTGAAGCACTTACCCCTAGTTGAAGGGCACCACTATGTAGTCCTTGTTGTTCTAACGAAGCAATGCCGTTGTTATGTATTTCTCGACGAAGGATGCGTCCTCTTCGATGGTTTGCATAGAGACCGCGTGTGGGTCGAGGAAACCCACCAGTTCAAAAAATTCCCAGGCTTTTTTCATCATGCATCTATACATAAGGAATGAGTTGTGATATTTATCGGTATTACGTGAATGTAGAACTTGATTGTACACACTTACAGTGTCCAACATCGTAGAAGCGAGGCGTCAAGGGCAGTGAGGTTGAATAGGTCGTATGAGTTGTTGAAACCCACGACGAAGTGGCCCAGCCCATTAAAGAAATGCTCATCCTTGTATCTAACGGTGATTCCAGTATCATACCCCTTCTCTTTGGTCTTCCGCACGTACCAGGCATGCAAATCCTGACAACCTACTCCAGCGTGGAGTAATTCTGTGTCGGAGCACAACAATTTTCCGATGGAGTACTTCCCGTACTCGGGAGACGCCTAATGTTTATCGATTTCGATTTGGCCTTAACGACTGGCCCGCTACACGTCTTCCTGCGAGACAACTCAGGAACCGATACGGCGGCACACTTTTCTTGTTCCTTCGGTGCCTTCTCCACGGGAACCGATGAGGTGGCTTTCTGAGGCGAAGGATGAGGTGGAGTCATCGAGGGTCCCATTGGAGAGGAATGGTCATATCGAGATCGCGGCACTGCTGGGTCCAGGGCGATGTCCTTCTTGGGCCACTGGATAAAAGTGTGCATGGCATCCCCTAGTGCTCTGATGTCTTCGTTCGGGCAATCTCCAGTGGGACGGTCATGAAATTGTCATGTACCATGTCCACTGGACCTGGCGTAACCTGCGCCGGTGGTACCGTCTTCTTGTCCCTTCTTGGCATGGATCGCCACCCCCTTGACCTCAATAGAAATAGACCCAACCATCCTCACTTGGAGCTTGCGGGGCGTCGGCTCCTACAAAATGATACACAATTAGCTAAGGTGTCCTATAGGTCTATCTTTGGAGTATTCCAGAGATGTACATTACCTTGATGTCGTCAATAGGTAATTGGACGTCATCATGCTCAGAATTATGTGTGGATGCGACGCTACTCCGATGTCGAGGAGGACTGGCTCCCAAATTAACGGGGGTGGCTTGCGACTGGTTCAGGAGTTGATTCATTTGATCCTGCAATCTTGTTATCTGTCCTTGAAATTTTGCAGTAAACATCTGTATCAACCGGTCCTCATGCTTGACCTTGGATCTCTTCCTACTCCTATACGTGTTGTAGTCGCCTCGGAATCCATAACTCCAAGGTACGTAAACCCCAAGGCCTCGCGTGCAACCCGGGTGCTCCTTGTTTTCCAGGACCGTAGATAGTATATCCTTCTCCCTGTCTGCTTGGAAGGAGCCTTGGGAAGTTTCGGTAGTCAATTCATGCTGCAAGAGGTCATCATGTTATTATAGACACTATGAAGTTATGGACTATTAACAACTAGGTAGTTCGACATATTTACCAGACGTTGGGACACTTCATGGTCTGCCGGGTTTGTGAAAGAGAAGCTGCCCGAAGATGTGACTTTTGCCCTCGCTTTTAACTAGCTTAGGGCACGATCGTCTGTGATCTCAGCAAATGGCCCGGTTGCGTTCTCGTCCTCTGCCGCCCATTCTATGGATTTACCTGCGTACCCAGCGGTGCCGAGTGTTTCATGCCTAGAGAGCTTTGTGCGCTGCACTTTGCTCCTGAAATTCGGCCGTCGTCTTCATCCGCACAAACTCGTCCCATATATCCCGCGACAAGAAAGGAAACTTCGTGAAGGGCATCCGACCCGTGTTCACGTACTTCATGACAAGCATACACTTGAAGGTCCTCCACGCGTGTCCCATCACGAGCAATGCCTACCGTTCCACGCGTGCCATGTCTGCTTCTGAGATAGTGAACTTGCCTGAAATTTCTGTCCACAGCTGGTCTCTCTCTACGTCCGTCATAGACTTCCAGCTTGGTGTGGTGATGGGGACCCGTTCCCTTGCAAGTATCCCACAGATGGTCCGGAATCTCGCCGCTAATTTATGGGGACTCAGAGGGATCCCAACGTCACTGACCTCCGTGATGATCAGTTAGCCCGCAGGTAATTTCAATTTTACTTTGTCATCTCGCTTATGTATCACTATCGTCGAACATCCAGACACATTTGGCGACGTCGGTGACGACGACGAAGACGGTGCCTCTGCCATCTCACTTACTTGCTATCTATATAAGTTACATACGCAATAAAATGGATTGCAAGATTTGACATTAGTCACAACAGAAATAATTATGCAACAAGCATAATACCAACAAGTAGTAAATCATCAATAAGCAGCATAAAGCATAGAAGATTGATGATAGTTTGTGATCTCAGAAGGAGAGTTGCAAAAGAACAAGTCTTTGCCATCTCAACCAGTCTATACTCTTCACTAATTGACTTTGACAAAACAATATAAGCCTTAAGCTCTAAAAACTTCTTCTAATATGTCAAATATCCTAGAAACAGTAACAATAAGGACAATGTTCACTGTTAACATAACACCAATTTAGCAATTAAAAAGGCCAACAACCTTGATTTAACAATATTGATCAATTGATAGTGAACAACCATAGTTAAAGTCAGGTTAACAACAAGTTTTCAGGACTTTAAGTATCCAAAAGCAACAGACTACTATCTCAAGATCAATTGACAGATTTGAACAATACTTTTAGAGCTCAAGTTTAAACTGGATTACAATGTCAATTTTAGTATATGACTGATTTCATCATAGAGCATTTACAATATCCTGAGCAATGTGTCATCATATCTAGCATCCCAAACCCTAACCATCGAACACCCACCATGTCCGAGGACCAAACATTCCTGATCGAGATTAACCTTCACGATTGCAAGGTGGAGGCCGATCAGGGGAGGAGGCCGACATGGGGAGGAGGATGGTGCGAGGAGGAGGCGGTGCAGCGAGAGGAGGGCCGCCGAGGGAGGAGGAGGCCGGTGCAGAGGTGGGCTGCGGCAGGTCGAGGTCGGGAGGCGGTGTGTCGGGCTTCTGGGGAGGTGAGCAGGCGAGCCCTAGAGGAGGCGAAGGAGCGAGAGCTTAAGGAACCGTCGAGAGCGGGCTAAGGGCACTGGGGAGATGAACGGACAAACCCTAGGTTATGAAGGCATATCACAGACGGTTCTATTATGGAACCGTCTGTGATAAGAAACTACATATGGTTCCATAATAAAACTGACTGTGATATGTCACTACCATTCTATTTATCCACATGAACCTGGTGACAAGTCCATAACACAACTCCAAATAATTTGACTGAAAATTAATTTATCCACTAACAATTCAGTTGACTTCAAAAATTCATATCTAATTCAACTCAACTCCAAATCAAGTGAAACCAATTTTGATACTCCACATTACAATGGAGTCCACATTGACATCAATATCAAAGCTGACAAGTCTATAACACATTAACACATGATAATTCCACGTTGACATCAAAATATATGAGAAATTACAAATCCATAACACATGGCAAGTCCATATTGACATGTTTGATGTCATGGAATAAAATTCAGTTGACTTCAAAAATTCATATCTAATTCAACTCAACTCCAAATCAAGTGAAACCAATTTTGATACTCCACATTACAATGAAGTCCACATTGACATCAATATCAAAGATGACAAGTCCATAACACATTAACACATGATAATTCCACGTTGACATCAAAATATATGAGAAATTACAAGTCCATAACACATGGCAAGTCTACATTGACATGTCTGATGTCATGGAATAAAATTCTTAATTAAAATATAGCCCTTCATGATGATCGACGCGCATATAGCTAGCTTCTTCACTGGGTTCTTCCTCGAGCCTGATTCCGAAAGGACCGAAAGGAGACAACTTGTCAAATTGATTATACTCTTCCTCATCCATGACATTCTCAACTCCGAGAATCCTTCTTTTCCCATGAAGAACTACGTGGCGGTTCTTATTGCCGGGTCTGTTACATAAAAAACTTGAACAACTTGCTTAGCGAGTACGAATGGTTCGTCCTTGTATCCGACACATTTGAGGTCCACAGTGGTGACACCGTACTTGTCGACCTTCACACCTTGCGGAAGTTTAACCCAATGGCATCGAAACAGGGGGATCTTAAAAAGTACGTAGTCGAGATCCCAAATCTCCTCTACGAACCCATAGTAGGAGTTCAACCGACGTACCCCAGCGGTATTGAATTGCTCGTGAAATGCATATATGCGGACACCGTTGTTCTGGACTGTGCTCTTCCTATCTTGAGCTACCGTATAAAATGTGTTCCCATTTATGTCGTATCCTTGCCATGTCACAATTGTAAATTGTGGCCCTTTTGCCAACCATAGCAGCGTATCATCACTTGATGACCTCTCAGTGATTCGCACCTTTAACTATTCGTTGAACCAGCGGTTGTGCTCTCTCGTGATCCAAACCTCCGACCGGTCTGGATTCTGTTGGCGTACCATGTCTTTGTGCTCGTCGAGGTATGGGGACACTTGGGTCATGTGTTGCAAGACCGTGAAATGAGCTTGAGTGTACGTATCCAGATCGGGAGTGATTGATTTCCTTCCGATGGTCCCAATACCATCCAGTCTCCCCTCATGACGATATAGAGGCACACCTATCGGTTCCACCTGAGGCATGTAGTCGACGCAGAACTCAATGACCTCTTCAGTTGCATAACCTTCGATGATGCTGCCCTCTGGTCGAGATCGATTCCGTACGTAGGACTTGAGAATTCCCATGTACCTCTCGAACGGGTACATATGACGTAGAAACACAGGACCGCATATCTTTATCTCTTTCACAAGGTGAACAATGAGATGGACCATGATATCGAAAAATGACGGAGGAAAATACATCTCAAGATGATATAGAGTCGTCACCACCTTAGCCTGTAGAGCATCTAGTCCTTGGGGATCGATGACCTTCTAAGCAATTGAGTTAAAGAAATTACACAGCCTCAAGATTGCCACTCGGACCTTGTTCGGCAAGATACTCCTAATTGCAACAGGAAGCATTTGTGTTATTAGCACATGACAATCATGAGATTTCATACCAATTAATTTCAAATCTTCCATAGAAACAAGTTTCTTAATGTTAGCGGAGTAACTAGACGGGACTTTCACACCATGCAAACTCTAGCACAGTTCATTTCTCTCGGCCTTGGACAGAGTGTAGCAAGCTGGGGGAAGGTACGTTCGTCCTTTATCGGTCTCTTTCGGTGCTAACTTGGTCCTTATGTTCATATCAACTAAGTCACGTCGTGCGTTAACACCATCCTTTGTTTTGCCACTAATGTTCAGTAAGAGACCAATCAAGCTATCACATACATTCTTCTCCATGTGTATGACGTCAATGCAGTGGCGAACTTCTAAGTGCTCCCAATAAGGCAAGTCCCAAAAAATTGACCGCTTCTTCCAGATGTTCTTCTGACGGGTTCTTAATTTACGTCCCTTCCCAAGCACAACATCGATATCCTTGACCATATCATAGATCTCTTTCCCTCTAAAAGCCCTTGGAGCTGAACCGTCCTCTTTATTTCCATCGAATTGTTTCTTCATCTTGCGATATGGGTGAATCCTGGAAAGGAACCTACAGTGACGCATATACACAGTTTTGCGTCAGTTGTTCAGCCATACACTCTCCGTAGCATCTAAGCAGTGCGGACAGGCTTTGGCTCCTTTTGTATTGAAGCCCGACAGGTTACCAAGGGTAGGAAAATCATTGATGATATAGAACAACATGGAACATAAAGTGAAGTTCTCTCGTCTGTACGCATCCCATACCTGTACCCCTTCGTTCCACAGTGTCACAAGATCTTCCAGTAATGGTGCTAGGTACACATCAATATCATTCCCAGGTTGCTCGGCCCTTGGATAAGTAGTGACATCAAAATATACTTCCGCTTCATACACAGCCAAGGAGGAAGGTTGTACATACATAGATTCACGGGCCAGGTGCTATGTCGGCTACTCATGTTACCGAAAGGATTCATTTCATCTGTACTCAACCCTAATCTTATGTTCCTCGGTTCCGCACCGAACTCTTCGAAGCTCCGATCGAAGTTTCTCCACTGGGTAGAATCAGTAGGGTGTCTTAGCTTTCCATCTTTCTTACGCTCCTCCGAGTGCCAACGCAGCAATCTTGCCTCCTTTGGGTTCGCAAATAAACGCTTCAAATGTGAGATCACAGACAAATACCACAACATCTTAGCAGGAGGTACTTGCTTCACCTTAGCAGTATTCTTACGCTTGTATCGGGATACTTTGCACACGGGACATATATGCATGTCTGCATACTCTTTACGATAAAGGATACAATCGTTTGGACATGCATGTATTCTTTCTACTTCCATTTCCAATAGACAAAGAACCTTCTTTGCTTGGTAGGTGGTGCTGGGCAACACGTTTCCCTCCAGAAGGATGTTTGCTAGGAGACCTACCAACGCCGTGAAATTCTTATCGGACCAACCATTGCTTGCCTTCAATTTCAGCAGTTCAAGCACGGATGACAACCTTGTGTATTCCGGCTTGCAGCCAGGGAACAAAGGTCTCACTGAGTCCTCCATTAAGCCCTCGAATTTACAAAACTCTCTCTCACTATAGTTCTCTTCTGCATCGCGTAGCATCTGATCCATATTGTCATCGTGCGACCTATCCTCATCAAAAGTATAGTCCACATCCGGCATATCGTTGACTTACTCGGCGATGCCGTTATTATTAACTTTTTGTATAATTCACTCTTCACCGTGACTGATCCAACATGTATACCCTTTTTTGAAACCCCTTCGAATCAAGTGCGCTTCGATCTGCGCCGGGTTGTTAAACATTTTCAGATTACTGCAATCAATGCATGAACAATACATAAATTTTATCCCCTTCTTCAACATATCCTGCTCGGCGGCTCTTCTAAAAGCAAGCACACCATTAATATACTCTTGACTCACACGGCTCTCACTGTACATCTAGTTTCGGTCCATCTATACGCATGTAACAAATCAGTGTCAAATTACATTAATAAACCGCAGGTACAAGCTCTTCTTAATTATCGACCAAACATACTTAAATTGCTTAGCGATTAACCTAGAGCAAATATAAAGGGTTAAAGATCATTACCCTTGGAGCTCACGACGAAAATACTAAATATCCCGTGAGATTCCTCTCCTTCTCCTCCTTTCCTCCTCTCTTTAGCTTCGTCCTTTCCTTCTCCTCTCTAAGGTGGTGCAATGGGGGTGGAGGCAGCAAGGTGCAGGTGGTGCAATGGGGGAGGAGGCAGCGGGGTGGAGGAGGCGCTAGGGGCAGGGGTCCCGACCTTCTCCTCTCTAAGCTGGCGCAATGGGGGAGGAGCAGCAGGGTGGAGGAGCTAGGGTAGGGAGGTGGCACATGGGGGAGGAGCAGCAGATCTGAGTAGAGCTAGCGGCAGGGGTTGCGATAGAGGTTGTGTCGGGTGCATTTATAATGCTAGAATATCACAGACAGTTCTTAATAAGAACCGTATGTGATAACCCTCATCACAAACGGTTCTTATTAAGAACCATCTGTGATAATTCACAGATGGTTCCTAATAAGAACCGTCTGTGATTAGCTAGATTATCACAGATGGTTCTTATTAAGAACGTTTGTGCATGCGTGATCCGTCTGTGATTAGCTAGACTATCGCGCGGCGGTTCGTAATATCAGAACCGTTATAAACCATCGTGAATTATCAGCGAGCGGTTCTAGCTATAAACCATCGTGAATTATCACGAGCGGTTCTAGCTATAAACCATCTGTGATACCAGAGGAGTTGCGTATATTTTGAGGAGGGTAGTACCAACGGCAATCTTGGAGTCGTTGGCATTGAGCATCTCCTGGAGAATAAGGGATGAATGAGCGTTTGTGAATGTCGAGAACGACTCTGCATGGAGAGTACTATGGCAACGCTGGAGAAACGCCCGCACAACATGTTGAGAACGAGCCGACGATCGAAGATAGGCTGTCTGACATCATGGAGGGCATCCGCGAGTGTTTTCTAACGTTGGCAGTAGTAGGTGATGAAGATGTTGCCTTGGACGAGATTGGTGAACTCAGCCTCAAGGTAGAGAGCCTGGGCTTCCATGTTATCACGGAAGACTGCTTGGGCACGCGTCCACAGGTTGTGGACAGTTTGGTTAGGGGCGGAGGGAGATAGGGGCTGGCAGCCCCCCACCCATGCTTTGAAAATTTTGCTCTATAACCCTGTATATTTTGAGGAATATTGCTATCGTTAATGCTATTCCCCCATTATCAAATGAAATTACACTGTATAGCTTATTTGGCCCCCCTCATCCTTAAATCCTGGCTCCGGTTGGGCTCCATCATGGTATCCAAGATGTCGTCAAAGATGGAGCCGTACAACCACGTGAGAATGGTGAAATCCCGCTGAGCCCAATCAAGGTTGTTAGGCTGGGGAGCAGTACCATAAACGTGGGGGAAGAAAGCCGAACTGGGCGACCATGGTGAGGAAGAAGGTTCGCCATTTGGCGTTGTTTGACGCCTTCAAATCGAGACAAACGGGGATGTGCATCTTGATACTAGCCACATTGATGGCCTGAGAATCCGGAGGGATGACTAGCACCACTGTGGAGGACAAAGGAGCGGTGGTGTTGAAGTGGAGGGCACTAGAGGTGGAGTTCTCGCTGGTGGGGCGGGCATTGTGCGGAACTTAGGTAGAAGGATTGAAGATCGCTCTGATACCATGAAAGAATGAAAGCGACAGGGAAAGAGAGAAGCACGGCACATTGCAAAACAGCCGGGCCAACTCTTGTTTATATGGCCGATGCGGCACACGAACTACAACCGTGTAGCACGACAAGAAAAACAACCATATCTCATGGTTAGGGAAGGATAAGGTCACAATCTCCTATACCTGGAAATATAAGATTATGAAATCCTATATAACTTATACATCAAGTAAAGCAACGTGCTAACAGAGAAGCACAGCGCACGGCAAAACAGCTGGCCCGACTCCTGTTTATATGGCCGATGCGGCACATGAGCTACAACCGTGTAACACAGCAAGTAATAGTATGGAAGTATTAATTGTAAGTTATAACTACTATATGCACAATATTTCACAGGACCGTCGACTATATAAGATTCGACTATTTTCTCGGCTAAAAACAGTCAAATTTTAGTTCACTTACAATTTCATTGTACATAAATTACAGTATTTTATTTATATAATTTTTGTTCTTTGTCACTGTAATTATTCTTGAAAGTCTTAATAACTCATATTTCCATCACATGATTCAAAATCTAACATATGCTTTGAGAGATTGAGCAAAAATAAAGACAAAAAATGAAATTCTATACCAACAAAATACGACAATGTGGTGAATCCGTTATGCTCCAAAAAAATTATAATAAATTCAGACTCAATTTATCAGATAAGAATAAGTGCAAATCTCAAAGCATATCGGACGGATGAAAATTCGACTATTTTGACAAAAGAAAATAGTCGAATGTTGTTTAGCAAAATTGTATTTCACCAATATTTGTCCAAAACAAGAAAAGTTTAATTGTACTGTTACCACAACGAAATGTGACTGAAAGGAGTAATTGTATCCCTCAGCAATGTGGGCTGGCTATACATAATCCATTGTCATGTAAAAAATGTTTGTCCAAACACAAAACCGTAAGTATAATGGATATATAAATACTAAAATTTAAATAAAAGCATTGTAGGACTAGCCATGCAATCGCATGGGCCACTCACCTAGCTAAGCAAAATAATAAGTAGAGAGTTTGTTACAATTAATGAAACAGAAAAATAAAATCAATCGGCGCAACCAAGAGTTGGAGGTACTCCAACAAGATACTAGGATTTTCGTTAAAAAAAGTTTAAATAATGATGTAAAAGCTTTGCATTTGGGAGGTGCCTTCATTCCCGTCAAGAATGTTGTTGTTCCCCACAACGTACCCTAATTTCCCATGTGAATTTGAAGACCAAAACGACGATCCTCATGTAGAAGTCGGTCTTAATCGGCATCTCTTTGGTCGTGGAGTTGGCAGCGGCTTTCAGCCAAGATATGGTAGATGCTGACTCCCTGTCGCGCCCTCCAAACCACAAGCTAACATCTTACTTCTGGTATTAGTTTACCATAGTAATACTGCGGCCGAGCAGAATGCTAGCAACTGCTCCTCGCAATAAAAAAGAAAGAAACAAACAAACAAACAAACAAACAAACAAAAGAAAAGAATGCTAGCAATTGGCACAGAAGGCCAACAAAGAGCCTAGCAGTATCGCAGAAACCAATGAAGAAGCTCAAACCACAGTGTGCCATTAGGAAATTTTATTGTTTGACCATCTGTCAATAGTTTTGGGCTTTTGGCACAATTACAAGCAATGAACAAATAGAAAGGATTATCTTTCCCTTAATTATTCGAAAACTCATAATAATTCATATACATATCCGCAGAATACCATATGGCGGATACGTATGAACAAACAACTCAATATCTTAATACACAAACAAGACTCGCAGATGAATAAAACTGAAAATCAGACAAAAAATTGCTTCATTTGTTATCTGTTTGCTTCCCCCCAGATTTTCCTTTGCAACATTCTCCTTTTTCTCCATGCAAACATTGCTGCGTAGACTGCAATGTAGGCCAGCGCAGGGATGATCAGAAGGACGACTTTCCAGGATGTCTCCCAGTCCCTGGCACTGCCTGCAGCGTAGGCCCCCAGGAGGCCAAGCATGTCCAGCAAAATGGCTGTATGCATTGGCCAGAGCGGCAAGTTGGTGTAGTTGTGCAGCATCCGTGAAAGAAGCAAGATGATGACAACAATAGAAGCCATGAAGGAAGTGGAGTTGCTATAGAAGAAAGCAAGGTACCGGCGTTTGTTGATGTCGTGGAGAATTGAGTTGCCAGCATAATGGCCATTGTTGTTGTCCGACCACAGTCCACCTGGTGGTTTTAGGCCAGTCTGATATGTTACACTCGCAGCCATGATTCCTAGCAGCATCAAGTACTCGCGCAGATCCTTGTCGCTTGATTTGGAGGACTCATTTTCTGTGCTGCTGCCTCCTTGCGCAGAGGACCCCTCTCCTGTTGTGTCATGGGCTGCTGGTTCAGAGGGCGTAGTACTGCCACCTCCTTGCCTGGAAGACCCATTTCCCGTCTTGGGGTTGGGGGCTCCTGGTTTAGAGGTCTTCTTTTTTCGGATGCGGTTCAAAAAAATGGCCACCTGCAAGGTTACAAAGGCGAACACTGCAGCAACCAACGTTAATACATAGATGGAGGTGCTCAGACGCCGGGAGCTTCCAGCAGCGTAGGCACCCATGAGGCCAAACATGCCCGCCACCATGCACACATAGAGTGCATAGCACTGTATGCCTAGCCTGTATAGGTTTGGGTTCACAAGGAGAAGAATCAGAGCTACGGATGCCATGAAGCTCGCCGCGTTGCAGTAAAAGAATGCCTGGTAACGACGAGGGTAGTTGTCGACGAGGACCGGGAAGCCCGCGTGGTGCCCAAACTGGTCATCCGCTGACCAGAAGCCGCCTGGTGGGGTTAGCCCAGCTTGGTATGTGAGTGTTGCAGCCAAGATTGCAAGGAGGAGCAATATCTCACGCCTATTATCCAGCTTATCAGCATCTTGGTGGTTGTCCCTGTGGTCTAGTGTGAAGAAGATGATATGAATCACCACATAGACAAGGACTACACCTGCCAAGGCAACAACATATATGGAGGTGCTTACATCCCTGCAACTCCCTGCGGCGTATGCAACTATGAGTCCAAACAAATCCACTAACATGGCTGCCTCCAGTGTATGGCGCTTAAGCAGAAATCTACTCTGGACCATTATGATGACAACCAAGGATGCCACAAAAGCCGCTGAGTTGCTGTAGAAGAACACCTTGTACCGCGCAGGGTGTGTTGTAAGGAGTACCGGGTCACCGCCCTTATGCCCATCCCGGTCGTCTGGCCAGAGGCCGCCCGGTGGATCTAGTCCAGCTTGGTAAGTGATGCTCGCGACAAGAGTAGCAAGCAACATGACAAGATCGTGAGCCTTGTCCAATGCTTTATCATGTTGTGCCACCCTGGTAATCACGCAGATACATAGAGTTAAATTGCAACCTAGAAAGTAGGAGGGAGAGGAGGATGACGATGACAAGAATGAGGTGTTGGTGGTGGTGATTGTATACTCAGTTAAATTGCAATCTAGAAAGGAGTTGAGCTTTACATACCTGTTACCAGTCTGTTCTGGTTTAGTAGTCCCATCGTTTTTTGAGTCTTCTATCACCCTGGTAATCACGCAGATACATAGAGTTAAATTGCAACCTAGAAAGTAGGAGGGCGAGGAGGATGATGACAAGAAGGTCGTATTGGTGCTGGTGATGTATACACATTTAAATTGCAATCTAGAAAAGAGGAGTTGTGCTTTACATACCTGTTACCTGTCTGTTCTGGTTTAGCAGTCCCATCCGTTTCTGAGTCTTGTAACCCCCTGGTAATCACGCAGATACATCGAGTTAAATTGCAACCTATAAAGTAGGAGGGCGAGGAGGATGACGATGACAAGGTGTTGGTGATGGTGATTGTATACACGGTAAGATAGCAATGTAGAAAGGTTGCGCTTTACATACCTTTTACCAGTCTGTTCTGGTTTAGCAGTCTCATCCTTTTTTGAGTCTTCTGTCGTCCTTTTACGAGACAGCCATTTAGTAATAACCACCTGCAGGAAGATGGATGCAAGAATTGCTCCAGCCAGAACAACAACATAGACGGTATTGTCACCCTCCCTGCAGCTCCCAGCAGTATAGGCCCCCACGAGGCCGATGAGCGCGATGACGATGAACCCATAGAGCGCCTTAAACCGTTTCCAAGATTCCCTGCTCAGCTTCTTGTCCAGGAGAAGCATGATGATGAGCAGGGATGCGACAAATGCGGTGGTGTTGCAGACGAAGAACACCTTGTAGCGTCCGGGATGGTGGTCCTGCAAAACAGGGTCGCTCACACGGTGGTCACCCTGGTTGTTGCCCCAGAAGCCACCTGGTGGGTTCAGCCCGGCCACATACGTGATGGTAACTGCAAAGGCCGCGAGTACCATCAGTTCCTCGCGCAGTTCCTCGCGCATATGTTCGTCACCATCCTTGTATTGCTTCTCAGGATCCTTGCCTTGCTTCTTGGGCATCCGAATCAGGTACACAGAGAAAGCAAGCATGATGTATACGGTGACGGCAGACATTAGCACCAAGGAGTAGATGGCTGTGAATGCGTCTCGGCAGCTCCCAGCAGCGTAGGCCCCCATGAGGCCAAGTAAATCAAGCGCCATGACCACCTGCAGCACGACCGCCCAGCCGATGCTGTCCTTGTCCAGGACGAGGAGGAGGAGGCAGACCACAAGCGACGCGGCGAATGCGGTCGCATTGCAGTAATAGAAGGCGAGGTACCGGCGGTGGTGCGCGTCCGGCAGGATCGGGTCGCCCGCAGGGTGGTCGTGCTGCGTGTCCTGCCAGACTCCCCCCGGCAGGTTGAGCCCCGCGACGTACGTCACCGTCGCCACCAGAGTGGCCAGCAGCAGCAGGTACTTCTTCAGCTGGAACTCTGTTGAAGGCTTGTCAAGCGCCATTGTATTGCCGGGCGCCGTTTGGCTGGTAGGCTCGATTTGATTGTGGGATGCTACATGCCTACATGATTCTCAGGCGCCATTTGCTTTACTGGCGTTGGAACACAAAGAGGGCGCCTTGAGGTGATGTGGAGCTGTGCTAGGATGAGCTCTATTTATAGAACTGCGCCGGTGGCGGGTGCACACGGCATCGTTGTGCGTTGGAACGCCACGATTTGGCCCTCTTGTGCCTGCGTGTCTGTCAATTATGGCATGATGGCTTTACTTCACCAAGTCATCTTGTTTTAGACTTATTCCCTTCTCTTTGCCCAGCTTGTGTTGCAAATTAGCAGGCATCAATGGCCTTTTCTGTACTTTGCACATCATTCCTGTTCCGCAGTCTCCTTCAAGTAACCATTGTTAGCACGGCAGGTTTCAATTCCTCATGTTGCAACTTGCTCGTGTGCATACCAGTAATTAACTCAATTTTCCCTGATACACTTTAGGCTGGAAGGCTTGTTCATTCTATAAGCTTTTATCTGAACAAGCGTAAAAACGCCTTGAAATATGATTCTGTGTAACATCCTTAAAGTCCCTAAGATGGATTAGCTAAGCATATCATGTTTATGTGTGTAAATTATGGATCAATATAAAACTTTTGTTGTTGTAATAAAGTTTGTCCAAAAATTTCAAACTTTTAACTTGAATTCAAGCTTTTATATGAATCTAGAAAAATGTTTGTTTAAAAATGGTTGTAAGTAATTTATTAAAATGCTATATTATTTAACATGAATTAATATAATTTTCACAAATTTTTAGAAGTCATTTTGATTTCATCAAAATCCAAACCATTTCTCTAACGCAGTTTTGAAAATGATTTTTAATTTTGACAATTCGGGTATGAACATTACCTGCAACCATTTTTCCTAAGTCATATTTGATTCTCAGAACACCCACAAAATTTTTAAATTTTTTTGAATTTATTTACTATTTTAAATCGCTAGGTCAACTCAGTTGTATTTCGGTCAAAACTAAATCAAATCTAAAACCCTAGCCGATTGGACCCGACTAGCACTGTTGCGACCTGGACGCCAATAATCTTGTCTCGACTGGACCGCATCGGTTCGTTTGCACCCGATTCCGACCGCGCCGCTTTTCTTTCTTCCTCTGATGAGCTGGGCCCACCAGTCACACCATCGTCTTCCTCGGCAAAGCAGCTTGGCGAAACCTGTTGCCAGGCAAACACATGCTCGCCACAAGCCCTCTCCCCATTGAACGCCACCTCATGCTCTCATGCCTGTCTCTTAGGCATCGTCTGGACTTCACCAAGTCCCCTATCCCACTCATTCTCGCTCTCTCACGCTCTTTTCTTCTCACTGCTCTCTTTTTCGTTGCCGCCGAGAAAGAAGACGACAGAAAGGAGACCACCTTGGTTCCTTGCATGACCCCACATCGTCCTCGCCGGATTCTACGTTCGACGCCGCACCCATTTTTGCCGGTCCGATCCCTTTTCATCCTCTGAGTCGTTAGTAACGACTTCATCGTTCTCGCCTTTGGCCGCCACAGTCTCGAAGCTCGCAGACGCTCCGGTGAGCAATCCTTTGAATCACCTTGTCCGTTGTGATCACATTATTCAGTGGAATCTACTAGCAAGTTTAATTTGATTTTAGGGCATCACCGTAGAAGAACTACCTCGTCTTCTCCAACCTCGGTCAACCATCGCTGTCGCTATTTCGGTCGCCTCTGCGTCGACTACATGGCTCAGATGGAACCGATAGGTGTGCCTCTATCTCGTCATGAGAGGAGACTGGATCGGATCCGGACCATCGGAAGGAAATCAATCACTCCCGATCTGGATACGTACGCTCAAGCCCATTTCACGGTCTTGCAACACATGACCCAAGTGTTCCCGTACATCGACGAGCACAAAGACATGGTAAGCCAACAGAATCTAAACCGGTCGGAGGTTTGGATCACGAGAGAGCACAACCATCGGTTCAACGAATGGTTAAAGGTGCGAATCACTAGGAGGTCATCAAGTGACGATATGCTGCTATGGTTGGCAAAAGGGCCACAATTTACAATTGTGGCATGGCAAGGATACGACATAAATGGGTACACATTTTATACAGTAGCTCAGGATAGGAAGAGCACAGTCCAGAACAACGGTGTTCATATAGATGCGTTTCACGAGCAGTTCAATTAAGGACTATATTTTAATTAAGAATTTACTCCATTGTAATTAATTTATTTCATAACATCATGTGTTATGGACTTGTAATCTCTCATATATTTTGATGTCAACGTGGAATTGTCATGTGTTAGTGTGTTATGGACTTGTCATCTTTGATATTGATGTCAATGTGGATGTTCATTGTAATGTGGAGTATCAAAATTGGTTTCACTTGATTTGGAGTTGAGTTGAATTAGATATAAATTTTTGAAGTCAAATGTGTTATGAACTTGTCATCATACTTGTCAACAGGTTCATATGGACTTGTCATGATTGTCATCATACTTGTCACTAGGTTCATATAGACTTGACAATCACTTGTCACCAGGTTTTGTTAGGATATCACATATTGTCATCATACTTGTCACTAGGTTTTGGCAGGATATCACAGATAGTTCTATTATGGAACCGTCGGTGATAAGGAATCACAGAAGATTCTTAATAAGAACTATGTCCACATCACAGATAGTTCTATTAAAGAACCATCTGTGATGTAGACATATCACAGATGGTTCTTATTAAGAACCGTATGTGATTCCTTATCATAGACAGTTCCATAATAGAACCGTTTGTGATCTGCCTTCATAACCCTAGGGCTCACCCATTCATCTCCCCAGTGCCGCCCATTCATCTCCTAGTGCCCTTAGCCCGCTCAGCTCTCGCTCCTTCGCCTCCTCTAGGGCTCACCCGTTCACCTCCCCATAAGCCCCGACACCGCCTCGACCTCAATCTGCCGCCCAGACATCAGCAGACTTGCCGCCTGCCTCCTCGGCGTGGCCTCCTCCCCGTGTCGGTGTCCTCCCTCTGCACCGGCTTCCTCCCCACGCCATCCTCATCCCTGTGTCGACGTCCTCCCTCTGCACCGGCCTCCTCCCCGTACCGTCCTCCTCCCCGTGTCGGCCTCCTCCCCTGCACTGGCCTCCTCCCTGCGGCCCCCTCCCCTGCACCGGCCTCCTCCCACGCACCGTCCTCCTCCCCGCATCGGCCTCCTCCCCTGCACCGGCCTCCTCCTTGCACTGTGAGTTCTTGTGTGGCATCCTCTCTGTGAGTATTCCTATATTACGTTTGTGCATCACTTTGGCTATATACTTATGTGCTGGATTGGCTTCAAATTCTGTATTTGATTGTGCACTAAGAGATAGCAAAACGGTTATGTGGGATCGATTGATCAGCTCTGTGATGAATGTCAAATCTAAAATCAATTTGATAATTGGAAACAATCTTGAGCTAAAACTATTGCTTTCTGTTGTTAGGTTTAATCTATAGCTTTATTCCTTTTGGTTGTCAGTTCTGCATAGTTCAGATTATCCTTGTATGAGCTAGTTGATATTTGTGAGATACTTACATAGTTATTCTCAATCTGTGGATAAGGCTTATTGCTGAAATGATATTGTGATTATCTTGATATCATTGCTCTGTTCTGTTTTTCATAACAGATTGTCTTCTGTTGTCTCGGTGGATATATTCAATCTGTGAACCGAAAGTTTATTTTGCTACCGTGAGATAAATTTAACATTCAACAGGAAAGTTTTAGGTTCAGCTCAAGATCAGTTTGATAATTATTAAATTTGATTAGTGAAGATATATCGACTGATGTACTGAGATTGCAAAGGTTAAATCCTTTGCATCCAACATACTGAGAGCACTCTTTAACATCAGTACTCTGAGCTTTTTGCTGAGTTCTTTAATATACATGTGGTATATGTTGAGCATATTATTCATTTTAAATGATATGGAGATACTTCATATGTATATGTTGGTTTGGTCATTTAAATGCTTGCAACAATCCTTTAGTAGTATGATTGATCTGTGCTTACAAAAAGATTTCTTTTGGGCAAGTGTACAGTTAGTGTTTTTATCTATTCTCTTGATTGTGTGCCCAGTATGTTTTAACGATGCTTATGCCTTGACATGTGCAATTATGTATCTGTCTAGAACTCTTCACATGTGCAATTATGTATTTGTCGAGTTAGGATTTAAATTGCCTTAAGATTGACTAGGCATTTGTTATTCACAATAAGACTTCTATTGCTCTATGGGATATTGTAAATGCTCTGTGATGAAATCAGTCATATACTGAAATTGACATTGCAATCTAGTTTAGACTTGAGCTCTAAAAGTATTGTTCAAATATATCAATTGATCTTGAGATAGTAGTCTGTTACTTTTGGATACTTAATGACCTGTATGGTCTTTACCCTTTCAATGTTTTCCTGTTAAACGTATTGCTCATGCTATTCTATATAGTCCTAAAAACTTGTTGTTGACCTGACTTTAACTATGGTTGTTCACTGTCAGCGAATCAATATTGTTAAATCAAGGTTGTTAGCCTTTTTAATTGATGAATTGGTGTTATGTTAACTGTTTCTAGGATATTTGACAGATTAGAAGAAGTTTTTAGAGCTCAAGGCTTATACTGTTTTGTCAAAGTCAATCAGTGAAGAGTATAGACTGGTTGAGATGGCAAAGACTTGTTCTTTTGCAACTCTCCTTTTGAGAGCACAAACTATCATCAATCTTCTATGCTTTATGCTGCTTATTGATGATTTACTACTTGCTGGTATTATGCTTGTTGTATAATTATTTTTGCTGTGATGAATGTCAAATCTTGCAATCCATTTTATTGCATATGTAACTTACATAGATAGCAAGTAAGCGAGATGGCAGAGGCACCGTCTTCGCCGCCATCACCTGCGTCATTGAATCGTCTAGATGTCCGACGATAGCAATCGTGGCGAGATGGCGGAAAATCGAAATTACTGCGGGCGGTGATCATCATGGAGGTTAGTGGCGTTGGGATCCTCTGAGTCCCCGGATATCGGCGAGATTCGGACCATCTGCGGGATACTTGCAAGGAGCGGGTCCCCATCACCATACCAAATTTGGAAGTGTCGGCGGTAGTAGAGAGAGGCGGCCGTGGGCGAACTTTCAGCCTCGTTCACTATCCCAGGAGTAGACCAAGCACGCGTGGAACGGCAGGCGTTGCTCGTGATGTGCCACGCGTGGAGGATCCTCAAGAGCAAGCTTGTCACGAAGTACGTGAACACGGGTCGGACGCCCTTAACAAAGTATCCATTCTTGGCGTGGGAAATATTGGGCGCTTTTGTGGTACGTGAAGACGGCGGCGAATTCGAGGAGCAAAGTCGGCGCGAAAGCTCTCGGACACGAAACACTCACCCCCGGACTCGGCACGCTGATCTGCGGGTAAATCCAGCGGAATGGGCGGCGGAGGACAAGAATAACCAGGCCATTTCACGATATCACGGGCCCGTGTGCCCTAAAATTTGGTTAAGCGAGGGCAAAAATCTAAATCTTCGGGCAACATCTCTTTAACAAACCCGTGAGCCAGGAAGTGTCCCAACGTCTGGTAAATATGTCGAACTACCTAGTTGTTAATAAGTCCATAATTTCATAGTGTCTATAATAACATGATGATCTATTGCAGCATGAATTGACTGCCCAAACTTCCCAAGGCTCTTTCCAAGCAGACAGGGAGAAGGATATACTATCTACGGCCTTGGGAAACATGAAGCACCTGGGTCGCACGCGAGGCCTTAGGGTTAACATACCTTGGAGTTATGGATTCCGAGGCGACTACGACATGTATAGGAGTAGGAAGAGATCCAAGGCCGAGCACGAGGACTGGTTGGTACAGATGCTTACTGCAAAATTTCAAGGATAGATAACAATATTGCAGGATCAAATGAATCAACTCCTGAACCAGTTGCAAGCTACCCCCGTTAATTTGGGAGCCAGTCCTCCTCGACATCGGAGTAGTGTCGCGTCCATGCATAATTCTGAACATGATGATGTCCAATTACCTATTGACGACATCAAGGTAATGTACATCTTCGAAATACTCCAAAGATAAACCTATAGGACGCCTTAGCTAATTGTGTATCGTTTTGTAGGAGCCGACGCCCTATAAGCTCCAAGTGAGGATGGTTGGGTCTATTTCTATTGAGGCTGGGCGAGGGATGGCGTATCCATGCCATGAAGGGACAGTAAAGCACGGTGCCCAACTGGTGCAGGGTTACGCCAGGGTCTAGGTGGACATGGTACATGATAATTTCATGGCCATCCCATTGGAGATTCGCCCGAACGAAGACATTTGAACATTAGGGGACACCATGCACACTTTTATCCAGTGGCTCAAGAAGGACATTGCCCTGGACCCAGCAGTGTCGCGATCTCGACACGACCATTCGTCTCCAACGGGACCCTCGATGACTCCACCTCATCCTTTGCCTCAGAAGGCCACCTCATCGGTTCCTGTGGAGAAGACGCCGAAGGAACAAGAAAAGCGTGTCGTCGTATCGGTTCCCAAGTCGTCTCGTAGGAAGACATGTAGCGGACAAGTTGTTAAGGCCAAATCGAAATCGATGAACATTAAGGCGCCTCACAATCCCTCGAAATACTCCATCGGAAAACCGTTGTGCTCTGACACAGTATTAACCCACGCTGGATTAGATTGTCAGGCTTTGCATCTCTGGTACATGCGGAAGACCGAAAAGAAGGGGTGCGATACTGGAATCACCGTTAGATACAAGGATGAGCATTTCTTCAACGGGCCGGGCCACTTCATCGTGGGCTTCAGCGACTTATACGACCTATTCAACCTCATTGCCCTTGACGCCTCGCTTCTACATTGTTGGACACTGTAAGTGTGTACAATCAAGTTCTACATTCATGTAATACCGATAAATATCACAACTCATTGCTTATGTATAGATACATGATGAAAAAGCCCAAGAATGGTCCGAACCGGTGGGTTTCTTCGACCCACACGTGGTATGCAAACCATCGAAACAGGCGCATCCTTCGTCGAGAAATACATAACGGCGGGATTGCTTTGTCAGAACAACAAGGACTACATACTGGTGCCCTACAACTAGGAGTAAGTGCTTCACTACTTGCTATAAAATTTTCATTTGTACTTTATATGTAGCACGAACTTAGGTTTAATGACTATAGCGACATACATGAGTAGGTACCACTGGATCCTTTTAGTCATTATACCAAAGAGGAACAAGGTAATATACCTTGATTCCCTAATCAGCAAACAGCACAACTTCAGCATTTTGACAGAAATACTCGACAAGTATACTCATTTCCTCCATACATAACTCTATTGTAGTCTTCCTTCGTTTGAAATGGTCGAGGATAACCTTTTGGAATCATATATGTCGTTCACCGCCTATGTTGATGGGGGAGGACTATACAAGGGGGGATCGAACGACACCTTGACACATAGGGCGCAATTTAAGTGCAGCGCTACAACACAATAATGCTATATCATACTTCCTAATAATGCGTCTCGGTGACTATACATATATATGAAATTCTATTTTTGCGGTGCATGACAAAAAAAATGATGAGCTATGTGCATTCTATGTTTGCCATCATATCGACAAATCATTAGTGCTAAGGCGAAGGATCGAGGTTTATCAATCTCGAAATAATTATTTCCGAATTATAAATTTAAATATATATGCTGACCACTTTACTCTTGCTAGCGATAGGACTTGATGATAGAATTAGATGCACTCGTTGCGAGAGAGATCGTGTACATTCGAGGGACTCTCTACGCCTTCATCAAGACAGATATCATTAACCCCAACGGAGACTTTCACTCCGTCGCTGACCCAAAGTTTCACCACGTCGACAGCTCTCAACCACGTGCAAACAATTGATTCAATTGTAATCCAATTGTAACTATAGCGAGAATACTTGAACAAATTCTTTTGTAATTTATTTTGAGTAATGATCTTTTTTGACCGAAAAACAGGAGGAGTCGAAACTCCTACTGTAAATATATTAAAAAAAATATGTACAAGAGAGGGGAAATTACAAGTAAGGAACACAAAAAAGTTTATCCTAAATCTCTCAACCACTTAACAAAAGAATCTCTCAGGGAAGGTTTTACCTATGGATAACCATGGCAAAAGCTTCCCGGAACTCAAATTTCCAATTGGAAATAGAAACCCTCCCTTGATTGAAAATAATCTTATTGTGTGGATATCATGGGGATATGCCTGAGATCTTAGGATGATGTTACAATTGACAATGTCGTTTAAGGTTTGTCGATTCACGCGTTTTCGGCGAAGTTCAAACTGCTGTTAAGCAAGTGGTGGTCTGACAGGTCGGTGGTGATCGGCCCGGCCGAGGTGGTCGAGGCCGGCTTTGGGAAATCGTCGACCAAGCCTTTATGAGATTTTGGATTTTGGAGCTGGGCCAAAAATAGAGGGTATAGGCAAGAGAGTAGATTCTACTACACTTGGTCTCATAATTTTTGGGGCTTCGAGGCAAAAGTTCTATTAGTTTGAAAATTCGATGGGTTTGGTTCCAAGAAGGACATTTGACTAAGTCCTAGTTTGGTGGGCGGTCGAGGCCAGCCGAAGTCGAACCGACCAAAGTGGTAGTCGACCAATTTTGGTTTGTTTCATCGGCCAAGCTGGTGGCGATGATTGTTGGGTTAGAGTCAAGTTCATGGGTTTCATGGCATATGTGTTGCATGATGCATGTTTTGACTAACGTGGGTCAAGTTGTGAAGAACTTGTTCGAGTTCGATTTCTTTGTCTATTGATGTGCGAGGTTGCTTGGAGGTCAATGACGGTCAGCGGCGAGGATGATCGGGACTAAGCTTGGAGAGTGAGGTCGAACAATCGAGATCGGAGTGAGTCAATGGAGTCAAGCATGGCGCAAGAGGATAAAAGTGACCGAGCAGGCGATTCGGTGAGGCGGGTTGGATCAAGCGGGCGAGTCGGTGCAAGTGCCATGGTGGTTTTGGTGGGGGCGGATGGGAGACTTGCCGACATGAAGAGAGCATTGGATCAACCTACTCGTGGCGAAGCATGGGAAGTGCTTCACGAAGTGGGACTCGGTCTTTGCAAAAAGATCGAGAAGGGGTATTTTGGTAATTTTACCTGTCGGTGTTTTAGAACCGATCTTACGTAAAGATTGTTCGATTCGGGGGGTCTCCTAGAATGAAATCACGCAGAGAGATTGACACGGGTATTTTTATACAGATTCAGGCCTTCTCCGGAGAGAATAATAACCCTACTCCTGTGTGTGTATGGTATTGAGTGTGTTTCGTACAATCGAGAGAAAAGACTAAGGCTATTACAGAAGATAGTATCTGACTGTCTTCCTGATTGCTTGTTGTCTCCTCCGATCTCCCCTTTCCCTCTCTGATTGCTGCCTTTATATAGTCGTGAAGGAATAGCCGTTTTCTCTTGTGAAGAGGCGCCTCATCGAATCCAGTAACGGACGCACATTTGCAGTAATCATCGGAATGGTAACTCCTTCACACCACCTGGCAGTTACTTGTCAGAGATAATGGGGTATTACGTGTTATTATTTCGTATAATAACAGCGTATGTTGACTGCTTGGATTCCTTAATCAATTGGACCCACTCGCCTGTAGGTTTTATTGATCATAAGGTGGTCGTAGTTGACCTGGTCGCAGAAGAGCTTACCACTATGGGGGTGGTTGTAGAAGAACTTACGACTGGGTAGTGATCGTAGAAGAACTTACGACTATAAGGTAGTCGTGGCAAGACTTACGACTATGGAGGTGGTCATAGAAGAACTTACGACTACCTAGTAGGCTTCTCCCTTGTAAGTGTAAGGGGTATACCTAGGGACCACATGACATCATATTTTCCCATAATGAGAATTATGGATAACAGATAAAATGAGGATTATTAGATCCTCATCATCTAGCCCCCCAGCTTCAAGTGAAAGCCACTTGCTTGGTTAAGGAGTCGTAGATGGTCCTACGGCCACGAGAGGGTTGTAGAAAGGTGGTCAAAGGAAAAACTCTTCGACATCTATGTACTACTTTGATCAGAAATATGCTTGGTCAAGAAGGTTGCTTACGACTATCAAATAGCCGTAGAGAACTCCTACGATCACGAAGTGGTTGTAGTATAGTGATCGGAAGAAAATCCTTTCGATTGATATTTCATTTGGTCAAAAGATCGACCAAGAAAGTAATTTTGCTTGAGGTGTAAAAGCGAACTGATTTTCTTGAGCGGACAAGCTAGAGAATCTGTCGACTCTCACAGGTTTGTCCGTTGGGGCGGTTCGGCGGTGGCAACCTTTGGATTCCCGCCTTGACCGAAGCATCTGATTATAAATACTTACGGGGGTGAGACTTGGGTTTCTACTTTTCCCTAAATCGCTCCATTTGTTCGCCGAGTTCTTGCCTTCTCCGCCGTCAACCCAATCGTGCCTTCTCCTAAGATCTTCCTTAATCCAAAACCTCCCTTCGAGAGAGATGGCCGGGACTGTTTACGAGTGGGCGAGTCGGAGATGGATCTTGGCGAATTCAAGCCTTAGTCGGCCGGGAAGATTCGAGAGAAAGTTCTTGTGAAATGGATTGCGGCGGTTGGACTGGCATTGGCGTCGGGGAGATTGGGCAAATCCTATCTTCGGGCATATTGTGAGTGTGGCCCGATTGCTGCTCACCCTTTCTCACACTCGTACTCGAGCACTTTGGGGTGGAATTAATGAACCTCGGTCCTAATTCCATCACTATGCTAAGTGTATTCATGTATACGTGTGAGGCATACACAGGAATTCAGCGAGACCTCGAGCTTTTTAATATTTCTATGGAATGGCTTGACAAAGCTGGGATTCTTTGGGAGTTGTGGTCTGAAGCTCCATGGCGGAAGTCGAAGGAGTATATTCAGATGTTTACTCGGTCTTCGTGGCGGGATGGAGGAAGAGGTGGTTTCTTGGAAAATCACCCAAGATGATGACCTTTCTTTCATGGGGAAGAAGTGTCGAAAAGAATTCTTCCTGGGATTCGACTCCCAGGAATATCGGTCGGATTGCTCCCTATATTCAAGCCATCAAGGACTTGAAAGAGGAGGACTAACGGATGGCATGTGGTGAAGGATTTCATGACACGTCGAATTAGCCCTTTAAAGCGAGTACCTCCTATGTGGAGGTATATGGGAACCAAAAGATCCGACCGGGGACTACGAGGCGAGTAAGTGAATCTTGACTTAACCCTCGGTTTGGTCTTTCTTTAAAGAGGTCTAATAAATGTTATACTGTTTGCACAGATCTTTCTAGCGAGAGGTTGATGTTGGGTCAAACTTGTTTGTGAGAGATCTCCGCCACTGAGTGGCAGTTCCTCAAATCCTTGCGGTTTTATCCATGAGAAGAAGATGGGCGCCTAAAGGTAATCAAGGGTTGATTTTATTCTTAGGACTTTAGAGTCGTAGAAAAACTTACGACTGGTTGTTTGTTGTAGAAAAACTTACGACTAGGTAGTGATCGTAGAAAACCTTATGATCAAGGAAATGTCATAGAAAAACTTACGACTTAATACTGGTCGTAGAAAATCTTACGACTGATCGATACTACTTTTCTGTTTTTATTACAGAAGGTAGGCATGGAAAACTGTCAGGACGACCAAGAGGTTGAACTGATAACCGTCAGCGTAGGGATGACAGCGGAGAAAAGTCCAGCTCCTCCATCTAAAAAGCGTCGACCCGTGAAAGTCGCCGACAAGGGAGGGACGGGCTCAAGTTCTCTTATTTTGACTAGAACTTCTGCAAAATCTGCTGCAGACACAGCTGCAAATGAAGCCAGGGAGGTCGAAGCGGCTGAAGCTGAAGAAATCAAAGCAGTTGAACCTCTTAAGCGTAAAGCCCGCAAGGCCAAGGTACCCTTCTATTATGAGAAGAAAACTTTCGTAGTTTCTGCCTCTCCTAGTTTTGTTAAGCAACTAGAAAAGGAGAACTGAAAAGACTTTATGTCTTTTATGAAGGACAATGCTGATCCAGCAGAGCCTACGGTCGAGGGTAGCACTGCTCTTAGAGTAGTCGAGACTAATCTCGGCCATCCGGAAAGTCAGGAGACCAGAGAAGTGGCTCCTGTTCAAAATCCACGACCAGACGTGGTCGTGGCCAAGCCCATTCTTCAACTTGAACTCCGACCAGATGTGGTCGTAGAAAAGAAGTCGAAGAAATCTTCCGTTGGGAAGATGACTCCCAAGTGTAAGAACATTATTTACCTTTTGTTTTTCACAACTTGACTTGCTTTCCTTTTGTTGATTTTAGCTCGACTCCTTTAGCCCCCGAGGGTGCTTCTATTGAGAAGCCCATTGCCACCTCTCCAGCGGATGGAGAGATGACAGCGGAAGTGGTCGAAGGATCATCCACAGCCCGAGTGGTGGAGGAAGTCGTGGCTCCTGAAGTGGTTACCACAACCGCTGAGGTAGTAGCTACGACCACTGAGGTAGTAGCTACGACCGCTGAGGTAGTAGCTATAGAAGCCTCTGGCCAAGGTGGTGATGTATCTGATCATCATGCCAGGACGGAAGTTGTTGCAAGCGTACCTCCTGGTCCACAAGGAGAAGCTGCAGTTGTAGAATCAGAAGATGAAGAGTATTTCAACTTTTGTGCTGATTTCTTTGGGCCTGCTTCCATCGTGGGGTCTTCTGCTTTTAGATCTCACGATCAAGTCCCTCATCCCAAGGATATTCCCAATAGAGGGGAAACTTTTGACAACGAACACCTTGAAAAGGTTTGGTGGGATCAAGTCGCGAAGATAGACAAGCTGAAGAGTCCAGAGATGGTTTTCTCGATGTTTGCTCGGATGATCATGAAGTAAGTATTTAAGGATACTTATATGTGTGGCCTTCCCTTGCTTCTTACTACCTTTCTTTTTGCAGAAAGCTTTGGAACAAATTGCCACTGTTGGTGAATATCACCGACAACTTATAGAGCTACGATAGGAAAAAGCGGAACTCCGCGAACAGGCAGAGACGTGGTAAGTCACTGTTATTCATAGTCATTTTAGGGTTTGACTATTTATACAATGCTTGTGAGGTTTGTCGTGGAAAAACTCACGACTAGGTTCCAGTCGTAGAAAAACTTACGACTAGTTAGATAGTGCTCATGTCTACCGTTAACCTTTACAGGTTAAATAGCGACGAAAAGACCCTGGCCGACTCGCTCGATTATGAAAAAGAGGAGTCGAGAAAGCTAAGGGAAGAAAAAGAAGACCTCTTGAAGAAGCTTCAGGAGGGTAACTCTGCAACTGAAAAATTGCAAGGAGAGATAAACAGTAAGTGCTGAACTTAAGACTGCTTATGTCGTTGATCTTTACCTTTTTAACTCTTTCTTATTTTCAAAAAAAGAGGATGAAATGAGAAGGCTTCAAATTGAAGTTAAAGATAAAACTTTGGTCGTGCACGAGATTTCTCGTATCGCCAAAGATAAAGATCAAGAAATTGAGAGGCTGAGATCTCGACGAGCAGGTAAGCAATTCTTTACCTGTAGTCTTTTACAAGTTCTTTTCCTTTTCTAACTCCCATTTCTTTTTTAGAAATTGAGCTCGAACTGGGAAGGCTCGAAACTAGGGATCAGGAAAAAACCATGATCCTAAACGAGACTGTCCGCATTGCCAAGGAAAATGCAAAGGACATCAAATTATGGGAGAAGTGGCATGCTGAGACCATTGCTTCCCATAATGAAGAAATCAAGAAGTTAGATTCTCGACTAGTAGGTAAGGAATTCTTTTACCTGTGATTATTTTTGTTTTTTCCTCCTCTAGGAATTTATTTTTGCTTGACTAGTCTTAGTCTTTTCAGAGCAAGTGGTTGAAAATAAACAACTCCGCGAGGCTTCGACTCGTAACCAACAGGAGATGAAGTCGATGAAGATTAATCTTCAAGGCAACATCATGCTCCTAAACAATATACTTGGTGAGCTATGTAGTGAGAAAAAACTCCTCAAGATGAGACGATAGCTACTCACATAAGTACTATTGGGGAACAAGCTGGGACTTTGCAAGAACTGGTGACCACTCTGAAGGCCAACCAAGATGAGTCAATCAAGGAGACGGTCGAAGGTGCAGTAAGTTATGCAGTGGCAAAACTTAAAGCTCATGACCCCAGCCTTAATGTACAACCAATCGAAGTTGACTTCGACTGCCCTAAGACAGAAGCAAGTCGTCTGATAAAAGAAATGCAACCAGTTGGCAGGAAGGTCTCGGAGGAGATCTGTTGGGCTCTCCCTCTTGAGTAGTTTGTAAAAACACATGAAAAACAAGCTTTTGTTGATGTATTATATAATCCATCTTGTTTCCTACAAACCATCTTTTCGAGTAGTTAGTAACTCAAAAGATAATTAACGAAAGAAAAACTAAGAATTGAAGTCAAATTAATAACTTTATCCTAGCCCCGACTATTTGCTTAGTTTGTTTAGACAAACTAAGTAAATAGTGTTAAAGGTTTATGAAAGCAGAGAGGTTTGATTAACTTGTAGTTTTGGTCACGATTGTCATGCCTTTGGTGAAAAAGTGGGAGCGGATCGACACTAGGAAGTTCCTTCTAGTGGGCGAGAACCACGTCAGAGAGGAAATGCTTCGACTAGGTGATGTTACCATCTCAGACCGGTTTAATCAAATCGAGAGCGGCAACTTGAGTTAAGCGTCTAGAGGACTTTAAAAATTCGTTCGCCCTTCCTTGGTGGATTCGATAAGTGCAGTGCAGTAGCAAAAGTGGGAAATTAAACAATGCTAGGAACTTCCTTCTAGTGGGCAGGACCACGTGCAGAGAGGAAAGACTTCGACTAGATGTGTTTCTTCCTCCGACCAATTGAGATGGAACGAGTACACCAAAGGCGGTTGAATAAATCTAAGAAAGTGCACTCTGCTTAGAGTATTTTTCAAAATAACTGAAGAAATAAACTAAGGTGAAAGTGCTGGCTTTAAAAATATTTCGACCAAATAGAACCCGAGCTCTTTGTATTGGCGGCAAAAGTGGGTAATGAGTCGACACTAGGAAGCTCCTTCTGGTGGGCAGGACCACGTGCAGAGAGGAGAGGCTTCGACTAGGTGATGTTACTGCCTTTTCGACTAGTGTAAAAAAAGCGGGTGTTTGGAATGTAGTCGAAATATTATGAAAGCACTACTCAAAAGTAAGACAATAGAGGTAGAAAGAACCTGAGTCTTTATTGTCTGAATGGTTGGTTACACATAAAACTTGCGTAACTAGTCGATGTTCCAAGAATTCGAGAGAACGACCGTCTTCCATTGCCAATCGTCTTGACCCTAGCGGGTAACCCGACCCTTTGTGTAAGGACCTTCCCACTTGGGAGAAAGTTTGTTCCGATTAGACTTGGATTGGCAGAGCCTCAATACCAAGCCACCTACAGCAAGGCTGTGAGGTTGGACCTTACGATCGTAGTATCTGCGCAGGGCTTGTTGGTAGACTACTGAACGGATTAAGGCCTGGTTTCTCGTTTCTTCGAGTAGGTTAATGTCATCCACTCGAAGTTGTTCCTGGTTGGAGTCATTGAAAGTTTCGACTCGTGTTGACCGTGTCTTTAGTTCCGGAGGAAGTGAAAGCATCTAGGCCCCTAAAAATTGTTTTGGTAATTAATGATAATATGTGAATATGTGATTAACATGTTTATTGAGTATTTACAAGGTTAAGTCCCATTGGTGAATTTGATGATGTAAAGATGCATGCCAAAGGATGACATGAAGATCTACATGGCTTGAAGACAAGGTACAAATAGTCTAGGATCCTTTTCTGTTTTACCGGTCTTAGGCGACTTGGTTTGAAGACCGGATTATAGGTTAAATACCGTACTATTAAGAGGGATCTTGGCTAGTAGCTTGATAGCATGTTCTTGTGCCATATGGATCAATTTAGGATCATGCATGCATTTGAATTCTCTTAGTTTGAAAGCCTTGTGCACTTTGTCCAAAAATTGGTGGTCTTGATTTTGATCTTGGTTATACCGCTCTGTGCGGTATGACCGATATTTTGTTGGCGGTTGAATAAAAACAGAACCAGTGCATCTGGCTCAGAACCTCTCTCTAGTTTTCGGTTGAACCACGCTGAGAATCGGCTGTACCGATTTTCGGCTGAACCGATTTTGTGTGGCGGTTCAAGAAAACCAGAACAAGTGTAAATGCGACCTAGAGCTCTCTGTGTTTTTCGGCTGAACCATTTTTGGGAAGCGGTTGAACCGCGCTGCGGTTGTACCGATTATGTTAAGGTGGTTCATATTTTCCAGAGAGCTTGTCATTTCAGTAGTTTGAAAACCCTACGATCGGTTTGTCTGCACTTCAATGCGGTTCAGCGAATATCTTGATTGTCTGCAAGTTACTTAGCGGTTGTACTGGGATGGAAAATTCCAACGGCTATGTCAGAGTAATAAATGCCGCCGTTCTTGCCGTTACGGGGTTCTGACGCAAAATGCGGTTCAACCGGGCTCTTAACGCCGGTTGTACCGATTATGGCTGAAAGTTGGGGTTTTGATCCCAACGGTCATAATTGTTGGTGTGGGCTATAAATGCCCCCCCCAACTGCCCTTGGACAGGTTGCTAGTGAACATTTAACATCCTTAGAGCCTTGGAGCCAAGTGCATTCACTCAACACCCAAAATTCTCTTGTGCATTCATTGGTTGGTAGTTGAGTTCATTCAAGTGCATCAATTCATTCTAGATTGATCCTATTGCACTTGAGCATCGTCAAGCGAAGGTCTTGGTTTGTTACTCTTCGAGTCTTGCCAAACTCTTAGACGGCCTTGGCAGTGTAGCACGGTGATCTCTTCAAAAAGATTGTGAAGAGGCCCGGTGCAAGTTTGTGAGTGGTTTGGTGTTCGTCATCTCCGGAGTGGAGGAAGAACAACCATAGTGATCGAGGGAAGGCTTAATTCGTGGAGCTGGCTTGAGTTGTCAAGCTTCCTCAACGTGGACTAGTGAAAACCGGCAAGTCTTCGATACCACGGGAAAACATCGTTGTCCCATTGTGGTTATTTCTAGTCTTTACTTTTCCGCATTTATATTTCTAGCTTGTTTATTGTGATTAAATTGCCTAGCTAGAAGTATAACTTGTTTAGACTAAGTTATTAATTGGCTTAAATTGTTAAATTGTTAAAAAGTTTAAAAACCTCCTATTCACCCCCTTCTAGTCGGTTATCCTTGATCCTACAAGTGGTATCAGAGCTTGGTCTCTCATTGATTTAGACTTAACCGTCTAAGAGAGAAAAGGATGGCTAGTGAGGGAATGGCTTTAGGTAGGGCTCATCTATTTGATGGCTCAAATTATGCTTATTAGAAAATTAGAATGTCAATTTATTTAAATGCCATGAGTCCAAGCATTTGGAGAATCGTAAATGAAGGTTACGCTATGCCTCTTAATCCACTAGAACTCACGGATCAAGATACGCGTAATGCTCATTTAGATGCTCAAGCTATGAACGCTCTTTTTGGCGCTTTGAATGCGGATGAGTTCAATAGAGTGAGCAACCTAGAAAATGCTCATGATATTTGGACAACTCTCTTGGAAATCCATGAGGGTACATCCACGGTCAAAGAAGCCAAATTGCATAGGCTTCGAATCAAATATGAGACATTCATAATGTTGCCTCATGAAAACATCAATGAGATGTTTTCAAGACTTAACAACATTGTGAATGAGCTCAAAGGTCTTGGAACTAACCTTCTTGATGTTGATATTGTACGCAAAATGCTTAGGGCTCTTCCGGATAAGTATGAGACATTGGTGACACTATTCCTCAACTCTTCTGAGTTGCCAAGGATGACACCAACGGGGCTTTTGGGCAACCTCATCACAAATGAGTTGTTCAAAAGGGACAAAGAAGAGCTTTTGGAGACATCATCCTCAAAGAAGAAAATTACCGCTTTCAAAGCCAAGGCAGAATCAAGTGATGATGAGGATGAAGAAGAAGACTCTGACGAGGAGTATGCACTCCTTGTAAGAAGAATGGAAAGGGTCATGAAGAGACGCCCTAATAGAAGCTACAACTTCGACAAGTACAAAAAGGGACAATCATCAAGTGACAAGAAACGTTATAGCAACATTCGATGCTATAATTGTGAAGAAAAGGGGCACATTGCTTCTCATTGTCTCGAAAAGAAGGAAGACAAAGACAAGTCTTACAAGAAGAAGGAGTATAACGGCAAGAAGAAGCTTTTCAAGAAGCTTCACAAAAGTGGCAAGCATGAAGCTCACATTGGAGAGTGGGATTCAAATGATGTGTCAAGCGACTCCGATTCCTATGAGGATGAGTCCCCTAAGAACAAGGGACTAGTTGGCATTGCTATCAAGGAAGCTCTGTCGCTATTCTCCACTCCCACTTGCCTCATGGCAAAAGGAGATAAGGTAAAATCCATTATTAGTGATGAACCAACTTATGATGAATTAATGGATATGCTCGAAGATTTAAATGAATATATTGGAAAAGAAAAATCAAAATATAAGGTCTTAAATAAAGAATACAATACTCTAAAAGATTCTTATATGGAGCTTAAGGAAGCTCATAACTTGCTTATCCAAGAGTATTCACATAAGTCTTGTTCTAGTATAGGAATTACATGTAATATTATTGATAAAATGCCTAGTGTAGAAATTGCTAAGACTAGTGCGTCTACTTCATGTGATGACCTACTTGCTATGCCATGTTGCTCTAATGTTGATGCTAGTAATGATATTGTTGAGCAAAACGATGCAAAGCATGTTCATGAGAACAATGAGCTAAAAGAACAAGTAACCAAGCTAAGCAAAAGCTTGGAAAGATGCTTCAAAGGTAAGACTACTCTTGACAAGCTTTTGAGTGAGCAAAGGTGCTCATTCAACAAGGAAGGTCTTGAGTATGTGCCTAAAAAGGTAAGAAGCCGGTAAATAAGCCCACAAGATTTGTGAGGCAAAATGGTATGTATTGTCATAAGTGCCGGGAAATAGGACATGCGCAAAAAAATTGTCCTAAGGGTAAGGTTCCATCACTCGGTATATATGATTCATGCTATATGCTTAGAAAAACTAAGGATGGTAAAATAGTTGCTCGTTTTGTTGGCACTTCAATTTTAGGTGCTAAAAAGAATGCTATTGTGTGCCTAAATCCTTGGTTACTAACTTCTAAGGACCCAAACAAATTTGGGTACCTAAAAGAACTTGACTCTTGTTTTGTAGGTGAACTATAAAACCGGTGGAAAACATTGGGTGCTTGATAGTGGATGCACTCAACACATGACCGGTGATAGAAAAATGTTCACCACATTCGAGAGTGGAAAAGGAGTAGACAAGATCACCTTTGGCGACAATAGCAAAGGAAAGGTAATAGGATTGGGTAAAATTGCTACCTCAAATGACCTTTCTATTTCTAATGTATCATTGGTAGAATCATTAAATTTTAATTTGTTATCCGTTGCTCAAATATGTGATCTTGGACTAATTTGTTCATTCTCAAGTGAAGGTGTAACCATCTTTAATGCAAAGGATAGCTTTTTAGCTTTCAAAGGCTTTAGATTTGGAAATCTCTATTTGGTTGATTTTAGTTCAAGTGAATTGTGTTTAAAAACTTGTTTAATGGCAAAAAACCTCATTGGGTTGGCTTTGGCATAGAAGACTAGCTCATGTTGGAATGTTTCAACTCAAAAAGCTTTTCAAATATGATTTAGTTGTTGGCTTGAAAGATGTGAAGTTTGAGAAAAATAGACTTTGTAGTGCTTGTCAAGCTGGTAAACAAGTCGCTAATTCTCATCCTTCCAAAAGTATCATGTCGACCTCTAGACCATTGGAACTCTTACATATGGATTTGTTTGGGCCAACAACCTATAAGAGTATCGTGGGAAATAGCTATTGTTTAGTCATTGTGGATGATTACTCTAGATATACATGGGTATTCTTCCTAGATGATAAAAGTGAAACCTCCGGGATTTTCAAAAGCTTTGCAAAAAGGGCTCAAAATGAATTTGATTTCAAAATAAAGAAAATCCGTAGCGATAATGGTTCCGAGTTCAAAAATACTAAAGTTGAAGACTTTTGTGATGAACTTGGAATAAAGCACGAACTTTCCACAACTTGCACTCCGGAACAAAATGGAGTTGTAGAAAGGAAAAATCGTAGATTAATTGAAATGGCTAGGACAATGCTTGATGAATATAATACTTCCGATAGTTTTTGGGCGGAAGCTATTAACACCGCTTGTCATGCCATAAATCGTCTCTATTTGCACCGTCTTTTGAAAAAGACTTCCTATGAGCTTATTGTAGGGAGAAAACCGAACATCTCTTATTTCCGTGTTTTTTTGTTGCAAGTGTTATATTTTAAAGAAAGGTGTTCGTCTTTCAAAATTTGCAAGTCACTGTGATGTTGGTTTCTTGCTTGGCTATTCTTCAAATAGCAAGGCTTATCGTGTCTTTAACCAAAACTCCGGTTTTAGTTGAAGAAAAGCACGATATGCAATTTGATGAAACTAACGGCTCTCAAGAAGAGCATGAGAACTTGGATGATGTAGGTAATGAAGCCTTGAGAAAAGCAATGGAGCATATGCAAATCGGTGACATTAAGCCCGAAAATGATCCATCATCTTCCACTCAAGTTGAGCCTCCTACCTCCTCCACTAATCAAATGCGAATTGATGAAGAGGACAATAAGGAAGACGATCAACCATCCAACCTACCACCAAGAATTCACAATGCAATTGCTAAGGATCATCCAATAGACCAAATATTGGGTGACGTAAGTAAGGGTGTTCAAACTCGATCACGTGTTGCTTCTTTTTGTGAACATTACTCTTTTGTCTCTTCTATTGAGCCAAAGCATGTAAAAGAAGCACTTAAAGATCCAGATTGGGTGAATGCTATGCATGAAGAACTCAATAACTTCACCCGAAACGAAGTTTAGACATTCGTAGATCGACCCAAGAAACACAACGTTATTGGTACAAAATGGGTCTTTAGGAACAAGCAAGATGAAAATGATTTGGTTGTTCGAAACAAAGCAAGATTGGTCGCTCAAGGGTATTCACAAGTTGAAGGTTTGGATTTTGGTGAAACTTTCGCTCCCGTAGCTTGACTTGAGTCAATTCGGATATTACTTGCTTTTGCATCTTGTTTTGATATTAAACTATTTCAAATGGATGTCAAAAGTGCATTCCTAAATGGCAAAATATCCGAACTTGTCTTTGTTGAACAACCTCCCGGTTTTGAAGATCCTAAAAATCCAAATTATGTCTATAAATTCTCCAAGGCGCTCTATGGTCTTAAACAAGCTCCTAGAGCATGGTATGAACGCCTTAGAGATTTTCTAGTTTGAAAAGGATTCAAAATCGGAAAAATTGATTCAACTTTATTTACTAAAGTTTTAGATGATGATTTCTTTGTATGTCAAATTTATGTTGATGATATCATTTTTGGATATACTAATCAAGATTTTTGCGAAGAGTTTGGTGAAATGATATCTAGGGAATTTAAAATGTTCATGATTGGAGAATTGAGCTATTTTCTTGGACTTCAAATAAAGCAACTCAAAGATGGGACTTTCATAAGTCAAACCAAGTACGTGAAGGATTTACTCAAAAGATTTGGCATGGAAGATGCAAAACCCATAAAGACTCTCATGGCTACAAATGGTCATCTTGATCTAAATGAGGGAGGTAAACCGGTAGATTTAACGCTTTATAGATCTATGATTGGTAGCTTGCTTTATCTTACCGCATCTAGGCCCGATCAAGGTAGTTAGGATCGCGATCCAAGTCTTAAAGTCTTACGACTCTACGAACCCACGACAGCCTGTCGATCCAAGTCTTACTGCCGATCCGATCCTACTCAAGGTCGGTAGGATCGCGATCCTACTCTTAGAGTCTTACGGTTCTACGAACCCACGACGGCTGTCGAACCAAATCTCACTTGTCGATCCTACTCGTAGAGACTTAGGGCAATTTTTTTAGAGGCGGGCTTTCTTGATATTTTGTTTTAGAGCAAAATTTGTTGATATTAATTTCGAGAATGAAACTATAAATAAACAAGGAGCATGCAAAATATTGTATCAGTGTGGTAATGCTAGTACAAATATCTATATTATGGCATGAGCAATCTTGAGCTTGATAATGATAAGCTCTTTTTATTCCTGGAGTATGTCTAGCTACTTTTAAGTAACATACAAGTGGTAAACCATATAACAATCATACAAACTTATAGTATAGATGTTAAATATGTGTATTTTTACAAATCCGTAGAATCGCCGATTCTACGATTCGATACTACGATTCGATCCTACCGGAGGCAAATCGATCCGACTCGGGATCTCGACTCTGACTACCTTGGGCCCGATATCATGTTTAGTGTTTGTATGTGTGCACGTTTTCAAGCAACTCCAAAAGAGTGCCATTTAGTGGCCGTTAAAAGAATACTAAGATATTTAAAGCATTCCTCTAACATTGGCCTTTGGTTCCCGAAAGGTGCTAAATTTGATTTAATTGGATATGCCGATTCTGATTATGCGGGTTGTAAAGTGGATAGAAAAAGCACTTCGGGCAGTTGTCAATTCTCAGGAAGATCCTTAGTGTCATGGTCATCCAAGAAATAAAACTCCGTAGCATTATCCACCGTCGAAGCTGAATATGTTTCCGCGGGAAGTTGTTGTGCTCAATTGGTATGGATGAGGCAAACGTTGATGGATTAGGGAATTAAATTTGATAAAATGCCTCTTTTGTGTGACAATGATAGTGCTGTGAAAATTGCTAATAACTCTGTTCAACACTCAAGAACCAAGCATATAGATATTCGCCACCATTTCTTGAGAGATAATGTGAGCAAGGGAGATATTGAAATTAGCCACATAAGAACCGAAGACCAATTAGCGGATATTTTCACCAAGCCATTAGATGAATGTCGCTTTTGTAAATTGAGAAATGAATTAAATGTCATAGATTATTCAAATGTTGTTTGAACTCCTCATGCCTTGTGCTTTAGTTGATGATTGTTGACTATTTTATGAAAGTATTTTTAAAATCTTTTATAAAAGATAGCTATGTTCATAAAAATTATGTTCTTATATAGAAAATAGTTTATTCTATGCATAATGATCCTTAATGATATTTATTTGAGTGCAAAACTAAGGATCATTTGCAAATTATCTCAATTCCAAAGTTAATCCAGAGCTATTCCTTGAAGCTCCAGGATAATCGGTTCAACCGGCGTGTTATGCACGGTATGACCGTTTCTACGGTACAACCGGCGTTATAACTGCGGTTCAACCGAAGTGCGGTTCAACCGCAAGGTTGTTGTCGGTTCAACCGCGTTCGTTTTAAAGAAGGCCTTAACTCCCTGCGGTTAATGTTGGGCCACATCTTAACCCCTTAACGGCTCGACCGTTTCTAAACCAGACCTCGTCGCTTGCTCTCTCTCTCTCTCTCTCTCTCTCTCTCTCTCCCCCGAAGAACCCCGAAATTCCTTCGAAGAATCTCCAAATCTTTCGGCTGTTTCTTCATCTCCTGTTGATTTTCTGCATCCCTAGGGTTTCACTCCTTCAATCCTCAAGGTAAAACTCCTTTTCTTCTCCGTTTTACCCTAATTTTGAAACCCTAGGTATCATTTTAGGTTAAGTTGAAAATGTGAGTGATTTTCTTGTTTCTAGTTGGGCAAAGTTGCATAATTGATGTTTAATGTTGTTTGCGCAATCATTCCATGGATTCACTCCATGAAAAACCATCAAAAATCCAATTTTTTGTTTAACCTAGAAGTCGGTCAGGATGATCGGTACAATCGGATCTTGAGTACGGTTCAACCGAACTTCGGTTGTACCGACCATTGAACGTCGGTTTGACCGATCTTCCTGACTGAAAAACCGAAAGTCAAATTTCCTTTCACTTAATTCTACTTTGATTAATCCTTTGGACTCCTTGTAACCTCTTATATCTTTGTAAAGATGCCTAGGACTCGCATCTTGTCCAGGAAGTCGCATGGACCTCCAAGAGGGCAATCCTCGCCTCAATCGTCGACGGCTCCACCTCAACGAAAGCGCGCAGTAGTCCCAACTCAAGCAAGATCTGTTCGGCAAAAGGTTGGGCATGGGAAGGGCAAGCAGCCAGCATTTGAGTCTGAGACTAAGGAAAGTGAGGAAGAAAACTTTTCTGACTCTGAGGGTGAGACCGAGTCAGATCAAGCTAGGACAGCAGGGACTTTTGATGATTTGGGAGAGCCTCTAGCGCCTCCAACTGATTTGAGGTTGATAACTCCAGATGAGTATGCACTAAAAAGGCATGTAAATCAATACACTTTTAAGTCGGATTGTGTGAATCCTAGATTTCACACTGTTTTCCAAGAACAAGTGTATGAACAGCTTTATGGACACCACAGGAAGTTTGCAGATCACAGATGGATCAAGTGGCCTTACATGAACAATTTAGATAGTTACAGTGGCATTTATCAGTTATTCCATCGAGTAGGTCTTCACGACCTTGTGGCAATCAAGCAAAATTATGACGATGAGATAATCAGATAGTTTTATGCCACAGTTCATGTCGATGCAGAATTGAAATATTTTAGATGGATCACTATCACAAGAAATCTGGAGAGCACTAAGGAGGAATTTGAACGAGTTTTGAGAGTTCAGTCCAGTTCATGGGAGAAGATTTTTGAGAGCCCTGCTTTATTGCCTCCCGCTTGGGCTGATTATTATGATTCCTCCGTCAAAAACAAGCTTGGCACTGTTACTAGACTCAAACCCGAACCAAGCATGGTTAACAGGATTATAAACCATACCTTCTACCCTAAGAGTGGAAATTTTGATGCAATCAGGGGTCATGCTTGGAATATAATTGATTATATTATGAGAGGAGTAAAGTTTGATGTTATGGACGTGATTCTTCAGGGCATAGTATCTTCCAAAAATAACAGGATTAAGAGAATTTACTATGCACCATACATTATGGCCTTGATCACCAAGAAGATAGAGTATCGTGGTGGATTGGGTTCAGTTCATAAGTTTTATAAGCCACGAGACAGTGTTCCTCCTCGTCGTGCCACTAAGGATGATCCTATTACTGAGACCGTTCCTGCTGTTGATCCTGCTCTTGCTGAAGGTTCCATTGCATAAATCCTTGAAAATCAACAGCTAATTCTTAGCCAACTGCGAGAGATGAAGACCGCTCAAATAGAATTTCAAAATGACACACACTCAACAAGCTAACTGACATAGAGTTAGTTCGCAATGATTTTCAGAATGAGGTTCTCAACAGGATGAGTGCCATGATGGAGGGTTTAACTGACATAAAAGATTTGGTAAAGACTTCTCAGCGATACACTTACAGCCGTCGTCCTCGTTCAGCTTCCAATACCTCCATTTCTTCTGCTATACCTCAGGACGTCCCAGTCTCAGTGCCTCAGGCTCCAGCTCCTATTGCTCCTACTCCAGCACCGGCATCACCTCCTACAGCACCTGCTACAGAGTCCATGACTCAGGATCCTGCTCCTACAGTTTCAGCACTTTCAGATCCGGCCCCAGTTCCTCCACCAGCTCAGACCACAGCCACTCAGGACTCAGCTTCTCTAGTTCCACTTCCAGTGTCTTCAGCACCAGCTCAGGCCTCGTCTTCTCTGGATCCCGCTTCTCAGGATCCTTCTCCTTAGGACCCCGCCGCTTGAGATTTTTTTGGTATTTTGATGCCAAAGGGGGAGAAGTTAGAAGACAATATGTGAAGACATAGATTTAGGGGGAGCATCTTCTACTAGATATTACCATATATGGACGTATGTGTTTTGTAATGTGATCTTATCGTTGAACTTGTTGAACCTCGTATGTTGCTTGTAATAGTTTATAACTATGTCGCTTTATTGATCTTAATGTTGAAATGGTTAAATATTATCTATGCTATTCTCATGAAATGCAATCCATGTTATTGTCATATTTCATTGTTGCATTTCCCTCAAGTTCAATCATGCTAAAGAAACTCCGCCAAATTTTTTCTCTTCTTGTGCTTGAAAAATTTTCTATCATTTATATGCACACGTTTAGGGGAAGCTTTCTTTAAATTGGATTTAACAAGGAAATAATTCTCTAATATCTTTAAGCTTATTGCAAGAATTATTTTGCTGCTAAGTCATCAAAAGAATATATACTCTAGTATATTCAAAACTTCTTTCTCTCACATATTAGGTGTGTTGTCATCAATTACCAAAAAGGGGGAGATTGAAAGCATCTAGGCCCCTAAAAATTATTTTTGTAATTAATGATAATATGTGAATATGGGATTAACATGTTTATTGAGTATTTACAAGGTTAAGTCCCATTCATGAATTTGATGACGTAAAGATGCATGCCAGAGGATGACATGAAGATCTACATGGCTTGAAGACAAGGTACAAATAGTCTAGGATCATTTTCTGTTTTACCGGTCTTAGGAGACTTGGTTTGAAGACCGGATTATAGGTTAAATGCCGTACTATTAAGAGGGATCTTGGCTAGTAGCTTGATAGCATGTTCTTGTGCCATATGGATCAATTTAGGATCATGCATGCATTTGAATTCTCTTAATTTGAAAGCCTTGTGCACTTTGTTTAAAAATTCGGTAATCTGCTTGATTTTGATCTTGGTTGTACCGCTCTGTGTGGTATGACCGATATTTTGTTGGTGGTTGAATAAAAACAGAACCAGTGCATCTGGCTCAGAACCTCTCTCTAGTTTTCGGTTGAACCGCGCTGAGAATCGGCTGTACCTATTTTCGGCTAAACCGATTTTTGTGTGGCGGTTCAAGAAAACCAGAACAAGTGTAAATGCGACCTAGAGCTCTCTGTGTTTTTCGGCTGAATCGTTTTTGGGAGGCGGTTGAACCGCGCTGCTGTTATACTGATTATATTAAGGCGGTTCATATTTTTCAGAGAGCTTGTCATTTCAGCAGTTTGAAAACCCTACGATCGGGTATCAAGACTTCAATGCGGTTCAGCCGAACATCTTGATTATACCGCAAGTTACTTGGCGGTTGTATCGGACGGAAAATTCCAACGGCTATGCCAGAGTAATAAATGCCGCCGTTCTAGCCGTTACGGGGTTCTGACGCAAAATACGGTTCAACCGGGCTCTTAACGCCGGTTGTACCGATTATGGCTGAAAGTTGGGGATTTGATCCCAACGGTCATAATTGTTGGTATGGGCTATAAATACCCCCCCCCCAACTGCCCTTGGACAGGTTGCTAGTGAACATTTAACATCCTTAGAGCCTTGGAGCCAAGTGCATTCACTCAACACCCAAAAAGCCAAGTGCATTCACTCAACACCCAAAATTCTCTTGTGCATTCATTGGTTGGTAGTTGAGTTCATTCAAGTGCATCAATTCATTCTAGATTGATCCTATTGCACTTGAGCATCGTCAAGCGAAGGTCTTCGTTTGTTACTCTTGGAGTCTTGCCAAAATCCTAGACGGCCTTGGCGGTGTAGCACGGTGATCTCTTCAAGAAGATTGTGAAGAGGCCCGGTGCAAGTTTGTGAGTGGTTTGGTGTTCGCCATCTCCGGAGTGGAGGAAGAACAACCATAGTGATCGAGGGAAGGCTTAATTCGTGGAGCCGGCTTGAGTTGTCAAGCTTTCTCAACGTGGACTAGTGAAGACCGGCAAGTCTTCGATACCACGGGAAAACATCGTTGTCTCATTGTGGTTATTTCTAGTCTTTACTTTTCCGCATTTATATTTCTAGCTTGTTTATTGTGATTAAATTGCCTAGCTAGAAGTATAACTTGTTTAGACTAAGTTATTAATTGGCTTAAATTGTTAAATTGTTAAAAGTTTAAAACCGCCTATTCACCCCCTCTAGTCGGTTATCCTTGATCCTCAGAAGCATGGCTTGACTCAAGACTAGAAAAAGGATATTTCACTGAGCTCGAGCTAGTAGTCGTACGAACTGCCCATAATACGGAGGGTAATTCTTGTACCCAAGCCCCCGAGCGCTTGACGAGCTGGTCGAAGACTCGGGTTTTAATTCCTCGCATTATTTGGCCGTTCGCACGTTCGACTGCCCCATTGCTTTGGGGATAGGCCACAGAAGCATAACATAACTTGGTACCCAACTCGTCACAAAAATCCTGAAATTTTGCGCTCAAAAATTGTTTACCATTATCTGTAATTATTCGACTCGGTACTCCAAATCGAGTAATTACGCATCTCATCATGAACCGCTTTCTTTGCTTCGTTGTTATCGATTCTGAGTTGGCTTCAATCCATTTTGTGAACGTATCAATAGCCACAAAAAGGAACTCGAAACCTCCTGGAGCTTTGGGGAACGGTCCTAGGATATCAAGACCCTAGATCGCAAAAGGCCAAGACAGAGGTATCATTTGTAATACTTGAGCTGGTTCGTGTATTTTCCTGCTATGAAATTGGCATTGGACACACTTTTTAACCAACTCTTTAGCATCATACAGGGCTGTTGGCCAGTAAAAACCTTGTCGAAAGGCCTTACCGACTAGCGTTCTGTAGGAAGCATGATTTCCACAGATGCCACCGTGTATGTCGTGAAGGAGTGTTAATCCTTTGCTCTGCGGAATGCATCGCATGAGCACCCCTTGAGTACCTCGTTTATAGAGGATTCCTTCAACCAAAGTATACATTTTGGCTTTTCGGGACAAGCGATCTGCCTTGGGATCGTCTTCGGGTACGGAACCCTTTTGAAGATACTCATAGATGGGAGCCATCCAGGTATCCTCGTATTCTAGAGAGGCCGTCTCAATAGGAGGTGTCTCTGGTTCTTCAACTAGGGACGACTTCTGGAGTTGTTCCAAGAAGACTCCTTTTGGTACTACAGATCGGGAAGAAGCCATTCGAGCAAACTGGTCTGCGAGGAAATTATCCTTTCGAGGGATGAATTGTGCCTCGAAACCTAGAAAATGCTTTTCTAGTTTACGCACTTCCGATAAGTACCGAGACATTGTCGGGTTAGAGCACTGGTACTCTTTCCCAACTTGATTCACGACTAGTTGAGAGTGAAAATCGTATTGAATTCGATCAAGGTGAAAAAGAGATCGTGCTCCTATTCACCCCCCCACGTTTAGTCACCTTTTTGGTCCAACAAGTGGTATTAGAGCCCGGTTAGTTCAATCTTGATCTTAACCGGTCACTGAACTTGGTGATGGATAAGTACTCGACCAAGCCGCATGTTTTCGATGGGCTCGACTATGCCTATTGGAAGAATCGCATGCGAGTTTTTCTTGAAAGCGAAGGACAAGCTATATGAGAGGTTGTTCGAGCCCCGCTTGTTTTGCCCGAAGTTGCTTCACCAGCTTCAGCAGCCCTCTTAGCAAACAACAACAAGGCAAAGAACCTTTTATATGCTGGGCTTGGTAGACAAGAGTATGATCGGATTTGCAACCTTGAGACTGCACATGAGACCTGGCACACCCTCGAAACTTACCACGAGGGATCGTCCCAGATCAAGCAAGTGCGCCAAACGGTCTACAAGTGAGAGTATAACAAATTCGAGATGCATCCTGGTGAGAGCATAGATGACGTCTTTACTCGCTTCAACAAGATGATCAATCAGATGAGAGCTGTTGACATTGAGTACTCTCAATCTGAGAATGCTACCCACCTCTTGGCTGTAATCAACACCAAGGAGTGGGAGATGAAGGCTACTGCCATTGAGGAAAACGTTGACCTCTCTTCTCTTACTTTGGAGCTGCTTTATAGCAAACTCAAGACTCATGAGATTAAGAGAGGTAGTATTCCTAAGAAGGATAACATAGCTTTGGTAGCTGATCCTTTGAAAAGAACTTATGATGGTTCCTCCGAGTCTTCTTCTGGATTTTCTCTTGCGTGTTTATCTGCTATTCAAGAAGAAGAGTTTGAGAGTCTTCCTGAGGCTGATTTAGCTCTTTTAGCCAAGAAAGTCACACGGGCATAAAACAATGTCAGAAACAGAAAGAGAGGTGGCCTTGTGACATGCTATGAGTGTGGAGAGCTATATCACATCCGGGCAAACTGCCCCAAGCTGAAAGGTAAGGGTAACCGCAAGGATGAGAAGCCTGCCTGGAAGAAGCCTCAAGGGGGCAAGCCCAAGTATGATGCTACCAAGCTCATGAAGGCTGCTTACCAGGTCCTTGCCTCTTTTGGAGAGCAATCCATGAGCGATGTGGACTCTGGGAGCGAGGAGGACAAGGAGGAGGAGGAGCTCCCTCAAGACAAGAAAGGGAAGGCCAAGGACTTCATTGGCATGTGCTTCATGGCCGACTCCGTCGACGCCGATGACAACGATGAGGTACCTCTCTCCTATGATTTTCTTTCTGCTAGATGCGATAACATGTATGAGCAACTACTTAGTCAGGATAAGGCTTTAGAGTTCACCATGGCTGGGAACAAGGATCTAGAGTCACAAGTCGAGAATTTGACATTAGAACTTGTGAATGCTAAGAGTCTAGATGTTGATGAATGTTCATCCTGCCATGCTTTGCACTCCGAACTGTCTAAACTGCAATCTGCTCATGATATTGCTTTGCATCAACTTGAAAACGCTAGGACTAAGCTAATTGATGTCAAATCTGCTCCATGTGAAAAATGCTTAGAGTCTAGCAAGTTGGATGCTTCTGGTAATGTTAAATCTAGCTTTTGCTTCTTCTGCTTAGAACGCGAACATGAAGTTAAGGATATTCTAGAAGCAGTTAGAGCTAAATATGCCAAGCTTAAGGACACAATTGAGTCTACACCTTGTGCCTCTTGTGCTTTCTATAAGCTTGAAGTTGCTTGTCTTAAGGAGAAACATGCTAGAGCCATTAAGGCCAAGACTTGTGATTCATGTGCTAATTTTGGAAAAGAAAATGCTTACCTTAAGAACACACTAGAAAAATTCTCTAAAGGTAAGAAACAATTGAACATGATTCTGGACACGTCTAAGTCTCCGTTTAAGAAGCAAGGTTTAGGATACAACTCTGCCTAAGACAAATCCAAGCCTAATGTCATTCAGGTCTTGGAAAATGGCTTAATTGAATTCAAAACCCAACCTGTAAAAACTATTTTTAAATCTGCAGGGTTTGTCCAACCTTCTTTTGAGACAAAAGGTGCTTCTCCCAGTGGTACAAAATACCATTTCACCTATTGCAAGAAGAGTGGACATTTGGTTAAGTTCTGTTGGCGTAGGTTGAAGAACGCTAAGAAAAATATTGCTAGAATGTCATCTAATCAATCTAGAGCTTTTATGAGACATGGTCACGTAGAAAAGAAGAAACCTGGTCAAGGATTTGTTGCACATGCTCATCACCGTGTTCCTAGACAGGATGCATCTCATGTTCTTGTTACCATTGCTCATAATAGAACTGCAAATAATATCAAGGATAGCACATACGCTTTGCATACTACTTTCATGAGCGTGTGTCTCGATTACTAGGTTCCCAAGTCGCTTTTAACTAACCCTAGTATTGAGACACAATGTTCTTTTGTTCCTTGATTTTCAGGATTACCGCGGAAGGGGGAAGAACACATGGTTCGTCGACTCCGGGTGTTCACGCCACATGACCGGAGACTCAAGATGGTTCACCTCCTTCACGCGGTCAACCGGTGATGACTTCATCATCTTCGGAGATGATACACAAGGGCGCATTGAAGGAACTGGAGTGATCAGGGTGAACGACAAGTTCATTCTCAAGGACGTCGCGCTTGTGTCTAAGCTAAGGTACAATCTCCTTTCTGTCTCATAGCTTCTCGATAATGGCTATGAGACTCATTTTAAGAAGAATGCTTGTCGTGTGCTTGATTCTGCTGGTGAGCTTGTTTTTGGAATTTCTAGAGTTGGTAGAATCTTTGGAGCTGATTTTTCTGAATCTCTTGCTGGATCTCTCAAATGTTTAATTGCATCTTCTTCTAATATCTGGCTTTGGCATCGACGTTTGGGGCACATTGGTTTTGATCATCTGACACGAGTTAGCGGCCTTGATCTCATGAGAGGTTTGCCTAAACTCAAAGGCTCAAGGATCTTTGTATGTAATAAATCTGTAGGCATGGCAAGCAAGTTGCCACCTCACACACTTCATTGACTATGGTCATGGTGACGGACGGGACGGTTGCTTCATATGGATACTGTTGGTCCTGCTAGGGTTCGGTCAGTCGGTGGCAAATGGTACATTCTTGTCATAGTCGATGATTTTTCGAGATATTCTTGGGTGTTCTTTCTTGTTTCGAAGGATGAGGCTTTTGATCATTATCATGACCTTGTTCTTCGTTTGGCTTCTGAACTTCCTGGTGCCTTGAGAGCGATCTACAGTGACAATGGCACGGGGTTCAATAATGCTTCTTTTGCCTCTTTTTGTGTTGAGCGCGGTTTTGAGCATCAGTTCTCATCTCCACACGTCCCTCAACAAAATGGCGTTGTGGAAAGGAAGAAAAAGACCCTAGTCGAGATGGCTAGGACAATGCTAGATGAGTATAGAACACCGAGGAGGTTTTGGGCCAAAGCTACTGCTACAGCTTGCCATATTAGAAACCGTGTCTTTTTGAGACCGTCTTTGGGCAAGACTTCTTATGAGCTTCGATTTGGCAGAAAACCCTCTGTTTCGCATTTTAGAGTCTTTGGATCGAAGTGTTTTATTTTGAAAACAGGAAACTTAGATAAGTTTGAATCAAGGACTTGTGGTGGTTTATTTCTGGGCTATCCTGCTCATTCGAGGGGTTTTCGGGTTTTTAATGTTGAAACTAACATTGTCCAGGAGACATGCAATGTCACTTTTGATGAGAGTAGCCCTAGAGCTAGATCCAATGTTTCAGGTGACTTACAGGTGACATAGAGCATTTTTGTTGAAGAAGATGAGGATGAACTTGATACTACTCCTCCACCTATTGCTGATGTTCCTGTGCAAGCTGTCCAAGCTCCAGAACCTGCTACGACTGCTTCACCTCCAATTGAGGCTCCTACTGCGACTTCTTCATCAGCAGTACCTGCGGAGGTCGAGGAGATGCTATCTCCCCCAGGTGCTCCTTTGCACATTCAGAAGCAACACCCTCTGGATCAGATGATTGGTAATCTCCATGGGCGAGTCACTTGCTCCAGGTATCATGATCCGAGTCTTTTCTCTCACTCTGCATTTGTAGCTTTTTTTGAAGCCAAAGATATATCACATGCTTTATCTGATGCTAGTTGGGTCAATACCATGCATGAGGTGTTAGAGAATTTTGAAAGAAATAAAGTTTGGAATCTTGTAGAACCTCCTAGTGGTCATAATGTTATAGGAACCCGTTGGGTGTTCAAAAATAAACAAAATCAGGATGGTTCTGTCATTAGAAACAAAGCTAGATTGGTAGCTCAGGGCTTTAGCCAGGTTGAGGGGTTAGATTTTGATGAGACCTTCGCTTCTGTTGCTAGACTAAAAGCCATTACATGACTTGCTTGCATTTCTTTGCATTTAAAGGTTTTAGGTTGCATCAAATGGATGTTAAGAGTGCCTTTTTGAATGGTTTTATAGAGGAGGAAGTGTATGTTAGACAACCCCCTGGCTTTGAGAATCCCAAGCATCCTGATCATGTTTACAAGCTATCCAAAGCTTTGTATGGTCTTAAGCAAGCCCCTAAAGCTTGGTATGATAGGTTTAAGACTTTCTTGCTTAAGAATGATTTTGAAATGGGAAAAGTAGATAAGACTCTTTTCATTCTTAGGCATGGCAATGACTTCCTACTTGTTCAGATTTATGTTGATGATATTATCTTTGGTGGTTCCTCTAATGCTCTTGTTTCTAGTTTTTCTGAGACCATGTCCAGGGAATTTTAGATGAGCATGATGGGAGAACTCAATTACTTTCTGGGGCTACAAATCAAGCAATGCAAGGAAGGGATCTTCATCCATCAAACGAAGTACACCAAGGATTTGCTCAAGCGTTTTGAGATAGGTGACTGCAAGCCGATCGCCACTCCCATGGCGACTTCAACTGTTTTGGATCTAGGTGAGGAAGGAGAAGCCGTGGATCAACGCGAGTACCGCAGCATGATCGGCTCCCTTCTGTACTTGATGGCCTCAAGACTGGACATCCACTTCGCGGTCTGCCTCTGTGCGAGGTTTCAGGCGTCACCAAGGACTTCACATCGCCAAGCCGTTAAGCTCATCTTCAGGTATTTACACGCTACCCTTCAGTATGGTATTTGGTTTTCTTGCTCGTCTTCTTTGTCCATTTGGGGGTTTTCTGATTCTGAATTTGCGGGTTGCCGGCTAGATAGGAAGAGTACCTCTAGCACTTGTCATTTCTTAGGCACTTCTTTTGTCTCTTGGTCGTCTAGGAAGCAGTCTTACATTACACAATCCTTCTTGAAAATTTGAATATGTAGCTTTGCTAGTTCTTTGTAGTCGATTTTGTGGATGGTGTCCACTCTTAAGGACTTTGGGTTAAACTTTGATAGTGTTCCTCTTTTCTGAGATAACACTTCTGCTATTAACATTGCTAAAAACCCTGTGCAACATTCTAGGACCAAGCACATAGACATTTGCTATCACTTTCTTAGAGACCATATTGAGAAGGGTGATATTGTGTTGTATTTTGTGGAGTCCGAGGCTCAGTTGGCTGATATCCTCACCAAGCCTTTAGACCCAACAAGATTTGCCACCTTGAGGAGCGAGTTAGGGGTAATTTATCCCTATGGGTTGGTTTGAGAGGGAGTTGGATCTTTTCTGATCTTTTCTTGTTCATTTGATCTTTTCTTGATCTTCTTTTGATCTTGTTGATCTTTTTTTATCTTTTTAGGCTTTTTGAGATTTTCTTGCATCTCATTGTATCATATTGCACTCATATGAAAAATCCAAAAAGATGCATTGTAATATAAGCTTTTCTACTTATCTTTTAATTAATGAAGCTTTGCTTATTACCCTTTAGAGCTTTAGTATTTCAATTCTTGCTCAATGCCATGTCTAGTTCCTTGACTTGCTAGAATTATCATGCTTTCACATGTGTAGCTAAGTCTTTGCTGTATGAGCTAGAACTTTAAGACAACTCGAACTAAAAACTGCAATTTGTGGATATTTTAGTTAGTTGCGCAATAGTGCTCCTTTTGTGACATTGGCCCTGTCAAAATTGCTGTGTTAGCTCTTGAATCTAAAATTGATCATTACTTGAGCTTTTTGTGTTCTTGAGAATCTAAAACTACTCTGGTGCAAAATAAAAAATGAAAAATCAATTTCAAGATTGTCTTATGCTTAAATTGTGCCAAACTACTCTTACGAGACTGCATGTCATAGACATGAACTTGGAGATAGTTTGATGATCCAGACGATCTCGTGGGGACTGCTTGTCAAAACTGACATGAACCTCAAGATTTGTCACCCTAGTAGAAGCTTAGGAAGAGTTTATGGATGGCTCCTAGTCCAGGATCTTCTTCACTAAGATATACCTTTAATCAACTTCTGGTAGAAGCTTAGAAAGAGTTTGTGGATGGCTCCTAGTCTAGGATCTTTTCACTAAGTTAGACCATTAGTCAACTTCAATATTCATTGCAAATGAAAAACTGTTGAAAAATGGGCGTTTGAGAAAATTGAGCAAAATGATTCATTTCAGGACATGTTTGTCTCTTAATGTGGTCGTTGTTAGATTTTTGATCTCACATTGACATTTTGATATGGCCAGTATCAGTTTAGGATCCCTGTTGATGAACTTGCTAGATTTGAAGCGTTGCTTAAAATGCTAAAATTCATTGCTTTACTTTGAGCCTTCGAGCTTAGCTTTGATATATATATCTTGTCATGATCTTGTTAGCGCTGTTAGGCTTGATATGTTGTTTGTGAAATATTAGAAATGCTAGATGGTTCTTTTGGGTAATCTCCAAATCTTCTTATAATCAAAAATTGAAAAATACAAAAAAAAATAAAAATAAAGCCACTCCATTGCATTTCATGCATGCTCCTTCTTATGCTTTTTCTTCATTCTGCATTTGTTATCTCTGGACGAGAGGAAGGCGTGATTTCTTGATGACTCCTTTGTCAAAGGGGGAGAAGATGGTTGAAAAGGGGGAGTTACGAAAAAGGGGGAGCTACTTGGAGAAGAATTGAAAATTTGAGATTTTCTGAAATTTGAGGGTCATAGTGAGGGGGAGTTTCTTATTTGCATTCTTATGGTCTTATTGCTACTTCTGGACTTGAATTGCAATTCTTGATCCTCACAATGATCAAAGGTCATATCGAACAATTGTTCTTTCATATGGACCTCAAGTGAGATTTTGACTCCTTCTGGAAATTGAAGCTTTCTTACTTTCTTTTTCCTTATCTCACTTGCCTATACTATTCTGAAGCCAGCTTGGTCATTTCCATTGCTTTCTCTTGCATATGGACCAAGTTGTGCCTTTGTGCGAAAACGTCAAGTTTTTACTTTTCAAACCCCAAATTTTGCATTTGTGGGAAATTGCCAATGTGTTCATCAAGGGGGAGATTGTGGATATCATGTGGATATGCCTGAGATCTTAGGATGATGTTACAATTGGTAATGTCATTTAAGGTTTGTTGATTCACGCGTTTTTGGCGAAGTTCAAACTGCTGTTAGGCAAGTGGTGGTCTGACCGGTCCAGGTGGCGGTCTGACCGACCAGGGGGGCGGTCAGACCGGCTTTGGGAAATGGGTCAGACCGGCCTTTATGAGATTTTAGATTTTGGAGCTGGGCCAAAAATAGAGGGTGTAGGCAAGATAGTAGATTCTACTACACTTGGTCTCATAATTTTTGGGACTTCCAAGCAAAAGTTCTATTGGTTTGAAAATTCCAGTAGGTTTCGGATTTCCAAGAAGGAAATTTGACTAAGTCCCAGCTGGGCGGTCAGATCGGCCAACAGATAGCGGTCAGACCGACCAGGGGGCGGTCAGACCGGCCAAAGTGGCAGTCTGACCGGTTTTGGTTTGTTTCATCGACCAACTGGTGGCGATGATTGTTGGGTTAGGTCAAGTTCATGGGTTTCATAGCATATGTGTTGAATGATGCATGTTTTGACGAACGTGGGTCTAGTTGTGAAGAACTTGTTCCCGGATTCGATTTCTTTGTCTATTGATGTGCAGGTTACTTGGAGGTCAATGATGGTGAACGGCGAGGATGATCGGGACTAAGCTTGGAGAGCTGAGGTCCAGAACGATCGGGGATGCTGGGTGAGGTCAATGGAGTCAAGCATGGCGCAAGAGGGACCGAACGGGCAGTTCGGTGCGATGGGTTGGATCAAGCGACGCGGGGGTCGGTGCAAGTGCCATGGTGGTTTCGGTGGGAGCCGGATGGGAGAGATTTGCCGACATGAAGAGAGTCGCTGGATCAACCTACACGTGACGAAGCATGGGAGGTGCTTCACAAAGATGGGACTCGGTCTTTGCAAAAAGATCGAGAAGGGGTATTTTGGTAATTTTACTAAATACCGCCTTGGTGACCTTTTGCCAACTCACAGCGCAAGGTGGCGCAAGGTGAAGCGGATTAGGTCAAGAGATGAAGACGGCGCTTTAAAATACGTGCGTATGTGGCCCGTTTGTGTGTGGGCCTTAACGGGAGCCCATTAGGGTTCAATCTTCTAGAAGGTTTAAGCCTCCACTATAAATAGAGGAGGGAGGTGGCTGTACCCCCCTCAACCCTTTCATTACATTGTAAACCTTAGTTTTGCTTTTGTGCTTAGGGAAGGATAGTTGGAGGTTAGGGTTCTAGAGAGTTGGATTTGATTTCGTGCTTATGTATTGAGTCTTTGTCCTCCATTGATGGAGTGGTTGTAAACCAATACCATATCAAATCAATCCAAAGAAAGTTCCCTCAAAGATGAGTCTATTTGCTTTCTTTCTCTCTATTTGGTGATTTGTGGTCTTTCTTTGATCCGCGAGTTTTTGCTTAGTTTCTTGCCTTGATCTAACTTCCTGTGACATGTGGGAACCCATCTAGGATCATCTTGATCATCAATCACCCACGAGCAAGTCTTTAGATCATATTTGGATTTTGACTCGGTTTTTTAGCTCTCTTCGTTCAAACTGAAAAAGATATGAACTTTGGCATGGATTTATGCGATCCTTGATTGGAATAGGTTCCCAATATCTTAGAGAAGGTGTGTCTCAAATTTGGTTAGGTTTGGCCTTACGAATCAAAAGTTAGATCAATTTGAGTTTTGGTTTTCGGGCTGATTTCGCTGTTCATTAGCCTAGAGGTCTGACGGCCATGTATTGAGAGGTCAGACCGATTTCCAAAGGTCAGACCGATTTCTAGTTGGAGGTCAGACCGCCCAACTCATTTAGGTTTTGAGTTTTTATGTTTTTGGTCTATTTGCTTCGAGGTTTTGATTGGATTCAATACAAGTCTTCCACTGTGCTTGTATATTGATCTTCATAGCTTTTATAGCTATTGGAGTGAAAATCGTATTGAATTCGATCAAGGTGAAAAAGAGATCGTGCTCCTATTCATCCTCTCCTCCCCCTCTAGTCGCCTTTTCGGTCCAACATATTGCGATGCGGCCAGATACTCCAACAAGCAATAATTGTGATCTCCTTGAATAACTTCTGATGGAACTGGCTCTTACCCTCTTGAAGAAGCCCAACCACTGAAAGGGTTAAATCCCAATCAAAACCAACTAAGGACCAACATTGTTTACTAAACGAACATTCGAAGAAAAGATGTTTAGAAGATTCCTGAATACCATCCTGGCACAGAACACAATCAGCATTATCAAGAGAAAATTTCTTTCGGATTAGGAGTTCCTTAGTATTTAATCTGTCCTTCAAGAGAAGCCAAAAGAAAAACTTTTATTTGCTTAAACATGAAGAGGACCACAGCCAGAAAAGTGGAGGAGGCGTGAAAATTGAACCCATCATCTGAACATAAGCTTTCTTGGAAGAGAAAGAACGAGAACCCCAAATGAAACTCCATTCATCATGCCTAGCTGTCTCCGAGCCCAAGGGATCAATACAACCACTCAGCTCCAGTAATTGCAACGCCGCTGTGGGAGAAAGAGGTAGCTGAAAAAGAGATTGAAGATTCTCCGAATGCAGGACAGTAGCAATTGAGATGTCTTTGTTAATGATCACTTTGAGTTGTCAACAATTGATTATCTGTGATGTATTTGTTTTCTGCATACTTGTTTTCAGAGAGCATGACTAGCAATTCCTGAGGCTAGCAAAAAAAAAAGTAGTTAGGGTAATGAGCTATCATAGACGATTTTTTGTTGAAACCGTCTGTAAAGGTATAGTATCACAGACGATTTCCATTAAAAACTGTCTGTAATACATAGCATATCACAGATGGTTCTATTTACAAACCGCTTGTGATATTTGAGAATATCACAGACATTTTCTAAATAGAACTGTCTGTAATATGCTACGTATCACAGACGGTTTTTAATGGAAACCGTCTATGATACCATGCCTTCATAGACAGTTTCAACAAAAAACCGTCTGTGTCATGACGTATCACAGACGGTTTTTGAACTGTCTGTGATAACTGACGTTATCACAGACGTACAAATTCAGATGGTTCAAAAACCGTCTGTGATGATGGTTCCGAATCGTCTGTGATGAGGCTGTATGTAGTAGTGCCACTGCGGTTGACGACGATGAAGACGGTCGAAGAAGATGCAACAATGGTGAACAGGGACGGCAGTGATGGCTTCACGGTGGCAACAGGCTACGGTGAGGAAGAAGCTACGAGAAGGTGCGCATTAGCTTGCATGTATGTGGAAGACAGTCAAAATGGAAAGAATCAACCTAAAACTCACTGAGATGGCAAAAATCGATGGAAATAGCGGCGACGGTTGGAAACAAAGAAGATGAGTGATCTCGACAACTCACTATGGAAACAAGGACTTTCAGTGAGGGGCTTGCATGAGTAGGATATGGAACACGATGTGACGCAGATGGATTGGAAACAAACTCACCGAAAAGGAGAGAACGCAATGGCTTGGAACAGGCGTGCGCAACTGAGAGAAAGAAGACAATAGCGATGCGGCTCCTCTCGGTTCCAACTACAAGAACAAGCACGGGAAAGAGACGAGCGAAGCACTAGAAGGAAAAAGACGCTCGTGTCAAGCAAGACGCCCGGTGCTTAGGATGACAACGTCGTTCCCAGCAATCCAAGACCTCAATCTCCGGTTCTTGGAGGGGATGCTGGAAATGGCGAACTGGGTGAGACAATGCACACGGCTTGGCTGAAATAGGAAGGAGAAGAATGGGAGTGAGCGTAATTTCTCGTAGGGACGGTGCGAAAGATCAAACAGAGTGGCGGGAGCGCTCTCTCTCATCCAAGCGCGACAAGCGAAGGCGACAAAAGGGAGTGATGATGTAGCTGCAACGATGGGACATGGTGAGGCGGAGGTGATGGCTTGCCAAGAGAAGCAAAACAGTGGGCGTCGCAGTCTTAAACCGCGGGCACACGCACGAGCTTGCCATGGTGTGCGTGCGGGCGGGTGGGAGGTGGAAAACGACTTCTGTGGTTGGGCCCATGGGCGAAGGGATCAGTGCAAGGTGGAAGAGGACTCCCGACAGATGGGGCCTGGGTCCACTGGCCAGCGATAACGAAGGAAAGCAATGGAGAGAAGGCACATTCGGCGGAAAGACGCTTTCGCCTGAATGAAACGGAAATAGGAAAGGAAGGAGGCGGCTTCAGAGGGGATGGTGCGTGGGCCGTTGCTGGGCTGAAACAATAACAGGCCGGGCCAAGCTTGGGAAAAACAACCTGCGATCGGTTTACAGCTTTAAATTGTTTTCACATTGATTTAATTCCATAAATCACATTTGAGCTCAGAAAAATACCAAACTTGGTTAAATAATTTTGAAAATTTTCGGAGAAGCTCTTTAGATTACTTAGAACCAGAATAAATTATTTCCATTTATTTTTATCAAGTGTTAATTAATTTCAGCAGCTTAAACTTAGAAAAAAGCTTGAACAAAAGCAGAAATTTTTGGGCAAAACTCAAAAATTCAGAAATTAGATTTTTAACAGAAATATATAATAGCTTTGAAATTTTGGGACGTTATAAAAAAACCTAACAAAATTATACTTTTATGATAGTTCTTTTTAAGATAAATTTATACATATCATTTTTATATGTTCAATATAAATATTGAAAAAGGTATCAATAGCCAAAGAAGTAATGTTTATCGCAAACTGGTGCGGTGTTGTTGGTGCGTGCCTGCCTGACAGGTCCCTTTAAGAAGCCACGATGGGCAAAACCTGTATGCAAAGGCAACGATCTAATCCTGTCCTGCAGAGTCGAGAGCTCAAACCTTGTCACGGTTTCGTAAGTCTTCTTTTCGACCATTCGACACGAAACAGACCTGCAGATCAGATCGTCATTGTAGTAGACGATGGCGGATTACATCATGGTTAGTGTCGCTCGCATGCGATGACTGATTGGCCGTCATGGCTTAGGACGAGAGTCGCGGCCACGGAAGAACAAGATTACAGCTAGTTCAAATTAACGCCATGCCAGCACACGCACACGCACACGACGGATGAATTTGCGGCCCTCCGCCCAGTTCGCACGCGAGCTGGTTGGGCTGCGGCATCGCGGGCCTCAACGCCAGCTGACCACGCCGCGCTCGTGGCCGACGACGAAACTCGGTCGTTGCACAGCACGGGACCCCGGCACGGCCGGTCGACTTCTCCTGGATAACGTCGTATTCTTGCCTCAGCCCAGTCACGTCGTGGAATAATAAACCTTTGTGTTTCCGTCGACCTCAGCTCAGACATCGAGGTTAATCCATTATGGAAATAATAATTTGGCCCGTCTTACCTTGTTGATGAATTAACAATTTAGTCGTGTGCTGTTCAGGTCCATGGATGGTGTGAATGGTTGTTTTGCCTTCTGCCAAGTCGCGGGAAGAAAATGTGCGCGACGTACCCACGTAGCCTACGTCCTCGCTAATGGTCCTCTCTAATGGCGTCGTTAGAACATGTACAATAGTTTGTAGCTGTCTGTAAACTTTGATACGTAGTACATAAGATAATGTGGAGGAGAGAAAGGGTGCATAGAGAATTAGGCCGTCTCTCATGCAGTAGTCAGACTGTAACACGAGAAACAAGACATATTGTACACGGAAGAGCTGTCTATAAAGACAAGTAAAAAGATAATCTATTATATGAGCTGTTTTAAGTGCTGTCTATAGGTAATATGGAGAGTTGCTATAGACAACAACTGTCTGTACCATTATACATACCTTTAGTCGCAGTTCGTACCGCTATAATTCTAATTGGGGTGCTCAACGGGGCTTATCTCTTCCCGAGAAAGGGTATTATAAAACCGGTAGGTCGTTCTCTTGCCATTTTTTTGTGTGATAGTCCGTCGACAGCTCTGTGCTTCTTCCGTTCACCAACTGGTGGTCAAATTATCTATCCTTTCTAGAAACCAGTTAATTGCTGCATCCATCGAAATAATCTGCGTCAATTTGGCGTCTCTGCCACATAGGTACCTTTGAGTAACTAGAGTCGAAACGACCAAATCAAGTGGTGCACCTTACAGGTTGGAGGATCAAGTGGCATACCTTTATGGATCTAAATGTCATATCATAGTAAGCTTCGTTCTGCTGAACCGCGAGACATCACCTCCAGCCCATCATCGACGAGGTAGTCGCTAAACTATCAAAGTGTAAAGTTCCTCTCTTAACTTATGGTGACAGATTGGTGGTTCCTCTTCGTACAACCAGAGAGGTCCCAATCTCCCTCCGTCTCGTCCAGAGGCGGAGGGACGACTCCACTAAAGCCTCTAAGATCCCCACCTGCGCCGCGCCCCTCTTGCCGCTATCGCCATCAGTGCGGCGGCGGCGGGCCTCTTTCTGCACCTCTTTTTTCCCTTCTCTCTCTCCCTCCTAGTTTTCGTTTTTCTCCCATTCGTTTTGTGGAGGCCTAGATCCGATTTGCTGGCACTACTACACAAAGGGTCTTCACAGACGGTTCTAAACCGTCATTATAGATGGTTTCTGAACTATCTGAATTTATGTGTCTGTGATAACAGGCGGTTATCATAGAAGATTTATGAGCCGTCTGTGATAAGTCACAATCCAGACGGTTTTTAGTCAAAGCCATCTGTGAAGGCTTACTATCACAGACGGCTTCTACCTAAAACCGCCTATGATACGTCGGTCATCACAAATGGTTATATGTACCAACCGTCTGTGATTGAAGACATATCACAGACGGTTAGTAAAAAGAACCGCTTGTGATATCCGACATATCACAGACGGTTGTTGGTAGTAGCCGTCTGTGATAGTAGGGCTTCAAAGATGGTTTATATCACAAAACCGTTTGTGATAGTTCATTTTGTACCTAAATATATATTTTTTTCTATTTTTCAGTTAGCCTCAGGAAATGCTAACCATGCCCTCTGAAAATAAGCAAGCAGAAAACAGATAAATCATAGATAAGTGAATTACAACTCAAAGTCATTTCAACTCAAAATCAATTACAAAAGAATGTTCATGTATTGTCGCTAGAGTTATAATTGAATTACAACTCAAAGTGAATTACAATTGAATCAATTGTTTGAACATGTATTAAGCGGAGTGAAACTCTCCTTTCGAGTGAATGATTTCCGTCATGATGAAGGCGGAGAGCCGTCCTCGAACGTTCGAGAGTTCGTCCAGATTGAATGTCCTTGATTTGATTGTCATGCCCTGTCGCTAGGAGAAGTAAAGTACTAAGCATATATTTAAATTGATAATTAGGAAATAATTATTGCGAGATTGAGAAACCTCTTGATCATTCGTCTTAGCACTCATGATTTCATGCATATGACGGCAAACGTAGAATGCACATAGGTGGTTTTGTAGTTGCTGGTGGCACTGCAAAAATAGAATTACATATATAGGTATAGTCAGTTCAAGAGGTATTATTACAAAGTGTGATATAGGATTATTGTGTTGTAGCGGATACCAGAAATCGCGTCCTGTGTTGCAGTGTGGCGCTCGATTCCATGTGTCTCCCTCCCCTGGCAACACCAGCGTTGAACGACCTACGTGATTTGAAAAAAATTATCCTCGGCCATTTCAAACGAAGAAAAACTACAATAGAGTTATGTATGAAGGAAATGAGTATACTTATCGAGTATTTCTTGCACAAGGGTGAAGTTATGGTTGTTGTTGTGTAGGGAATCAAGGTATATTACCTTGTTCCACTTTGGTACAATGGCTATAAGGATCCAGTGCCACCTACTCATGTATGTCGCTAGTCATTAAACATAAGTTCGTGTTGCATATAAGGTACAAATGAAATTTGTATAGTAAGTAGTGAATCACTTACCTCTGGTTGTAGGGCACCCATATGTAGTCCTTGTTGCCCTAAGCAAACAATCCCATCGTTATGCACTTCTCGACGTAAGATGTGTCTTGGGTGATGTATTACTCAGAGATCAACTGTGGGTCGAGGAAACCCACTGGTTCTCGCTATTCCTAGGCTTCTTGCATCATGTATCTATACATAAGCAATGAGTTATGATATTTATCGGTATTACGTGAATGTAGAACTTGATTGTACACACTTACAGTGTCCAGCATCGTAGAAGTGAGGCATCGAGGGCGTCGAGGTTGAATAGTTCAAATAAGTCTTCGAAGCCCACGGTGAAGAAGCCCGGCTCATGGAGGAAATGCCTCTCCATGTATTTGACGGTGAATCTAGTAGGCTAGTTTTTCCTCCACTCATTGGTCCTCCGCATGTATCGAGCATGCAAACTCTCGCAACCCATTCTAAGGGGGGGGGGGTAATAGTGTGTCAGGGACCAACGGTCTTCCGAGGGAGAATGTCCAAGGCTTGTGAGGCGTCTTAATGTTCTTTGATTTGGCCTTAGCGCCTTGCCTGCTATACGTCTTCCCAAGAGATGACTCGGTATGCTTTTCTTGTTTCTTCGGTGTTGTCTCCACAGGAGCCGATACGGAGGGCTTCTGGAGCGAAGGTTGAGGTGGAGTCATCGAGGGTTCTATTGGAGAGGCATAGTCGTGTGGAGATCATGGCACTGCAGGGTCCAGGGCGATGTCCCTCTTAGGAAACTGGACAAAAGTGTGCACGGCATTCTCTAGTGTTATGATGTCTTCGTTCAGGGGCTTCTCCAGTGGGACGACCATGAAAGTGTCATGTACCATGTCCACCTGGATCTTAACGTAACCCTACGCCAGCTGGACACTATGCAGCACTGTCCCTTCCTGGTGTAGAAATGCCATCCCCCACCTAGCCTCAATAGAAATAGACCCAATCAGCCTCGTGCAAGGCATGGGCTCCTATGAAATGATACACAATTAGCTAAGACGTCCTACATGTCTATCTTTGGAGCATTCTAGAGAAGTACATTACCTGAATGTCATCGATAGGTAATTGGACGTCGCTATATTCCGAAAGTGGTGTGGACGTGTCGCTATACAAAATTGACAAATTTATGAAAAGATATTCTACAATTCTACTATTGTTTCCTATTTAATTCCCATTATTATTGTTTCCTATTTAATTCCCATTATTTATAGAAACACGAAAGGTTGAATGTCAAATCTTATTTCCACATTACAATTCTCACCTTTTAATTTTTATTTCATTTATCATCAGATTCAAAAAACAAAGGCATAACTAATAACTATGAGAAGTTAACAAACACCCAAAGTAGCATGCATTCAATTCCATCACACTAAACACCTCCAACTCTAAACATGCAACTGATATATCCAAGTGAATCACCTCATGCAAATCAACACAATTTGGGGGGCCAATGTATGCCCCCGAACTCGCAAAATTTCTTGTAATAAGGGGTTCTTACCTTAAAGCCTACAACTCAAAGCATTCTTACCTTCACGATGGAGGGAGTAGGGAGTCGCGGGGAGGAGGCTGACTTAGGGGAGGAGGGTGGTGTGGGTAGGAGGCCAACGCGAGGAGGAGGTCGGCAGAGGGAGGACTCCAGCGCGAGGAGGAGGACGACGTAGGGAGGAACCCGACAAAGGGAGGAGGATGGCGCGAGTAGGAGGACGGCGTGGGGAGGAGGCCAGTGGAGGGAGCACTCTAGCGCGTGGAGGAGGCCGGTACAGGGAGGAGGGCGGTGTGGGGAGGAGGACAGGCGAGTGAGGAGTACGGGCGCTGGGGAGGGGAACGAGCGAGTGAGGAGTAAGGACACAAACCCTAGCAGGGCCCTACTAATAAAGGGATACCACAAATGGTTCTCTGAAAGAACCATCTGTGATATTCTATATATCATAGACAGTTATGTTTTAAAACCCTTTTGTGATATGCGACCATATCACAGACGGTTCTAAAATAGAACCATTTGTGATACATATCATAGACCATTTGTTCCACTAAACTGCCTATGACAGTTCCTTCTATAGCTAAAAAATATTCTATTTTTCTGCTAGCCTTAGGAAATGCTAGCCATGCCCTCTGAAAACAAGAAAGCAGATATAATCACACATGGAATAATTTCTTAATTACTGAATCAATTACAATGGAATACTTTCTTAATTACATGCTGAGTTTCTTAATTACAATGGAACAATTTCCTTCAAGATGATCGACACGCATATAGCTAGCTTTCGCACTGGGTTCTTCCTCGAGCCTGATGCCGTCTTTGAAAGGAGGCAACTCATCAAATTGATTGTACTCTTCCTCATCCACGACATTCTCAACTCCGATAATCCTTCTTTTTCCATAAAGAACTATGTGACGGTTCTAATTTGCCTAGTCTGTTACATAAAAAACTTGAACAACTTGCTTAGCAAGTACGAATGGTTCGTCCTTGTATCTGACACGTTCGAGGTCCACAGTTGTGACGCCGTACTTGTCAACCATATCACAGACGGTTTGTTCCACTAAATCGCCTGTGATAGTTCCTTCTATAGCTAAAAAATATTCTATTTTCGGCAAGCCTCAGGACTAAATATGTATGACTTGTTTTTCACATAGAAGACAATAAGATAAACACATTATTCAGTAAACATGTTCAATATATATAGTAACTTCAACTCTAAACTGGATTTTTTTCTTCATTTTTTATTGATATATGGCAAAACAGCGTGGCCAGACACTTCTTACAAATTTTAAAATAAAAAAGTAGAAACCTAACTAATCAAAGTTTTCTAGTGGTGGAGGTAGCCTGCTATCTCTATCTTCAAAACTTCGTAGGCGATGTCATTAGCATCAGAGGGTTTGGAATTAGCGTAGGAAGCGCGAAACTCATCCACCAATTGACGTGCTCGTTCGAGAGCTGCCCAATGATGCTCTGACTGAAGAATCAAGTCGAATATTGCGCCCATAGTCTCTCTTCTCTTGCTCGAGGGGTCTCGGCTTGGTAGACTCAGTCACCCGTCACCTCGATGTAGGAGTCGAATCGACAGTAATCCTCCTGGAGACGTGTAACGTCATTCTAGAGGACCACGTTGATGGCGAGGTTAGCTTGCTAGAAGCTGGAGACCACTCGGAAGACACGATGGAGGAGGACGTTGAGACGACAGAATGTCATCGTCATGTGGTGTGGCATTACCTCCGATGGAGGGGGGAGGACATTGTTAGCACAGTGTCCTTCCACAGCATCCACCAGCGTACACCCAGAGAGGTTCTCATACAAAATGTCTAGGTAGGCCATCAATGCCGGCGTTAGGGAAGAAGAGTGGGGAGCCATTTTTGCAATTGCTATTAGTTTGTGCTTAAGAGTAGAGCGATGTGGGGATTCATCTTCGGTGGTGGATGATCATTTTTATAAAACAAGGAATAAATTCGATGCGTGAGACGAAGAGACGCATCGGGGAGCTAAAGTGGCATTGAGGCGTTTAAGAGATACCTATCATAGACACTTCCAAACATAAACCGTCTATGATACAAAAATTACAGACGGTTCGGATTAGGAATCGTCTGTGACATCTGCAATTATCACATACAGTGCTTGTTAAGAACAATATGTGAATTATCACAAACGGTTCGGATTAAGAATCGTTTGTGATGTCTACAATTATCATAGATGGTTCTTGTTAAGAATAGTCTGGGAATTATCATAGGCAGTTTGGATTAAGAACCATCTGTGATGTTTGCAATTATTACAGACAATTCTTATTAAGAACCATTTGTGAATTATCACAAACATTTCTTATTAAAAAACCGTCTGTGATAATTACGTATCACAGACGGTTCTAGCCATCTATTGTAACATAGACAGTCGTGCTTGTAAAACCGTCTTTGATAATTACAATACTGACAAATTCTGGGAACCATCTGTGATGAGGCGTCCAATATAGCCTTCTCTGTAGTAGTGTGGGGGGGCTCGAGGTGGTGCCAGCGCTAGAGGCACCGGGCCATAGCGGGCTCGTTGATGCATTGCCTGTTGGAAATATGCCCTAGAGGCAATCATAGAGATGATTATATTTCATTATGTTCACAATATTTGATAATATGTTATCTTGTTCCTTGAATGAATCATCAGTCATGAAGATTAACGAGTATGTGACTTGTTGGTGAAGCTCTTTTTAACTTATGATGATAACGTTCTAAAAGTATCCTTGGTCGAAAGTCACTGGTCAGAACACTAGTGACTCTACGACCAGCACATGTATTGATTGATGACCATGTTTCACCGGTCATGGATATAGGGATATTGAATCAATAATGTGGACACATGTTAGAGAACATGGTGTTGGATAAGACCCACCTTGAGACACTATTGAGATTGTTATGATTCTATGTGTCGTTAGTTGGTCTCAAGCAATGATGATGTATAATCCTTAGACTGAGATCGGCATGGTTTCCTATATGTGTAATAGCACTCTTAGGGGTTGCCAAGCGCTACTAAATGGCGGGTAGTTATAAAGGTAGCTTTGGGTATGCTATGAAACATGCGAGAGGGATGTGATTGGTGGGATATGGGATTTGCCCTCCTAACATAACGGAGAGATATCTCTGGGCCCTCAAGTGGTCGGATAAAGAAAGTGCATGGCCATGCCCTTTGGTGATCGAAGAGTTCGACCACATAAGGTTATCCGATACTCGATCGAGAAAGCATTGAGCAGTCCATGGATGACACAACATCTCATCCGAGTTCAACCGGATATCGTGAGGCAAAGGGAGAATACATGAGTAGGTCACTTGGTTCGACCGACTACGGATTTGGTCGTATGGAGATACAAGCAAGTCGTAGATCGGTCGAGCGTAATCACAGAGTGGTCGAAACCAAGTCGTAAGGAGTTACGAGTTGGTCGTGATCGAATACGAACTGGTCGTATAGAGATAGGACCTGGTCGTAAGTGATGAGGACCTGGTCGAAGATCATATTGCATTAAGGTTCGTCCGATATAATTTGTGTGTATTCGGGAATCATTATGTCCTGCTAGGAACCGCTACGACTCGTGGCCGGAAAGGGTTTCCGAATCACAACCGAACTACACATGAACCTAACGGGTCACACACTTAACGGGTTGGAACAAACCGGTATGAATCTGATTAAATAAGCGTGTTTGGATAGGATCCGTCACGGGCTCTATATAAGGAGATGCATGAGGCTATTGGAAAAAAGACAGTTGACGTGAGTTGCTCTACCGAAACCCTAGCCGCCATCTTCTTGAGAGCCTCCCCGTGCGATTTGGTGCCAGCACACCGGCGTACGGTTGTTCCTTCCCTAAACGTGTGGATACCATAGAGGTGCTTCTACGTTGTTGCGCTTAAGGATGATCCGCGATCTTCGCAAGGAACTGCAGAGGTGCTGGAGGAGACGATCAACCAACGAAGACGCTGGACGATCGACTATGACCAGTACATCGACGCGCTCTTCGTCGGACCAGGCTGCTCCGACACTTCTTCCGTTGCTCTGTGCATCTAGTGGTAACGATCTATGATCATCTTCTTACTTGGCTTCCTGGTTTACGTGGTAGAAATTTTGATTTGTCGCTATCGTAGCCTACCCGTATCCCTTCAGTGGTATCAGAGCCATCCTGCGTAGTTTTTGATCTGGATCGGTCGCATATACTTGATATGTGGTAGTAGTAGATTGGATCTATTATTGGTCGTATCTGAAACCTAGGCCTGGTCGATTAGATCGTCGGCCGTGGTAGTAGATGGGTATACGAGGAGGTAGAAGTTAAGAGCACCAGATGATTCACTCGACTTGTTTTTCGACTACCTTGCATAATACTCCTACCGGTCGGAATTCCGCCATCGGAGTATGTCGCATTATGTGGTCGTATCAAGGCAGTAATCAGATTGGCTCGGAATAGGGTTAATATGATTAATCTGATGATTTCCAAAGCTCGGAAACGTGAATAAGATTCATGTCTCGAAAAAATTTTCACAGTGATATGATTAGCGGGACCGCCGTGCTGGCTGATCGTACCACGCGTTATAGGTAATATGTGTTCATGTCGTCCGATAGAATTGGATTCTATGCGTAAATTGTTTTTGCAGGGATTGATGTGAATAGTATGGCCCATTGTGTATGTGATGCATGTATGGATTTTCATGACTGCGTGTCATGTTGTGAGATAACCATCGAGCTACATATTATTATATATGATGCGCATACCGACATGTGATGCTTGATATTATCCTATGTAATTCATTACTAGCTCTTAGGAGTAATTGCTTAGTAGATGAATGCGGTGGAGACTTCAAGTATGGTGGTGGGAGGACGTGAAGCATCTTGATGGAGATCGTCATGTTAAGGGCCATACTATTTCACAGTGATATGATTATCTGTGAATGTTTGTGTTTATTCTGTCATGATATTAAGTCATGTTTTTCATTAGATGCTTTTAACATGATAAAATTAAAATTCCCTCACATAATGTTAAGTTAAAATTGATGCCCTCTAATAATTTGCACCATCAAAAGTCTTGTATTTTAATGGTAGGTCTTGCTAAAGCGGAATGCCATTAACTTTCCTTGACTAGATGGGTTTGTGTCGGACACTTACGCATTGCATTGGTTTAACTTGACAAGGTCATCATAACGGTTATGGACCTTGGGGCATAGGGTTGGGTGCGAAGCATAGAGATCTTGCCCAACAACAAGAGTCATATAGAGATATGATTAGCAAAAGGTTGCTTACGAATTCATTAATCTTCTAGCAAGTGATGCCAAAGCTCACTAGTAGATTACCTGATTGTGGATCTTGAATCACTAAATGTCATAAGAGGGATATGGTATTTAGTGGGAGTATCTTTATTAAATTGTTTAATAGAAGTTACTTTTCTTGAACATATGTCTTAGTTTTGCATATTTTATGTTGTAGATCATGGCACCAATCGCTGTACCAACATCCAGTTTTGCTTTACGTTCGATACTTGAAAAGGAAAAACTGAATGGAACAAATTTTGCGGATTGGTCACGCAACCTAAGAATTGTTCTTAGGCAAGATAAAAAGGAACATGTTCTAGAGTAACCAATTCCAGATGTGCCTGCTGATAATGCTGCTGCTACTCTTAAATCCGCCTATAAAAAAGGCATGTGATGAATCCCTTGATGTTAGCTGTCTCATGCTTGCTGCGATGAACTTAGACCTTCAGAAACAGTTTGAGAACATTGAGGCCTACGATATGATCGTGGCGCTCAAAGGCATGTTTGAGACACAAGCAAGATCCGAGAGATTTGAGATCTCAAAGAACTTGTTTGCGTGTAAGCTAGCTGAGGGTAGTCCGGTGAGCCCACATGTGATCAAAATGGTTGGTTACACACAGAGCTTGGAAAAACTTGGTTTTCCTTTGAGTCAAGAGTTGGCTCTGATTTGATTCTTGCTTCGCTTCACGCAAGCTATGGTGGATTCATTACGAACTTCCATATGAATGGCTTAGACAAGAATCTCACCGAACTACATATGATGCTTAAGACTACAGAGGAATGACATTAAGAAAAGCAACTTGATCATGTGATGATGGTGCAAAAGAGTACAAGCTTCAAGAAGAAGGCTAAGACTTGGGTCAAGAAAAAGGGCAAGGCTAAAGTTTGGATGAGATCCAAACAAACAAACCTAAACCCAAGACTAAGTCCGCCCGACTCAAGAGAATGAATGCTTTTCTTTGCAAAGAGCTAGGCCATTGGAAGAGGAACGCAAGAAATACTGGTGATCCGAAAAGGAATGAGAGGCGTCAGACTTGTTGGCACTCATACATCTTGATGTGTGTGGACCAATAAGCACGACGACTAGAGGTGGTTTTCGATGCTTCATTACTTTCACCGATGACTATAGTAGATATGGATATATCTATTTAATGAGGCACAAGTCGGAATCCTTTGAAAAGTTCAAAGAGTTCGAGAATGAGGTCTGAGAATCAACTTGGCAAGACAATCAAATCCTTGCGATCTGATCGTGGAGGTGAATTTTTGAGCCAGGAATTTGGCAATCATTTGAAACAATGTGGAATTGTTCCACAGCTTACACCACCGGGTACTCCACAATGGAATGGGGTGTTCGAGCGGCGTAATAGGACCTTGTTAGACATGGTTCGATCGATGATGAGCCAATTTGATCTGCCATTGTATTTTTGGGGTTACGCTCTAGAAACAGCCGCTTTCACTTTAAATAGGGTACCATCTAAATCAGTAGATAAGACACCATATGAGATATGGACTGGGAAGAGTCCTAGCTTGTCTTTTCTAAAGGTTTGGGGATGTGTGTCTATGTTAAACGTTTGACGTCTGATAAAATCACACCTAAGTCGGAAAAATGCTTCTTTATAGGATATCCTAGGGAAACCAAAGGATATTATTTCTACAACCTAGAGGAGAGCAAAGTGTTTGTTGCCCGAAATGGTGTCTTTTTGGAAACAGAGTTTCTTTCCAAAGCGATCGATGGGAGAAAGGTGCAACTCGAAGAAATTCGGAAACATCTGAAAGTGTTTCAACTCCTATTGAACCTCTGGGATGAACAAAATATTGTTGAACACAGTAGATGAGGCATCACCCCACGTAGATCTAAAAGGCCACGTCAAATGCCTATAAGGTATGGGCATGACGTATTATTATTGAATAATGATGAGCCTAACACTTATAAGGAAGCGATGATGGACCCGGACTCGAGAAATGGCTTGGAGCCGGAAATCCGAGATAGACTCCATGAGAGACAACCAAGTTTGGAACACGGTCGATCCACTTGATGGCGTTAAAACCATTGAGTGCAAATGGATCTATAAGAAAAAGATTGATATGGATGGAAATGTTCACATTCATAAAGCTCGACTAGTCGCAAAGGTTTTCGACAAGTTCAAGGAGTTGACTACGATGAGACATTCTCACGGTAGCGATGCTTAAATCTATACGGATCATTCTAGCTATTCTTTGCATATTTCGACTATGAGATATGGTAAATGGACGTCAAAACGGCTTTCCTTAATGGAAACCTAAGTGAGGATGTGTACATGACACAACCTGAAGGTTTTGTTGATCCAAATAATGCTAGTAAAGTGTGCAAACTTGAAGTCCATTTATGGATTGAAGCAAGCATCTCGGAGTTGGAATATACGTTTTGATGAGGAGATCAAAAGATTTGGTTTAAATCAAAAACAAAGAAGAACCTTGTGTTTACATGAAGGTTAGTGGGAGCGCACTTGTAATTCTAATCTTATATGTGGATGACATATTATTGATTGGGAATGACATTCCTATCTTTGGAATCTGTTAAGGCATCATTGAAAAATAGTTTTTCTATGAAGGACCTAGGAGGCAACATATATCTTGGGAATAAAGATCTATAGAGATAGATCGAGAAGGCTAATTGGATTAAGCCAAAGTACTTATATTGACAAGGTGTTGATTCGGTTCAACATGCAAAATGCCAAGAAAGGGTTCTTGCCTATGTCACATGGCATAAATCTTAGCAAGAGTCGGTGTCCTTCGACTCTTGATGAGCGAGACCGCATGAATGGTATTCCATATGCTTGATTATTGGATCTATCATATGCGCCATGATATGTACTCGACCAGATGTATCATATGCTCTAAGTGTTACAGTAGATACCAAGTGATCCGGTGAAGGTCCTTTGGACGGTGTGAAAAACATTCTTAAATACTTGAGAAGGACTAAGGATGCATTCCTAGTTTATGGCGGTGATTAAGAGCTGGTTGTAAATGGTTACACCGATGCAAGCTTCCAAACCGACAAAGATGATTATCGTTCATAATCTGGTTTTGTATTCATTTTGAATGGAAGTGCGGTGAGTGGAAAAGTTCAAGCAAGAGGCGGTGGTGATTCCAACAGAGGCCGAGTACATTGCTGACCGGAAGCTGCAAAGAAGGTGTTTGGATAAGGAATTTTATTGCTGAGTTGGGTGTGGTTCGAGTGCCTCTAGCCCAATGGTTCTCTATTGTGACAATAATGGAGCTATTCTTGCTTGAGCTAAGGAGCCTAGATCCCATCAAGTCCAAGCACATACTCGAGCGTTATCATCTCATTCGCGAATTGGTGGATAGAGGAGATGTTAAGATATGCAAAATTCATACGGATTTAAATGTTGCAGATTCGTTGACAAAGCCTCTCACTGACCAAAGCATGAGGCACACACAAGAGCTATCGGTATTAGATACTTAAATGATTGACTCTAGTGCAAGTGGGAGGCTGTTGGAAATATGCCTAGAGGCAATCATAGAGATGATTATATTTCATTATGTTCACAATATTTGATAATATGTTATCTTGTTCCTTGAATGAATCATCGATCATGAAGATTAACGAGTATGTGACTTGTTGGTGAAGCAATTTTAACTTATGATGATAACGTTCTAAAAGTATCCACGGTCGAAAGTCCACCGGTCGTAACACTAGTGACTCTCGACCAACACATGTATTGATTGATGACCATGTTTCACGGTCATGGATATAGGGATATCGAATCAATAATGTGGACACATGTTAGAGAACATGGTGTTGGATAAGACCCACCTTGAGACACTATTGAGATTGTTATGATTCTATGTGTCGTTAGTTGGTCTCAAGCAATGATGATGTATAATCCTTAGACACGAGATCGGCATGGTTTCCTACATGTGTAGTAGCACTCTTAGGGGTTGCCAAACGCTACTAAATGAATCGGGTAGTTATAAAGGTAGCTTTGGGTATGCTATGAAACATGCGAGAGGATGTATTTGGTCGATATGGGATTTGCCCTCCTAACATAACAGAGAGATATCTTTGGGCCCCTCAAGTGGTCGGATAAAGAAAGTGCATGGCCATGCCCTTTGGTGGTCGAAGAGTTCGACCACATAAGGTTATCCGATACTCGATCGAAAGCATTGAGCAGATCCATGGATGACACAACATCTCACCCGAGTTCAACCAGATATCGTGAGGCAAAGGAGAATACATGAGTAGGTCGCTTAGTTCGACCACTACTGATTTGGTCATATGGAGATACAAGCAAGTCGTGGGCGGTCGAGCGTAATCACAGAGTGGTGAAACCAAGTCGTAAGGAGTTACGAGTTGGTCGTGATCAAATCTGAATCGGTCAGTATAGAGATAGGACACAGTCGTAAGTGATGAGGACCTGGTCATAGATCATATTGCATTAAGGTTCGTCCGATATAATTTGTGTGTATTAGGGAATCGTTATGTCTGCTAGGAACCTCTCGACTCATGGTGGAAAGGGTTTCAGTCACAACCGAACTACACATGAACCTAACGGGTCACACACTTAACAGGTTGGAACAAACCGATCGAATCGATTCGTAAAGCGTGTTCGGATAGGATCCGTCACGGGCACTATATAAGGAGATGCATGAGGTCATTGGAAAAAAAGGGAGTTGGCGTGAGTTGCCCTACGAAACCCTAGCCGCCATCTTCTTGAGAGCCTCCCGTGCGATTTGGTGCTAGCACACCGCGTCTGGTTGTTCCTTCCTGGGCGTGTGGATACCATAGAGGCGCTTCTCGTTGTTGCGCTTAAGAACGATCCGCGATCTTCGCAAGGAAGCTGCAGAGTCTTTGGAGGAGACGATCAACCAACGAAGACGCTGCACGATCGACTACGACCCGTACATCGACGCGCTCTTCGTCGGACCAGGCTGCTCCGACACTTTTGTAAGGACCCCGAAATATTGGAAATGTGCCGAATTAAAATTATACTGGTAGCATAATTCTTAATTAAGGAACAGTGTAATGCCCTTATTAAAAATCATACTAGAAGCATAATCATAATAAGTAACACTTCCAACATTCAGGCTCCCGGATATGTGTCTCATGTTAGCTCCCAGAATCAGCTACTAACATACACATATCCTTACAACATTATATCACAAGCATGCACTTTACAACATCACATCATAATTACACATGATTAGATTATATCAGCAGAAATTTACAGCGGAAAATTTAGTAAACCAGATACATAAGATGAAACAGTAAAATAAACTTTCCAGTGGAGCGCCACAACCCAAGGGCAACTTGACTAGGATTAAAGCCGAAGAACCTACGCAAACGCTTCAACTTGAAACATTAATTAGGACGTTCTTCACTTGTCTTTACCTGCAACAAGTGGACAATTTCCACTGAGTACAGAAGGTACTCAGCAAGACTTACACAAACTACTAAAATGAAGTGTTTAATAGAACCTATACAATGGATTAGAATTGATATATGCATAAGGTTAACAACAGGAAGGTTATAATAGTTCATTTTGCATAAAGCAATACATCTTAACCTACAATTACTAAATTTTAACAAAGCAATTTTTATAAACAAATTTTGAACTAAAACAGTAAGTGAATGAAGAATAATCATAAACAATAATCAATCTAACGGTCCCTATGCGTTGAGGGCGGGCGGTACGCTTAGTTGACTCAGCCGAGCCAATTAGCTGTGTCAGACTCGAGTCCTAAGCACAGTACCAACCAGTTTGGGTCTAAGTTTGACTGAGATTCTAATTTCCAATCCCTACTTTGACCAAGGGTTTTAAATAGAAATAAAATTTGTAAAATTCTGAAACAATTTAAGTGGGTTCCTAGGATAGTCTAGTGTTCATAAAAATTATTAAACCTTACTATTCATATAATATTTTGTATAATATAAATTCAAACTTAGTGTATGTTATAGATGTGTGTTTGAATTTTCTGTGGTTTGAATTTAGTCCCAAAAATTTGGGAAAAATTATATTAATTCATGATAATTATCCTAGTATTTAAATAAATTATTTTCCAGAGATCTTATGAACATTTATTTAAAATTTCTATTGTGGCTTTAGTTTGACTTTAGAGATTTACATTTGATTTTAAGATTTTCTAATGCATAATTTATGCACATGCTCCAGAAATAACAATTATAATATAAAAATGCATATAATTACTGTTTATTAAAATTAGGGCTGTTACAAACCTACCCTCCTTAACAGAATCTCGTCCCCGAGATTCCTATGGTTCGGGAATTGGGATGAAATGCTAGGGCAATTTAGCTAGGTTTGGTCATGAGGCCACACTTCGGGTTTTGTCGTAACCATAACTCAACCCGAATCATGTGAGGTTATTTCTAAGTTTTAGGTAAGAGTATGGCATAGCTCTATTCAATCTACCGAAGTAGGCATTGATCGATAGAACAGAGGGTCGGTTAAATGGTAATCTAGTATCACTATTGGAATATTGTGTAGAGACTAGAGAAGACAAAGCAAGGTTGCTGGTAATCTTTCTTAACCCTTGCTCTACTAGTTCTAATTGCCCATTTTGCTAGTGCATTCTCTTCCAAGCCGGGCATTACTAGGGAATGCATGAAAGGATGTAAAAATGAATTCAGTTTATGACAAATTTAGTTGGATTAGTGAGAGTGCAAAGGACTACATGCATGCTTACAGGAGCCTATCAAAATGAAATCAATTAATTTTATTGGTGTTAAATGAGTATGAGATTTAATAAACAACATGAATTCATACTATCATGATCTGGTCCTTAACATTTAAAACCTTTCTATTTGCTTCAGTTTTAAACTTGGTTAGAATAGTCTTACAAAGTATTTGAATTAAATTCTGGACATAACAAGTTCAAATACTTCTTGAAACCTTACAGTTGTAAAACACACACTATTAGATGCTTAGGTCAATATTATGAAATTTTTTTAAGATCATCTAACATTACTGGAGCACAATTTCATCATTTTAGGTCAACAACTACACAATAACAAGGAATGGGTTTCACGTTGAAACGTATAGAACTACATGTATAATCTAATCTGGTTTAATTGCTTTTAGTTGATCAATACTTCAGATAGGCTACCCTCGGTTGATGTTATGACACGTTCTGTCCTCAACAGTTTAAAAGACAAGCATTCTTAAATTTTACAATTATCTAGCATATCCTTCAAATTTTGAAATTTATGCAAGGAACCTATATGGGTATGGTAAGTCGTTCAATTCTAATTTAGTTAACAATTTTAAGATAAAACAATTTAAGGAAAGTTCAATTTATACTCCTACAGACTAGAAATTTTGTTTTTATGCTTTAATTACCATGAAGAATGCTAACCATGCATCTTGATTTATATGATTTCTTTTTAATTATGATACTTGTTAACAACCTGAGTAACCAGATATTCTTAAGTTAACTTAAAACTATATGCATGATCAAAGTGTAGGGATCATGATGCTTAATATATGATTTGGGGTAGCTTCTACCCCCCTTAACATGTTGGTGCATAAGAAATGTAATGAGGAGAGAATGAGCATAAGATGAGTAGATGGGCAACGCTTAGGCAATAATTTTCTATCATAAATGCATAATGCCGAAACCTTGAAAATCAAGATCCAAATGGGTGTACTAGGGCTCAAAGCCAGTACAAGATTCAAACAAACCACAATTAGTTTTCCAACATAGTTGCTATACATGCTGCCTGTAGGCGATGTGCAACTACTTGGAACAAAAGAGACCAACTGATTATATTACAAAATCCAGCATCTACAATATAATTAGGATGTATATAATCTAAGAATAACTGCTAAATTAATCCTAATCTTGCTGGAAAGCAATATCTTCTCGTCCTATCACCATTGCCCTCACCAGTGGACTACTTAGCGTGTCTATTGTTAGAGAAATGAGATGAGCAGCGGAGAAAATTCACTTTGCACAAATCAAATGAGTTGTGAGATAAGAATTAGATGCTAGGATGAGTAAGAAAGAAAAGAATTATATTACTTACAATTTGCCAAATTTTGCTAGTTTTGAAAATACTTTTTGTAAACCAAATTCCTAACATCGTCCATTGCTACGGCTTTAACCTACAGTCAACACAGCTCTGATACCAACGCTGTAAGGACCCCGAAATATTGGAAATGTGCCGAATTAAAATTATACTAGTAGCATAATTCTTAATTAAGGAACAGTGTAATGCCCTTATTAAAAATCATACTAGAAGCATAATCATAATAAGTAACACTTCCAACATTCAGGCTCCCGGATATGTGTCTCATGTTAGCTCCCAGAATCAGCTGCTAACATACACATATCCTTACAACATTATATCACAAGCATGCACTTTACAACATCACATCATAATTACACATGATTAGATTATATCGTGAGAAATTTGTTGAAAAATTTAGTAAACCAGATACATAAGATGAAACAGTAAAATAAACTTTCCAGTGGAGCGCCACAACCCAAGGGCAACTTGACTGGGATTAAAGCCGAAGAACCAACGCAAACGCTTCAACTTGAAATATTAATTAGGACGTTCTTCACTTGTCTTTACCTGCAACAAGTGGACAATTTCCACTGAGTACAGAAGGTACTCAGCAAGACTTACACAAACTACTAAAATAAAGTGTTTGATAGAACCTATACAATGGATTAGAATTGATATATGCATAAGGTTAACAACAGGAAGGTTATAATAGTTCATTTTGCATAAAGCAATACATCTTAACCTACAATTACTAAATTTTAACAAAGCAATTTTTATAAACAAATTTTGAACTAAAACAGTAAGTGAATGAAGAATAATCATAAACAATAATCAATAAAGAAGTGGTGTTACACCACCAACATACCAGTACATACTTGACTATTGAACCGAAATCCCATCCACCAAAGAAAATTAGAATGTCAAATCTATACAAAGCGCTAATCAAATTCAAGCATTATGCAGTATCGAGGACACGGCTATTGAATAGTTTTAACCTGCGAGGGTGTACATCTTTACCACACGACTTAGTTAGCCCGTAAGCCGTCTAGAATAATAGCACACTTGCCTTTGGTATGCCGGTAAGGTAAACTAAGATTTGGTATTTTCAACAAGTTAATACTATTGAGTTGGAATACCCATGTGCGATCGATCCCGCTTAAACAATGATGATAGCATAAATTTAACAGGGGCCCACATGTTGTACAGGAATGCCGACCCAATCAATTAAATACAAACTCGTGTTAGCCACACATATTAGACCGCATGATCGGGGCCTGAAGGTGCGTACATGCGATGGAACACATCTCGCCCTTACCCTTCTAAGAACATCGATATCAATATAAACTCCACATGGCATACGACACGGCCGAAGACTTAAGCATCTATGCCATATGAAATCAATACAAATGTCCTTACTCTCTGTTTCCAACTCAATAGTATTAACCCTTTACTTAACCAAGCAGCGCCCATACCTGCGTGTGGAAGTACGTTAGGGCTTGAATCATCCGGTAGATGTTCAGTCCTTAATCAATCCAGACAAGACAACCACATTTCCCAATTCTCGTGCACTACGGCACCACCACTAGCATCCACTTGTCCAGATTTGAAATTAGATTAGCAAGAAGGGTTTGAAACTCATTTCTCATTTAAAGAGACTAATAAAGAAACAAATACTAGAAATTCATTTGTGTTTCCCAAGCTTCACAAGATAAGCTTGCCAAGCACTACCGTTCTAAAGACTGCATGGCTAAGCAATTTCTAGCCTAAGTATTTTAATACAAACAATACCTTAATTTTAGTGTATGATCGAATTTAAGGTAAGCCACAAGTTATGGGTTGTAACTAGATACTACACATGTCACAAATAATTTTTTAAGGAATTAGCATGCAACAGTTATCACTGCATTTTATAAATCTACAGTTCCAAAATTGGGATCAATATGGTGCAGAGAGGATGCTTGCCTTGGTAGAAGTCCACTTGTTCACTCTTGTAGGCGTAATTATTCACTCCACGCAATTTATACTCTAGAGAGAAAATGCGATAGCGAATAAACACCAATAACATCGAGAAATCCAAAAGGCTAAAAATGCATGATAATTACATATTAATGAGGTTATGATTTTGGATGTATTTAGATATAGATTTTAGCTTAATTAGGGTTTAATTTCTTATGGACTTGTTGAAATTAATTTAATTTCTATTGTAATCATAATAACTAACGATACCTAGAGTGTATGTGGTATTGTTTTCCTTAACAGGACACCTAGTGCTCACAAATAATCTTACTAAGCATTCTATGCATACATCCACGATGATCATACAGTCAAAATTAACCCTCTTATATGTTTTCCTATCAATTGATCTTTTAAAGTCTTAACAAGTATTCAAAAGAATAGCTTATTTCATTATATTACTAACTACTAAAACACTATTCACATACAAATGGAACGACAGTAGTTTCATGGGTTTTTAACTGGGTTAAGCTTGTTTTGGGTATCCAATTTAATACTTATTATTTTTAGATGATTAGCCTTAATTAGTTTATGGGCTAAAGCTCAAATGGCTAAAAGGCTATTAACAACAAAATGTCAAAAATGCATTATGCCTACTGTCCTTAGGTCAAAGGCCATGCAACAAGATTAATTTTAGCTAAGCTCTAATTACCTTAAATGATTTACTAATCACTAAACCATTTACCTCCTTAATTGGATTATATTTCAGATTAGAATATTACTTGTTAGGTGATGACTAAAAGACCAATTAAATTTATTAACACTTTTAGCTACTGAATTAACATTACCAATTGCCGATTAACAAAACTAATTCTTTTCAAATTAGTTAATTTAGTGGAGTAGCCCACCGAGTTAAACACAACATAAAACTTTAAATCTCCCTTTACTATTTATGTTTTATAACAGGGGTGAGTTAATTGTCTCCTGTTATTGTTCTTAACAATTCAATTTCATAATGAGTTTTCATATTTGATTTCAGATTTGGTTACTTCTGTTAAGTAGCTTAAATGCTTAAAGAGACTAAATGAGTTGAGAACATTTCTAATTATTGAATTGACTCTATTATAATTCTACTGACAAAAACTGACACTTTCAGATTGCTATTTATACATATATCACAGCAGTTTTCAGAACTAAAGTTCTATTAGCTAATCTTATTTTAATTTCAAACTTCCAATTTATTAACTCAATTGACATTCACAAAATTAGTTAGTAGAAGGAAATATTGATATGCAGTTGGTTTACTGACATTCCAGGTTTTTATTTTGACAGCCTCCTAGATGGATTCAAAAATATTTACTTCCAAACCTAAGTTTCAGATTTGATTATTATTAATAGCTTAATTGTTCAAAAGTTAATTAAACCTTTATATTCCTAGCTACTGTACTTACAAATGCCTGAGGCCATTGACTTGATTCATTTTCAGATTTAAGTTGCTGTTAGTAGATTACTATTCAGCTAATTGAATTATAAAAGGAAATGCTAACTGTTGCATTAACAAGGCACATTCAAAGACAATACTTAAGCAATTGCCAGATTACTGTCCAGGTATTAAAAATGCTAAACTAGACTTCCTTCAATTCAGAATTCCAATAATCAATCCAATTATTTATTTGTTAATCAAATTTATAGTGATCAGTAATTAAGCACAATATCTAGCTACAAGGATGAGTTATTTAACAGGAAGTATCTATTGTCAGTTTGTGCAGCTTATAACAGGAAAATTTTATGAATAGAACAGTTACCATCTATTTCATATTAATTCAATCCTTCCACCCTTACTAGAGTAATTAGGTGACCTAGCAACCTTTACCAGATTAATTGATATTGGTTGGTTTGACAAAATAGCTTTACTGAACACTTCATCTGTTTATTCATTTTCACCAGAACACTGTTACAAATCTGGCAGCTAGCTTCTTTACTAATTCAAACATTCATTGGCTATTTATTTTTGAGTGAACAAATGGGTCAGTTAACAGGTTAATTAGCCATCACATTGGATATCCTACCAGCTGGACCCACAGGTCAGTGAGTGAAAGAGAAAGAAATACCCAGAGCAGAATAGAAAGCACAAGGCTGATCTGGGAGTGGTGTTCATTGATTCATACAAGAACTCCTACAATTTGACAACTAAACTTTTCTACCAATTTAATTATTCTTGTGTTAATGATGCTTAGGATCAGTTAGTTCATCTCTTATCAATTCACCCCCTTTCGGTTTAGTTACAGTGCTCCACTTCAAAACAGGACAGAGGGGCTGTGCACCGGGGTGTTTAGGGGTGAATTGCCGCCGGTGAAGGAGAGGTGGCGAGATGCAAGTGACGGCCAAAATGGGTTCCCAAGAGGTCAGTGAAGCTAAGGGAGGTAACTACAGGGTTTGGCTGGCACGGTGGCGGCGCGGCAAGGGCGAACGGCGGCCGGCAGTGAAGGGGAAAAGAGGCGATGGCACGGGAGTAACAAATTACCGAAATTAGAGGGAGCATGAGCACGAGTAGGGTATGGCGAACTCACCGGTGTGATCAGTGAGGGTGATGAGACACCGAGGAGGTCCGGCGACGGTGACTGTGGCGGCACGGCGGAGGTCCTCATCGCGGGGCTCCTGGAGAAAATTAAAGTGGGAATGAGTGATCTAAGTGGGTAAAGGGAAGCTAGAAGGTGCTCAGGGAGAAAGGAATTGGAGTGGATGTCCTCGGAGAAGGAACGGCGGTGGAAGAGGCTGTGGCGGCCGAACTCGAGGAAGATGGATGCGCGCGGCTCCCCAGTGGACTTTCCTTCAAATTGACTGGGGATTCTTGATGGTGGGGTGGTGGAGTGTCGTATGACACGGCTGCGGGTGGTCGGAGATGGCCAGAGCGGCTGGACCGGCTACGAGCGGCTCGGCGGCGACAGAGAAGAAAGAACAAGAAAAGGATAAGGATGAGGCATGGTGCCCCTATAAATGGAGGTCAAGAAGCTTCGAGGTGGGGGTGGTGTGGCACATCTACAGGCTTGCGTCGACAAAGAGGAAGCCGTGTGTCCCCCATGCTGCAGCGGCGGAGGAGTGCGTGGCGCCGGCGAACGCTCTAGAGAAGAAGGCAACCGCTGGTGGAGTGGGGCCCGCGAGTCAGCGAAATAAAAGACGACGCGGTCGGTTAGTTTTGGGTTAAACAGTGACTGGCTCAGTATGATTAAACGTGGACCGCACGATCATGGATGGACGGTCAAGATTGCGAGGGAGGTTCAGACCATCCCGATCATGTGTGGGATCTGAGCCGTTGATTTCCAACTGAACGGTCTGGATGACTTGGGCCGTTCGGACCATCTGATCAGCCATAGGATTTGAGCCGTCGATCTTCAATCTAACGGTCCCTATGCGTTGAGGGCGGGTGGTACGCTTAGTTGACTCAGTCGAGTCAATTAGCTAGGTCAGACTCGAGTCCTAAGCACAGTACCAACCAGTTTGGGTCTAAGTTTGACTGAGATTCTAATTTCCAATCCCTACTTTGACCAAGGGTTTTAAATAGAAATAAATTTTGTAAAATTCTGAAACAATTTAAGTGGGTTCCTAGGATAGTCTAGTGTTCATAAAAATTATTAAACCTTACTATTCATATAATATTTTGTATAATATAAATTCAAACTTAGTGTATGTTATAGATGTGTGTTTGAATTTTACGTGGTTTGAATTTAGTCCCAAAAATTTGGGAAAAATTATATTAATTCATGATAATTATCCTAGTATTTAAATAAATTATTTTCCAGAGATCTTATGAACATTTATTTAAAATTTCTATTGTGGCTTTAGTTTGAATTTAGAGATTTACATTTGATTTTAAGATTTTCTAATGCATAATTTATGCACATGCTCCAGAAATAACAATTATAATATAAAAATGCATATAATTACTGTTTATTAAAATTGGGGCTGTTACAACTTCTTCCGCTGCTCTGCGCGTCTAGTGGTAACGATCTATGATCATCTTCTTGCTTGGCTTCCTGGTTTACGTGGTAGAAATTTTGATTTGTCGCTATCGTAGCCTACCCGTATCCCTTCAGATTTTACCAGGGAGGTTTTTGATAGGAGAAAATTGATTTAAGAGTTTTGACTTTCCATAATTCCTTTGCAAGAATTACAGATTTGGTCAAGTGCTTCCCAAAGAAGAAAAAGTTTTAATTTCTACTCATTTTCATACATTAGAAGCCAAGGCTTAGAATTGGGATGTTACAGACACCCTACTGATTCCACCCAGTGGAGAAACATCGATAAGAGGTTTGCAGACTTCGATGCGAAACCGAGGAATATAAGGTTTGGATTGAGTACAGATGGAATGAATCCTTTTGGTAACATGAGCAGCCGACATAGCGCTTGGCCCGTGACACTCTGTATCTACAACCTTCCTCCTTGGTTGTGTATGAAGCGAAAGTATATTTTGCTGTCGATACTTATACAAGGGCCGAAGCAACCTGAGAATGATATTGATATGTACCTAGCACCATTGATAAAAGATCTAAAAATACTGTGGATTGAAGGGGTACAGGTATGGGATGCGTACAAATGAGAGAACTTCACTTTACATTCCTTGTTGTTCTGCACCATAAATGATTATTCTGCCCTTGCTAATCTGTCGGGCCAGAGTACAAAAGGGGCCAAAGCCTGTACTCACTGCTTAAATGATACCGAGAGTGTGTGGCTGAATCACTCACGCAAAACCATGTACATGCATCATCGTAGGTTCCTTCGGAGGGCTCACCCATACCGCAGGATGAAGAAACAATTTGACGGAAAGAAGGAGGACAGTTCAGCTCTAAGGCATTTAAGCGGAAAAAAGGTCTATGATATGGTTAAGGATTTAGATGTTGTGCTCGGAAAAGGATGTAAATCGAGGACCCGTAAGAAGAACATGTGGAAGAAGATATCAATATTTTGAGACTTGCCTTATTGGGAGCACCTAGAAGTTCGCCACTGCATCGACGACATGCACGTAGAGAAGAATGTATGTGACAGCTTGATTGGTCTCTTACTGAACATTCGTGACAAAATAAAGGATGGTGTCAATGCATGGCTTGACTTGGTTGATATGGACATCAGACCTAAGTTAGCACCAACAAAGACCGATAAAGGACGAACGTACCTTCCCCCTGCTTGTTACACTCTGTCCAAGGTCGAGAGAATTGAATTGTGCCGGTGCTTGCATGGTGCAAAAGTTCCGTCCGGTTACTCCGTCAACATGAAGAAACTTGTTTCGATGGAAGATTTGAAGTTAATTGGCATGAAGTCTCATGATTGTCATGTGCTGATGACACAAATGCTCCCTGTTGCAATTAGAAGTATTTTACCGATCAAGGTCCGAGAGACAATCATGAGGCTGTGTTATTTCTTTAACACAATTGCTCAGAAGGTCATCGATCCCGAAGGACTAGATGCTCTGTAGGACGAGGTGGTGATGACTCTATGTAATCTTGAGATGTATTTCCCTCCGTCGTTTTTCGGTATCATGGTCCATATCATTGTTCACATTTGTGAGGGAGATAAAGATGTGTGGGCCTATGTTCCTACTTAGCATGTACCCGTTCGAGAGGTTCATGGAAATTCTCAAGTCCTATGTACGGAATCGATCTCGGCCGGAGGGCAGCATCATCGAAGGTTATGCAACCGAAGAGGTCATTGAGTTCTGCATCATTTACATGGCTCAGGTCGAACCGATAGGTGTGCCTCAATCTCGCCATGAGGGGAGGCTCGAGGGTATCGGGACCATTGGAAGGAAAGCAATCACTCCAGATATGGATGCGTATGCTCAAGCCCATTTCACGGTCTAGCAACACATGACTGAAGTGTCCCCGTATATCGACCAGCACAAGGACGTGCTCTGGCAACAGAATCCGGAGTGGCCGGATGTTTGGATCACAAGACAACACAATAGACGGTTCAACCAATGGTTGAAGGAGTGACTCGCTAGGAGCTCGTCAAGTGATATGCTTGTTGGAAATATGCCCTAGAGGCAATCATAGAGATGATTATATTTCATTATGTTCATGACATTGGATAATGTGTTATCTTGTTCCTAGAATAATATTGTTAATATTTATTATCAAGTATGTGACTTGGTTGTGAAACTCTATATTTCTGCAATAATTATTCTTATACGATCCCTGGTCGTAAACATATGAGGACACATATGAATAGACTAGCATATGCATTGGTTGATGACTATGTTTCACGAGTCATAGATATGGAGATATCAAACCAATAATATGGACACATGTTAGAGAACATGATGTTAGATAAGACCCACATTGAGACACTATTGAGATTGTTATGAATCTATGTGTCGTTAGTTGGTCTCAAGCAATGATGATGTATAATCCTTAGACCCGAGATCAAGCATGGTTTCCTACATGTGTAAGAGCACTCTTAGGGGTTGCCAAACGCTACAATGAATCGGGTAGTTATAAAGGTAGCTTTGGGTATGCTCAAACATGGAGAGGAATGTGATTGGTGGGATATGGATTTGCCCTCCTAACATAACAAGAGAGATGTCTCGGGCCCTCGTTGTGATCGGATAAAGAAAGTGCATGGCCATGCCACTAGTAGTCGAAGTGTTCGACCACGTAAAGTTATCGACACTCGTCGAGAAAGTATTGAGCAGATCCATGGATGACACAACATCTCACCGGAGTTCGACCGGACATCGTGAGGCAAAGGAGTATACACGAGTAGGTCGCTTAGTTCGACGATTCTGGATTGGTCATATCTGAGATACAAGCTGGTCATAGACTGGTCGAACGTAGTCACAGAGTGGTCATAACCTGGTCGTAAGCAATTACGAACTGGTCGTGACCAAATGCGAACTAGTCGTATAAAGATAGGACCTAGTCGTAAGTGATGAGGACCTAGTCGTAGATCATATTGCATTAAGGTTCGTCCGATATAATTTGTGTGTATTCGAGAATCGATATGTTCTGCTAGGAACCGCTACGACTCGTGATCGGAAACGGTTTCCGAGTCACAACCGAACTACACATGAACCTCTGGTCACACACTTAGCGGGTTGGAACAAACCCGATCGAATCTGATTCATAAACGTGTTCGGATAGGATCCGTCACAAGCGCTGTATAAGGAGGTGCATGAGGCTGTTGGGATGGAAGCGTGAAACACCACCAAAACCCTAGCCGCCATCTTCCTGAGATCTCCACCGTGCGACTTGGTGCTGGCACACCGACGTTCGGTTGTTCCTTCCCTGGACGTGTGGATACCGTAGAGGCGCTACTACGATTGTTGCGCTTGAGGACGATCCGCGATCTTCACAAGGAACCATAGACGTTGTTGGAGGAGACGATCGACTACGACCACGGCATCGACTTGCTGGACATTGGACGATCGACTACGACCACTACATCGACGCGCCCTTCGTTGGACCAGGCTGCTCCAACCCTTCTTCCGCTTTTCTGCGCGTCTGGTGGTAACGATCTATGATCATCTACTTGCATGGCTTCCTAGTTTGCGTGGTAGAATTTTTGTTTGTAGCTATCGTAGCCTACCCGTGACCCAACAATGCTGACATGGTTGGCTAAAGGGCTAACATTTACAGTTGTGATATGGCGAGGATATGACATAAATGGGTACACATTCTATACGCAGGCTCAGGATATAAAGAGCACTAACCAGAACAGCGGTGTCCATATAGATACATTTAGTACCAATGGGCTGAGGAGCTCCTACTATGGGCAAATAGAGGAGATATGGGAGCTCGACTACGTGTTTTTCAAGATCCCCCTATTTCGGTGCTGTTGGGTCCATCTCCCATAGGTGAAGGTCGACAAGTACGGCGTCATTACCATGGACCTCGAACATGTTGGATACAAAGACGAACCATTCGTACTGGCTAACCAAGTTGTTCAAATCTTCTATGTAACCGACCTAGCAAATAAGAAGCGTCACGTAGTTCTTCATGGAAAAAGGAGGATTGTCGGAGTTGAGAATGTAGTGGACGAGGAAGAATACAATCAATTTGACGAGTTACCTCCTTTCGGAAATGGCATAAGGGTCGAGGAAGAAGAACGTGACGAAACTAGCTACATACGCATCGATCATCATGAAGGGCTAATTTTTAAAGATTGATTGAATAATTAATGTGTGTATATGTACGTTCTGATGAATGGTTAATTTTAGTTCATTTGAGTTAATTGATTTGTATTGTGAAATGGATGTGATTGTTTCTGAAATGAATGTGAATTGGATGTATACACATGTACTTATTGTGTTTTCTGCTTGTTTCAGAGGGCATGGCTAGCATTTCTTGAGGCTTGCCAATAAACATAACTAGATTAACCAATACAAAATAATATTACATACGGTTTGTAGATCAAACCGTCTGTGATTATATATCACAGACAGTTCATTGGTAAAAACCGTCCGTGATTATATATCATAGACGGTTGTTGATTGGAACCATCTATGATGCATCACATATCATAGACGGTTGTTGATTGGAACCGTCTATGATACATCACATATCACAGACGGTTGTTGATTGGAACCGTCTGTGATATTATGTATCACAGACGGTTCTACTTTAGAACACCGTCTGTGATGTCCATCCTTATTTATATTCGGACTCTAGGGTTTGCCCGCGCCCCCACTCAAACGATTAAGTTTCTCAACTCCTCGCTCCCTCCTCCCCTGAGCCCGTTGCCGCCGTCCTCGACGCCGCCTCCTCCTCGAGCCCAGCGCGACTCCTCCCCTGAGCCCGTCGACGTAGTCCTCGACACCGCCTCCTCCCAGAGCCCGCTGCGCCTCCTCCCCCAAGCCCGCCGCGCCTCCTCCCCCGAGCCCGCCACCTCCCTCCCGAGCCTGGCGCGCCTCCCCTTCGATGCCGCCCTGCTGCTCCGGTACCGCTCCCTACTCATCCTTCTCCTCGACGGTCAAAGGTAACCAATGCCGAGTTGCCGACCCCGACGCCCCTTTCCCTCACTCTTTCTATCAATAATCTGTCATGGTCCTCATTGACTCATGATAATTGTACTTGTTTTAGGAATTTGTATTTGTTCTAGTCAGTTATTCATATGGTATTTGTTTTGATCACGCTTTGGAATATATTGCAATGTGGTGTGGTGGGCTTGAGATGAATGCTCTGTGATGATAATAGTCTTGTACTGAAATTGTTTTGATAATCGGGTTTGAACTTGAGCTCTAATTGGAATTCTTACTCTACATGTGATAGCAATATCAAAATGTTAAATCTTAGCTTTATGTTGATTTCATTTGTTCACATGATGTTTGTGTTGAGCATATTATTCCTTTTAAATGGCTTGGAGGATTTACATGTCTATGTCAATTATGTCATTGTATTGGTCTTAATTTCTTCCCTACATATCCCAATGATTATTAATTGGTGTGTATACCCATACACATAGAGATCGAATCTTATGATAATATGTTCATGTGTGTCAGAACTTCTATTTATTGTGAAGATATCTTCCGCTCATTCTTCGTCATCGCCATCGCATGTGTCTGATGACGCACCATCCTCTGAAATATCCAACCGCGGTAGAAGAAGAGGAATATCGAAAAGACCCGCGGGCCGATTTACCATCACAGAGGTCGATCAGTCTGGGACCCCTATCAATCCTTGCCGAGCAGCATCCGTATTCCGGAGAACGGTTGGGCACGGCAACAGGTCAACGTCACCTACGATTCGTGGAAGGAGTTGACCAAAGTACAGAAAGATGCGCTGCTGACGGATATTTTCCGATCGTTTGAGATCCCGAAACAACACCGGGACTCCGTGCGACGACACGCGTTGCTACAGGCGTGCAAAGCATGGAAGAACTTCAAGAGCATGCTTGTCAAGAACTATGTGGAGAAGGATCTGACGCCCTTCCACAAGTATCCATTCTTGGAAGAGTCCTGGGCCGAGTTTGTGGCGAAGAAGACGATAGATGAATTTAGGAGTGAAAGTGCGGTGCACGTGGCCCTCTAGGCAAAAAACAAGCACCCCCACAGACTCGGCACCGCTGGGTATGCGGATAAAATCCCGATATGGAGGGATCAGGACCAGCAGGTAAGCCGTTCGAATGTCTCTCCGCCATTTCCTGAGATCACTAATGTGCACGCCCGACAGTGGTTATTTAGGAGGTTACATACCCTGTCTACGGGGGAAGTCTCATTTCCAAACCCCGCAGACCAGGAAGTGTCGCAGCGCTTGGTAAGATATCGAACTACCTAGTTTGTAATTACTCCATAACTTTATAAGAAGTGAAATGACATGTCGGGCTGTTGTAGGTAACGCTGAGTGCACAATCTTCCCAAGGCTTATTCCAGGCAGACAGGGAGAGAGATATACTCTCCACGGCCCTAGGAAACAATGAGCATTTGGGTCGCATGAGAGGCGCTGGTGTTTATGTTACATGGGCAGAATGGTTCCAAGCGGACTCCGGATCGTACCGGAGTAGGAAGAGAGCCAAAGCCAAGCGCGATGCAAAGCTACAAGAGGAGATTCGTGAATCCCTCAAAGATGAGATCACCCGTGAGATCGATGATCGCGTCAGAGCTATGTCGCAACGGCAGATGGAGAGCTTTGAGGAAAGGCTTAAGGAATTGCAACTCCCAAATCAGTTGCAAGCCCCTGCCCCTACTGTGCTAGCCAGCCCCCCCCCCAAAAAAAAACTTTCGAGTAGCTATGCGTCTAACCCTACTCCAATAGGCGACAACATATTTCCTGGTGATGACATCCAGGTAATAATTATTATCTCTGGAATGCTCGATCCATTGATAGGCCTGTTGGAGTAGCTAATTTTGTATCGTTATGTAGGCGGCTATGAAGTGCAAGCTCCAAGTGAGATATGCCTCTATTGCCCTAGATGCTGCTTGGGGCCAGGTGTATCATCCGGTGTCGGGGCTTTGGTGCATGGTGAAAATCTAGCGTCGGGTTTCGCAAAAGTGAATGTGGACAGTGTTTGTGCCAATTTCGAGGTCGTCCCGCTGCATATTCCCCCAAATGACGAGGTCATGACTCTAGAGCAAGCCGTTGGAACATTCATCCAGTAGCCCAAGGGGGACATCTGCTTGGAGCTACCTGCTTCGGTGTCAACTTCACGGGAATGCCCTTAAACAGTAATAAGTCCACGGGAGCCGACTACACCGAAGCTACCTGCACCGACGCGGCAAGGGCCTGGTGCATCAGATGCATCTACACCTCGTGCTCAGTCGACTAATGCACCTACACCTTGTGCTCAGTCGACTCTTGTGAAGTCGACCTATACAAAGCGAGGCAGCAAGGGAAAATCAAAGACGGTCAACTCATGTTCTGATATCCCCTTCTTGCCGTTGGCCTGGAAATTCGTGCTAGGCGAGCCGTTAATCGAGAGGTTAGACAACCCTACCCTAGGACCGGCTTGCACGGCATTGCATACATGGTACATGGAAGAGTCTAACAAGCCAGATGAACAACAATGCTCGGGTGTCATCGTCAAGTTCAAGTTGGATCATTTTAACCACAAGCTTCAAGACTGTGTCTTCACGGTGACCTTCGAGGACTTGTTCTGTCTCTTCAACCTCGACGAGCTCGACGTCTCACTCATGCGATGCTACACACTGTAAGTGTGTACAATCACGGTCAATGTTCGTGTAATACCATTAAATGTTATATATAACTCCTTGCTTTTGTATATAGATACATGATGTTAGGTTTCCTTGACCCACACGTGGTCTCCAAGCAAACCATTTAGGCGAATGCAACGTTCGTCGAGGATTACGTTATAGATTTTTTGCTGGCTCGCCGCAACAAGGAATACATACTTTTGCCCTACAACTAGGGGTAAGTGTTGCACTACTGGCTATACTTGTTGATTTGTACTTTATAAGCAACACGAACTTAGGTTTAATGACCATACTGACATACCTGTGTAGGTTCCACTGGATTCAAATTGTAATTATACCAAAATAGAAATGGGTAATATACCTAGATTCCTTAAAGAGGACCACTCACAACTTCACAGTTATCCAGAATTTAATCAACAGGTAAATACATTTCCTCTATAGAAACTCTATAGTAGTCTTTTCTTCCTTTGTAATGGCTAAAGCTAACTTCTTGGAGTCACGTAGGACGTTCGACGTGTTATATGCTAAAGGAGGGAAATGTAGGGGAAGGTCGCTGCAACACGATCTAAGTTTTCCGGTACTCGCTAGCTAGTACACATTAATCCTATATAACACTTCGTAGTAATGCCTCTCGAACTAACCAATTCTATTTTTGTAGTGCCACCAGCAGCCGTCAGGCCACAACGTCTGTGGATACTATGTTTGCCACAACATGGAACTACTCATCGGTTCCATAATAACCAATGATCCTCAGGTTTGTCAACCTTGCAACAATTATTTCATATATACTTACCAATTTATATAAGCACGAATTTAACCTTCCTATTGACAGGTTGCGACCATCGCCGAAACTGCGTTGGAACAGAGCGAGCTCATAAAAGTTCGATCACACCTTGCATCATTCCTGAACAGTTAGGTCATAAATCCAGATGGGAGTTTCCACAGTGTAGGTTGAACTTAATTGGGATAGATTGAACTTAATGATACATGTGTGTAAATATACATTAATGGTTAATTTTAGTTAATTGATTTATGAATTGGATGTGCTTGTTTCTAAAATGAATGCAAATTTGATGTGCTTCTGAAAGGAATGCAAATTGGATATGCTTGTTTCAGAGGGCATGGCTAGCATTTCCATAGGCTAGCCAATAAATAGAAATAGATTTAGCAATGCAAAAGAATATCACAGATGGTATGTAGATGAAACTGTCAGTGATAGTCGACTATCACAGATAGTTTCTACAAACCGTTTGTGATAGTCGACTATCACAGACGGTTTTATCTACAAACCATCTGTGATAGTCAACTATCACAGACGGTTTTGAGTTAATAACCGTCTGTGACATTATGTATTACAGACAGTTCAAAAACCGTCTGTAATGACCTCATGTCATTACTGACCCATAAACTTAGACGGCTCACGAAACCGTCTGTGATGGCGTTTTTGAACCGTCTGTGAAGGCCTTTTCTGTAGTAGTGACATTTGAATGGCTCAGAAGCCAAATAACTGGTGGATGTAGCATTTCCTTGTGTCAGCTGTTCTGAAAAGAGAAAATTACATCGGAGGTCCCTAAATTCGCAGCCAAGTTCGTCTCTAATCTTACTATGAATTTTTTTCTCTTGAGAGTACGCAAAAACTTTGCACATCATTCATTAAGCGGGAAAGGAAAACAAGATGGTTGTAGAAATATAACTACAAAGTTTAACAACACGGTGTCAATAAGCAACCACCGCCAATTAGCACAGACATAAAAAAGAAGACAAACAACAAAACAACCGAACACAAAAACACTACCGAACACTACGTTACAAGAAGACGACACTTCAAGAACTCCTCATTACCCATGTAGCCAACAACGGAGACAATGAACTCCTGCTGCACTCCAGAGCAGGCCTTCTTGATAGCAACTATCGATGATTGATTGATACGGCTGGTACATATTGTTGAAGACTTGTGCGTTGCGTTCCTTCCATATTTGCCAAACAAACAAAATCACCAGTGTATCAAACCCATGCCGAAGTTCCTTCTGAACTTTGTTTCGTGCGTTGAAACACGAATCCATGAACGAAGAACCCCCATTTAGCGTAAGAACACCACTTTCAAGATAGAAATAATTCCATGCCAAACTTGCCTAGCCACTACCCAAGTTGCGAAGAGATGGTCTATTGTTTTTTATTCTTGCGCACACATCACACAAGTTCCCGGGTTTAGCAATCATCTGTGTTGCATTCTATCAAACGACCAGCACCTTCTTTGAATCACAAGCCAAGAAAAAACATACACCTCAACGGCACTTTAGACTTCCAAATCTTTTTCTTATGGATAAGCGTCCCTGAATATCTTTAGTCCAAGCATTATTTGTTAAAGCCTCTCTAACCAATCTTTTTTGCCTTGCCCATCTACCCACACATTTAAAAAGATTAGGTGCAATTATATTGACAAAGAGACCATTTAACCAATTGTCAGTCCAGAACATTGTGAGATTGCCATCCCCTGTCTCAACCATAGTTGAGGCTTCAAAGATAGCCCGGACAATCTTCTCTTGATGCATAGGTACTTCAGACCAAGTTTTAATAGCATCAGTCCTCCTCGATCAAAGCCAACGTAACTGCAAAGCGTATCCCATAATAAGCAGGTCCTACACCTCTAAACCCCCAAATTCAATTGGCTCCAAGCGACTAAACTCCACTCACTTATTCGTTTCCAGACCAAAGAAAGCTATGCCTTCTTTTATCAATCGCCTTAAACACCTATTGGGGCACTTCCATGGCCATAAGTTGATAATCAGGAATAACCGAAAGCATAGTTGTTTTTTTTTAAACAACGTGCAGGAGAGATACCCATTATATTAATAAAGTAAGAGAAAAACAAAGAAAAAATGCAACACCAGTACAACAGGGAACGCCATATACGGGGAAGGGACCCCCCACCCCTTCTCGAAACACCAGGCTATGCAACCCGATACACCAAGGCTAGAGCAAACACAAACTAGCATGACGAACACCAATTAACTCTAACGCACACATGCCACGCCCTGCAGCCTAGGGAAGGATGACGCCCCAACCACCTGTCACGGAAGCGTCTAGTTATCGAGTTAGACATGCAAAGGTTCGCCACCGCACGATGCTTGAGAGAGAAGAGTAGAAGCAAAGGCACAGAGAGCCAAAGCTCCACCCCGCCTGAAGAACCACAGCAAGTGTTTCACACTAACAAGCCAACTAGCAAGCAGACTGTAGTGGGTGAAAGGAAAATGGCCCCTCCACTTGACGACGACGATGGACGACATGCAGAAGAGAGTCAGTACCTCCGACTCCTCTCCTCCTCCTACGGGGATGCCGACGGTGACCTACCTCTAGATTCGATCCAACTTCTACCCATCAAATTGTCGGCCCGCACCTCAGAACAACAACCCAAAAATGAGCTCCCAAACTCTTTGGGCCTCTTCAATGACCGGTCTACGACAATAGCATTTGGACCTCCTCCAATAGGCAAGGACGGACAGTGGCAGATCTAGAGAGGAAGAAGGATGCGCGAAGGCTTCGGCTCCGGTGGCAAGCTAGACTTCTAGGGTGATGATGAGTGGTGGCGTAGCCAAAGGGGATGAGGAACGGTGATGGTTGCAGTAGGCCAGCGATGGCTAGAGGTGCCAGCGGCAACTGGGGGCACTTCATGGACGGATTTTCATGTCGGCGCTTGACAGATCTAGACATTATCGCCGTCTTGAGACTCCATGACTGGACTTGGAGCTGTAGGACACACTAGCCCTCCCTCTCCACAATTGCATGCCACATCGGCATGCCCGCTTCCGCATCACGCCACCCTCGCACCACCGCTACACGGTCGATGTGGATCTAGATCGAAAACGATTCCGCTGGCCAAACCACTGAGCCGCGAATTACCCCCGACGGCACACCAGCCGCATGTGGCCCTCTGAAAGGACCTCCTCCCTCGGTCCCTCCTGGTCGACAGACCGCTGTCGCCATCCGCCAAGACAGCACGTGGCCTAGGCCAGAGGAGAACCAAAGCCGACGAGGACGCCTCGACGTGCCTAGAAACTAGGCCTCGACAGCGCCTAGACCCTGCCGGCTACAGATCTGGAGGGGAGGGACTTAGGGATGACAGGGGCGCTCCGGATCTACCGGGATCCATGGGGCGCCAGGACAGAGGGTCCTGCTAGCTGCGGATCCGGAGGAGAGGTTATCGGGGACGACAAGGGCGCTCTGGGTCTGCCTAGATCCACGGGCCCCCAGGCCAGAGGAGACAGCGAAGGCAATGAAGGGATACGGGTAGGCTACGATAGCGACAAATCAAAATTTCTACCACGTAAACCAGGAAGCCAAGTAAGAAGATGATCATAGATCGTTACCACTAGACGCGCAGAGCAGCGAAAGAACTGTCGGAGCAGCCTGGTCCGACGAAGAGCGCGTCGATGTACTGGTCGTAGTCGATCGTCCAGCGTCTTCGTTGGTTGATCGTCTCCTCCAGCACCTCTACAGTTCCTTGCGAAGATCGCGGATCGTCCTTAAGCGCAACAACGAGAAGCGCCTCTATAGTATCCACACGCCCGAGGAAGGAACAACCGACGGCGGTGTGCTAGCACCAAATCGCACGGGAGGCTCTCAAGAAGATGGCGGCTAGGGTTTGGTAGGGCAACTCCGTCAACTCCTTTTTTTCCAATGACCTCATGCATCTCCTTATATAGTGCCCGTGGCGGATCCTATCGAACACGCTTTACAAATCGTATTCGTACTGGTTTGTTCCAACCCGTTAAGTGTGTGACCCGTTAGGTTCATGTGTAGTTCGGTTGTGACTCGGAAACCCTTCCGCCACGAGTCGAAGCGGTTCCTAGCAGGACATAACGATTCGAATACACACAAATTATATCGGACGAACCTTAATGCAATATGATCTACGACCAGGTCCTCATCACTTACGACTAGGTCCTATCTCTATACGACCAGTTCGTATTTGATCACGACCAACTCGTAACTCCTTACGACTTGGTTTCGACCACTCTGTGATTACGTTTGACCAGTCACGACTTGCTTGTATCTCCATACGACCGATCGTAGTCTGGTCGAACGTTTACCCACGCATGTATTCTCCCTTTGCCTCACGATATCTGGTTGAACTCGGGTGAGATGTTGTGTCATCCATGGACTGTTCAATGCTTTCTCGATCGAGTATCGGATAACCTTATGTGGTCGAACTCTTTGACCACCAAATGGCATGGCCATGCACTTTCTTTATCCGACCACTTCGAGGGCCCGAGATATCTCTCTGTTATGTTAGGAGGGCAAATCCATATCCACCAGTCACATCCCTCTGCATGTTTCATAGCATACCCAAAGCTACCTTTATAACTACCCGATTCTGAGTAGCGTTTGGCAACCCCTAAGAGTGCTATTACACATGTAGGAAACCATCTTGATCTCGGTCTAAGGATTATACATCATCATTGCTTGAGACCAACTAACGACACATAGAATCATAACAATCTCAATAGTGTCTCAAGGTGGGTCTTATCCAACACCATGTTCTCTAACACGTGTCCACATTGTTGATTCGATATCCCTATATCCATGACCGTGAAACATGGTCATCAATCAATACATGTCTTTGGTCGTAGAGTCACTAGTGTTCACCGGTGACTTTCGACCAGGGATATTTTTAGAACGACATCATCATAAGTTAAAAAGAGTTTCACCAACAAGTCACATACTCGTTAATCTTTGTGACTGATGATTCATTCAAGGAACAAGATAACATATTATCAAATATTGTGAACATAATGAAATATAATCATCTCTATGATTACCTCTAGGGCATATTTCCAACAAAATGTTGTGCCAAACCCTTGTAAATAATTTTCCTAAGTTCTTGGGGTGACTTTTGACCTCTCTGAAGTTTCTCATAATTTTTAGAAATTATTTGAATATCTTTAGAGGCAAGTCAAACCTTGGTCAAACCTCTGTTTTCACCTTCTGGAATTTCTAGAGACAAATGCAGGGCATAAGAATCTATGTAAATTTTATGTAAGGTTCCTTTTTGAGTTAGCAAGCTCCTGTAAAAATTTCATTATTTTTGGAGCTGTTTTGCTATCTCAAACAATCCTCAAAGTCTCGGTGTTTTCTATTCAAATCGGTTAGCCTTTGTTTCTTGGCTCGACCGAGTCGACTCGAGTCAAGTGACTCGGTCGAGTCCACTAACAGCACCCGGCTCAGCGCTGGCGCTAACTCTCGGCCGTTGGATTCTTATCGACGCCCAAGATCGCGTAACCCTTCACCCTCGATCCGTTCTCGGCCCTTTGATTAAAATCCGACGCGCGGCCGCTAAATCCTCTCGCGCACCCCCTCACTCGCGGCACGCCGAGCCATGGCAGAGGCATGGGCGGCCTTCGTCAGTCACTTCAACTTGGCGTCAACGGCCATCTGGCGCATTTAATGCCGTCACTCACCGCCTCGCGATCACCTTGCTCACTGCTCCGTTGCTCGCCATCGGCTTTGCGCCGCGAAGGACCGTGGACCACCTGTGAGCTTGCGCCCGTTGCTCCCTTGTTTTCCTTCGGCTACTTAGCCCCTTGCCCTCTACCTTTGCTTCTTTTACGCACCTGTGAGCTCCAGCTAGTGCCCACCTATCTTGCTTGAGCTCAATTCCTCAAGACCGCCATTGCCGCACCTCGGGCTCTTGGGGAAGGCGGTACCTCAGTGCATCTCCTCCTCCATTTCTTGCTCCCTCTGCTCCCTCTCACTTCAGTGAAGCTTAACCCTCAATTAATTTGGGTTTACCATCGCAGGGTGGAGCTAATTTTGGGTTTCCCCTTTTTCGGCCGAAACCGATGTTCTTCGTCTCCCTTGCCGGCGAGTCCCTCTCTATCTAATTCCTTCCTCGAGGAGCATCAGTGGGAGGTATGCAACCCATTTTTATGACGCGGCCTTTCTGATTTGGCTCATTTCTTTGTCTCCTCGTCGTCGTCTTGGTGTCATGCTCTTCATCGCCAAAGATTGCTCCGCCACCTCGGCTCCAGCGTCACTCGGTAGAGGTCCTTGTAGCTTCTAGTAACTAGGGCACCACTTGAATGGCACTCTTGCGGAGCTTTTACTCATTGTCGTCTTAGCCGTGCTCTGTGCCTCCGCTCGTCGTCGGCTCGCCGTCGTTCTGGGTCACCACCGGTAGTGTGGGTGGTACCAGCATGACCGCGATGCTATTGTGCACTCGTAGGTGCCCTTGGTGCGTGAGGTCGTGGCTCGAGTCGCCGGCGTTTAGCCGAGAGAGCGTCGGAGTTTTTGTCGAGGCGCCAGAATGGCGTTGCTTGCCGTATTAGGGCACATTAATGGTGTAGGTTAATGCTAATCCTTGCTTAGTTGTTAATGCTGTCCTAAGCCACTCTCGCTCGGTCACTGACGAGTGGGGCCATAGCACCTTTTCGTGTTTATACTCGGCGTGAGTCGATCCTTTGGTGGTGGGCCCTTTTTCTGGCGCGCGGCGCAAAAACACCGGTAGCGTGACTCCACGTCAGCGGCAATGGGCCCCGATTGTCAGGTTTCACTGTGCACGGGCCGATTGGATCAATCATTATCGCCCGTTCATTTTTAGATCAGCGGCCCATATCATTTGTGCTGTTCGGACCGGCCGAATGCTCGTTCGATCTCAGCCCTCCATCGCGAAATCGACGGTCCACATCCTTTGGGCGATCGGTGAAGGCCAGGCGTGGGCTGCGCGTGGGCCGTTGATGTCCAGATGAACGGCCCCGATAGCGCCACGCCTTATCTCTCAGTTTATCCTTTAATTATTTCCCGGGAGATTTATTTTATAACTGGAAATTGCTTTAAACTTTGAAAAAGTATAACTATTTCATATTAATTCATTTTCGGTTGATTCCACTTTTAATAAATCTGTTATGGACTAAAGTTTAACCTAAAAATAGTTTCAAGCATGATATGACTTCAGAAAAATAGGAAAATAAGCTTTACTTCTTTTCAGCTTTTTAAATGTATTAAAAATTCCTGATAAGTTCAAAAATGCATAACATTTTTTTTAAACTCCTTTTTAGTTGAAATCAACTTTGTCAATTCTGGTGATGTCTAAACTTAAATCTAAAAATGGTTTTAAGCATTTTATAGTTACAAAAATGTCCAGAATTAACTTTATTAACTTATAGGCTTTAATTGCTATATTAAAAATCCATTTAACTTGTAAAATGCATAACTAATTCTCTGTAACTTATTTTTGAATGAATCCAATTTTGTTGGGTTCCTCTATTAATGAACTTACTGTGAAAATTAGTTTGGAGCATGTTGCTGTTGTCAAAAAGAATACTTATGCATTATAATTTTGTTCAAGTTCTTGTCTTTAAAAATTGATAGAAGGTGCATTATAGCTCCAAATGAGATGAATCCAATTGGGTTGTTCATATTATGAGGTGCTTATACTACCATAAAAATCTCAGCTTCACCTCTGTTGTAGAAATTGTTGCCAAACAATTTAATTACATGAATAGTAACTTTTCCTGTTTTAAAAGCTGAGCAGAATTGATTTGATCATAACTTTTGCATTGAGAATCCAAATCGATTGGTTCTTGTTGCTAAATTCATGATAAATCATTATCTTGCTGCGGTAGAATTTTCAAAGAATTTGGAGAAAGTTTTCTGTTGAGCCTTTTCGTTTTCTTTGTTCTTATCGGTTCTTTTTCGCTTTCTCGTTAGGTTCCGAAGAACGTATTGATAACCAAAGCGATCCTCAGCAACAATTTGACCAGCAACAGCAAGGCAAGCAGTTTGATCATATCCCCTTTATTGGCCCATTACTTTAAGGTTAATATATTGTTTTACTTGTATGTATGCATGCTACTTGTGTTAAAACATCGCTAGCAATCCTATAGTTGCATAATCTGTAGGAATTGTTTATCCTCTACTACCATGAGCCTAGGTTATTTGCTGTGGTTTGAGCTCGTTGGATGAGCTCTTATCACTTAGTAGTTTTCGATTTCAATTGCTTAGACATGCTTAGTTATCGGTAGTAATGGGCGATCATCGAATTAGTCGATGATCTTGATCACACAAATCTAATTATTACTCCTTTATGTTCAGCACTTGTGCTTTGTTAATTTGTAAAGTCAAAATCTGAAAATAAAAAGGATTGGATTGGACTTGGGCATATTGGATGGATGGTGTGGTTTTTGGAATGTGGTAGTATGCCTGAGTCAACAAGGACCGAATTACTTGCGCCACCGTACTGAGCAATTTGCGTGCTAACCACACGAGGGAGATATGGAACCTCTCTTGACTAAGTACTTTGGGAGGTGTTAATTATGAGCTGGTCGGTGGGTGTGTTTAAAAACAAAATGTGTATGTGTGGTGTGGGAAGGGAGCATTAGCGCACGGCTAGGCTGTCTAATGTGTCCTTATCCCGTGGGTTCTTGACTCTTAATTAGCATCGTCCATTGGAAATGTCTCGTAGGACTTAGCCGCTTAAGCATACCAAAGGAAGTGTGCTAAATCATGTGGCTAAAAGGCGGTCGACGTGTGGGTACATTGGTACACCCTGCAGGGTTAAAACTATTCGAATAGCCTCGTCCTAGGTTATGGACACGCTCGGATACGCCCCGTGAGAATTAGACTACAACCTTTAATTAAAACTTGACATGGGTGGTATGAATGGGTATTCATGCTATTGTTGTGGTGACTTGGGTTGGTCACTTCCAGGTTGTTCATGTGGTTGTTGTTATGTTATTATCTCGTTGTTACTTCAACAATTAAAAATGTTTTGTCAAATTACTTTCAATCTATTACATTATTGCAAATGAAAACTTGCTTTATGCTTAAAATGAGTCCAATGCCTCATCCACTTAAATAAAGCTTGCATGTAGTTAAACTATAGTTCTGTTATACTACACGTCAGTCTTGCGAGTACATTTTTGTACTCATTTGCTTTGCTTATTAACTTTGTTGCAGAGGAGGTAGAGCCCAAAGGGCTTTACTTTTATGAGATGTGCGGTGGTTGGGAAAGCGACTAGCTTGGCGGTCCGGTCAGTTGCCTTGTGGGTTAAGGCACACTAGTTGGCTCTTGTTATGGCCATCTTTATGGCACTTTTGCTTCCGCTGTTATCTTTAGTAGACTTGTTGTTATTTGGCCGGTCGGCCTCTCTGGTGTAATAACTTTATCCTTATTTATATTAACTTCTGGTTTGTTGCTTGTTCTGTTCTATGTGTCTGAATGGAATTGATGCATTCTTTTGTAATGAGTTGTGTGTACTGCATTCTTGGGATGTACATATATCTCGAGGCACGATTTATTGAGTTGATAATACTAGGGTCAATTGGATGACTAAGTATTATGAGCCTAATAAATCGGGGTCTCACAGTGTCTTAGCTTTCTGTCATTCTTACGCTCCTCTGAGTGCCAATGCAGCAGTTTTGCATTCTTTGGGTTTGCAAAAAACCGTTTCAAACGGGGAATTACAAAAAGATACCATGCCACCTTAGCAGGAGGTCCTTTCTTCACCTCGATTCCCTCGTCGTCATCTGATTGATTCTTACACTTGTATCGGGATACGTTGCACACCGGACATACATGCATGTTTATATACTCGTTACGGTAGAGGATACAGTCGTTTGGTCATGCATGTATTCTTTCTACTTCCATTCCCAATGGACAAAGAACCTTCTTGGCTTTGTAGGTGGTTTTGGGCAACTCGCTTCCCCGTATATGTCCGCTAAGAGACCTAATATGACTCCGTGAAACTCTTGTCGGACCAACCGTTGCTTGCCTTCAATTTCAGCAGTTCAAGTATGGATGACAACCTTGTGTATTCCAGCATGCAGCCTGGGAACAAAGGTTTCTCCGAGTCCTCCATCAAGCCCCGGAATTGAACATAATCCCTCTCATCACAGTTCCCTTCTGCATCGTGAAGCATCTGATCTAGATTGTCATTGTGCAGCCTATCCGAATCGGAACCAGAATCGACATCATCCGCGCATATCGTTGACTTCAGATAATATGCTCTTCACCATGGTGGTCCAACGGTATAACCCTTTTGAAACCCCTTCAAATCAAGTGTGCTTCGATCTGCGCTCGGTTCTTAAACATCTTCAGATTCTCGCAATCAATGCATGGACAGTACATATATTCCGCCCCTTATTCAACAAATCCTCCTCGGCAACTCTTGTAAAAGCACACACGCCATTAATGTACTCTTCACTCACACGGTTCTCAAAGATACATCCAAATTTCGGTCCATCACATGGTTCATATTGAAAACCCCGAAATAAATAAAGGGTGACTTGAAAGCATATTTTTCGAGGCTTAATTACGCTTTCCAATAGAGAAAGCATATTTTTCTCTTAACTAAAGGTGGTTTTTTTTTTAGTTTTACATTTTTTTGGATTTTATTAACTTACATGTGGGCCCTACTTGTCAGTGACTCATTTTTTTATTTCATGATTTTATTTATAAAATCTATGACGGTCCCACATGTCATAGACTTGTTAGTTTATTAACTAAATGATTAAAAAACAGTAGGATTTTAAGCTCAAATTGGGCTTAGGGTGACATCGCATTGCTAATAGTCGTGGGTCAGGGCCCTAAGGTCACCTGAGGCGAACCGACAGTGATGTCCCATGGCGGCGCCATGGGTTTTACTAGCGATTTCAGTGTAATCGCCTGAAACTACTCAAATTAAAGGATGCTTATGCTCCAGTAGCTCACCTCGATCACGAGGAAGGTGTCAATGAAGTCGGGGAAGGTCTAAGGTGGCTGGTCGTTAATCGGTGAACAGAGGCGACTGCGGCAAGCTCCTCGGCGACAATAGCTGAAATGGACCACACGAGCGGGCTCAGTAAGGTAAGGCGATACTCAAACCGGGCACGGAGTGGCGATGAACTCACCGGGCTTGGAGATCTCCCGCGGTTACCGTAGCGCCAGAGATGGAGATCAAGAAAACTCTGTTGGGGAGCTATGTACACTACACCGTCTGTGGAGTTAATTATCACGGACAGTTTTCAACAAAAACCATTTGTGATATGTAGTATGAACCGTGTGTGATATGACCTCTTCATAGACTATTTTTAGCGCGGAAAATAACACAGACGGTCAGTAAACAAAAACCGCTTGAGATTGTGTTTAATACAGACAGTTTCAATGAACCGTCTGTGATCAGGCGTCTAGTATTAGCATTTTTGTAGTAGTGTGTATTGTTAAACTAAAATAGGTTACCTCAACTTAAAAGGGGCTTGGTGAAGATGTTCAAGATGAACTATATATGATGCAGTTGCACTAGCAGATGACGTATGGCTGGACCAACCAATCCTTGCCGCCCGTTACACAGCCTGTGTCCCCTCCTACTGGATTGCAAACAATTGCACTAGCAGATGACATATGGCTAGACCAACCTGTTAGAAAAATAGAGACAAAGGAGACACGAATTTTTACGTGAAAAACTCTTGCGAGAAAAAATCACAGACGTCAATCGGCGATGATCACTATATGAGGAGTGATTACAAAACGTAGGGGATTACAACGAGATGTCTATCTCCCCGTGCGGCTTACAAGAGGTATATAAAGGGGTAAAAAGACTAGAGTCCAAGTACGGAACTAATCCGCTAATATGGCATATTCCAGATACTTCCATATTAGAAATTCGTATCACATATGGATCCAAATATCAACAATCTCCACCTTGAGACGAATTTCCTCTTGTAGCATAATAAATAATCATCAATCACCAAATGATTCCCTAATAAGATAAAAAAAAAACATCGTGCACTAACTAGTCTTTAGGACTAAACTTTAACACCTAAGTTTGAGCAAAGCTCAAACTTAGTAACATGAACTGGCTTTGTCACCATATCAGCTAGATTATCATGAGTACTTATCTTGCACACCTTGACATCACCTTGAGCAATAACACCTCAAATAAAGTGATATCTCACATCAATGTGCTTTGTTCTCTCATGGAACATCTGATCCTTTGTAAGGCATATAGCACTCTGACTATCACAAAATATAGTAGTGGAAGAATTATCTCCAAAAAAATCAGTGTACAAACCTCTCAACCAAATAGCTTCTTTACAAGCTTGAGAAATAGCCATATATTCTGCTTTAGTGGTAGATAAGGCAACAATAGCTTGTAAACTTGCCTTCCAGCTAACAGCACAACCACCAATGGTGAAAACATAATCTGTGAGAGACCTCCTCTTATCCAAATCACTAGTATAATCAGAGTCAACATAACCAACAAGTTCATCTCTAGAATTTTCAAACTGCAAACAAGCATTTGAAGTGCCACGCAAATATCTGAAAATCCACTCAACTATTTTCCAATGCTCTTTTCCCGGATTAGCTGTAATACCTCGGCCTACTCGTATGCGGCCCATGTGGCCCATGAGGAGTTGTGTGGTGGGATTAGTCCCACATTGCTTGTCTAAAGTGAGTTGTACTAGTATATAATGCCTTTTGGGTCCAAACATAGCACCTCCGGGTTAACCCTTTTACACGAAGCGAGGACGAAAGTGTAAGTGGGGTGCTATGTGTCGCTGGTCCGCCCACGGTGGGCGGGCATTGAGCGGATTTTGGGCAGGTGTTACAGATGGTATCGAGCATCAACCTTCGCTACAGGCAGGCGTCTGCGAGACAGGCGCGGGCATATGGCGCATGGCGTGTGGTCCCAGAGTGGACACACGGCATGGCATATGTGCTTAAGACTGACGCACGGACGCGTACCGAGGGGTGGTTACAGGCATTTATCACAGATGCGGTGTCTTTGCCGGCGCGGCCCTTAAGGGGTGAATGTAATACCTCGGCCTACTCGTATCGGCCCATGTGGCCCATGAGGAGTTGTGTGGTAGGATTAGTCCCACATTGCTTGTCTAAAGTGAGTTGTACTAGTATATAATGCTGTTGGGTCCAAACATAGCACCTCCGGGTTAACCCTTTTACACGGCGAGGACGAAAGTGTAAGTGGGGTGCTATGTGTCTTGTGAGTCCGCCTACGGTGAAATTTGGGCATTGAGCGGATTTTGGGCCAGGGTGTTACATTAGCCATGTATCTACTAACAACACTCAATGCATGAGATAAATCAGAACGAGAACGAATTATAGTATACATAAGACAACCAACTGCACTGGAATATAGAACTCTAGACATGTACTCAATATCACAATTTGACTAAGAACATAAGGCTGAAGATAATCTGTAATGCGAAGCTAATGGAGTACTCACTGGTTTTGCATCATGCATATTAAAACGACGAAGGACCTTCTCAATATAACCTTTTTGACTAAGGTATAACTTGCCAGATTGCCTCTCTCTAATAATCTCCATGCCAAGAATTTTCTTTGCTACACCTAAGTCCTTCAACTCAAATTCATTACTCAATTGTGCTTTCAATTTTGCTATTTCTGACTTATCTTTTGCAGCAATCAACATATCATCAACATAGAGAAGCAAATAAATAGCTGAACCATTAACATTCTTTAAATAAACATAACTATCATAATCAGACCGCTTAAAGTCATGAGAGAGCATAAAGGAGTCAAATCTCTTGTACCATTTCCTAAGAGATTGCTTCAAACCATAAAGAGATTTTTTTAATCTACAAACAAGGTGTTCTTTTTCAGGAATAACAAAACCCTCAGGTTGGTCCATATAGATATCTTCTTCTAACTCCTCATGTAAGAATGCAGTTTTAACATCTAATTGCAAAAGTTCATAATCATGCATAGCAACAATACTCAGTAAAGTGTGAATAGAACTATGCTTCACAACTAAGGAAAAGACATCATTAAAATTAATACCTGGAATCTGACTATAACCTTTAGCAACCAACCTTGCTTTATACCTTACTGGTTCAGTAGAAGAAATACCTTCCTTTCTTTTGAAAATCCACTTGCAATAAACAGACTTCTTTTATTTTGTCAATTTCACTAATTCCCAAGTGTCATTCTTTTCAAGTGACTCCATCTCATCATGCATAGCAGTTATCCACTTATTACAATCAGTGGAGCTAAAAGCCTCAGAGTATGATGAAGGTTCTGTATTACCTTCAATTTCTTCTGCCACACTCAAAGCATAAAACAACAATATTAGCTTCTTCAATCAACCTCTTGGGTGGATTAATCTCCCTTCTAGGCCTGTCAACTGCAATGAACCGTTGTGGTGGCTACTCAATAATAGGAGTATCATCAACAATAGGTGCATCATGAACAACAATATTTTCCTTATCTGATGTGTCATTTGAACCAACAAAATGGTCTACCTAAATACTTGAATTTTGCTCACTCTCAATAGGAACATTAGTGGGTAGTTTATCATGAAGCATAGCAGATTCATTAAAGACAACATTTCTGCTAATTACAACCTTATCTGTTTTAGGATTCCACAACTTATATCCTTTAACACCAGATTTATAACCAAGAAAGATACACTTAACAGCTCTAGGCTCTAATTTTCTATTATCAATATGAGCATAAGCAGTACAACCAAAAACTCTCAATTCTAAATAATTTGCTGGGGAACCAGACCATACCTCAATTGGAGTTTTCCTTTCAATTGCAATGGAGGGTGACCGATTAATAACGTAGCAAGCAGTGGAAGTGGCTTCAGCTCAAAAACGCTATGCAAACCTGCATTTGACAACATGCAACGGGCCTTGGAAATAATGGTCATGTTCATACACTCAGTTACACCATTTTGTTGAGGAGTACCAGGAACGGTATAGTGCCTAACAATGCCTTTAGTCTTGCAATATGATTCAAATTTATTAGAACAGAATTCCATCCCATTATCAGTGCAAAGTTTCTTTACCTTCTTTTCAGTTTGCCTTTCAACCATAGTCTTCCACTCTTTAAATGCTGAAAATACTTCTGATTTATGCTTCAAGAAATAAGGCCACACTTTTCTAGAGTAATCATCAATAATTGTTAACATATAACGAGCACCTCCTAGCGATATGTTTCGAGATGGTCATCATAAATCAGAATGCACATAATCCAAAATACCTTCTGTAGTATGAACTGAAGTATTGAACCTCACCCTCTTGTGTTTGCCAAACACACAATGCTCACAAAATTTTAGCTTGTCGATGCTATATCCATCAAGAAGTCCTCTCTTGCTCAATTCTGCCAAACCAATTTCACTCATATGCCCAAGGCGCATATGCCAAAGATTAGTAGCATCAGAATAAGATAATGAACTTGGAATTACAGCAATATTACCTAATATTATAGTACCTCGCAGATGGTACAGATTGGCAGATTTAATATTAGTTTTTATCACAACAAGAAAGCCTTTTGATACATTGAAAACTCCACATTCACTAGAATACTTGTACCATTTACCATCAAGAGTACTCAAAGAGATAAGGTTTGATTTCAAATCTGGAATGTGCCTCACATCTGTCAAAGTTCTGACAATGCCATCAAACATCTTGATCTGAATTGAACCAATTCCTGCAACCTTACAAGATGAGTTATCACCCATCAACACAGTTCCACCTTCAACAAGTTAATAGGTGGCAAACCAGTCCCTATTAGGACACATATGAAAGGTACATGCAGAATCAAGAATCCATTCATCATTGGTCTTAGCACATCCAGCAAAAGCAACAAGAACTCCTCCATCAAAACTATTATCAGCAGTAAGGGAGGCTTTACATTCATCATCTGGTTTACCTTTTGGCTTATAATAGCAAGTTTTCTTTTCTTTTCTTTTTGTAGCTTCCAGCATTCAGAGATGTCGTGCCCACTTTTCTTGCAATATTTGCACAACTTGTACTTGCCACTGGATTTCGATCGGTTCTTGTAGCTGTTTGAACTTTTGCCTTGAGATCCATTGTTTTAGTTCTTCTCCTTTTGCCTGCTACGAACAAACAAACCTTCTCCTTTTGGACTTGAATTTTCAGAAGGTACCATCTGTTTCATCTTTTCTTTAGCATGGAAAGCTTCATAAACTTCATTAAAAGTGAAAGTATCTCTACTATATAATATGGTATCTCTGAAATTTGAAAAAGAACTAGGCAGTGAACACAAAAGAATAAGACCCAAATCATCATCATCATCATATTTTACCTCCATCGACTCTAGGTCGGCAATGATCTCCTTGAACAACGAAAGATGAGCAATCATGGATCCCCCTTCTTGCAATTTGTGAGAGTACAACTTCTGCTTGAGATGCATCTTGCTGGTGAGATCTTTTGTCATGCAAATTTGTTCCAGCTTCAGCCATAATGCAGCAGATGTCTTCTCCTTCAAAACCTCATGCAAAATATTATTTGATAGATAAATGTGAATTTGAGATAAAGCCTTACGATCTTTACGCTTCTCATCTACAGTCTATGTGATAGATTGTTTCTCAAATCCTTCCATGCATCATCTAAATCCATCTGTGCCAACACCGCCCTCATCTTGACTTGTCACAGCGAAAATCTTGTGTCTTGACCTATGAGTAGAAGATTATACTTCAAAATCGCTATGAGGAATAAATCCTGATATTGCTGGTACTGATTTGTGTAAACCTAACAAAAATCACGACCTCTTTAGTATACCTTCTGTGTACACGAAACAAAAATCTTTATGCCTCCTGGTATACTTCTCGTGTGCCCGAAGCAAAGGTCTCCAGAATTTGATGCTGTTGCTGTGTGATTTAATTAAATAAAACAAAATGTTCTTGGAACCTGTGCTGGGGGTCTCCTTTTTTTTAGCGCGATGGCCAGCCGGTGAACAGAGATAGAAAGTTGATGCTTGATGTTGACACTTGATGGCAAATTCCAGCACACAAGAAGAATTGATGCGCGCGGCTTCCACTGTGTGGTCTGCTGATGCTTGCACGTGCGGCTTACAGCGAAGATGCGCACGGCTTGGCTGACGGCGACGCACGGCCGAAGCGACGACTTGGACCGAGGCGGACGCGTGCTGCAGCTGCTTCCGCGCCGGACCAAGGAAACGAAGGGCGTTGTTGGCGCGCCTGGATCGAGGCCGATGGGCGGACTCAGCGGAAGACTGGACGAGCGCCGACGCAGCGGAAGACGGTTTTCGAAGAAGATCGGATCTATTTCTTTAAAACCCTAATTTTTGTGCTCCGATACTATTTGTTAGAAAAATAGAGACAAACGAGACACGAATTTTTACATGAAAAACCCTTACGAAAAAAACCACAGACATAATCGGCGATGATCACTATATGAGAAGTGATTACAAAACGCAGAGGATTACAATGAGACGTCTATCTTCCCGTGCGACTTACAAGAGGTATATAAAGGAGTAAAAAGACTTAGAATCCAAGTACGAAACTAATCAAGGACTTAGAGTCCAAGTATGAAACTAATCCGCTAATATAATATATTCCAGATACTTCTATATTAAAAATTCGACTTATATACGGATCCAAATATCAACACAACCAATCCTTGCCGCCCGTTACACAGCCTGTCCCCTCCTACTGCATTGCAAACAACAGGTCTAAAACAAATCCAGTTTATGTTAGTCGCGTAGGAAGGGATCGAACATTCAATGTACACACCATTCTCTCGAGGTAAATAAGACGATTTAGTGAAGTCTTAGCCACAGGGTTTGGCCGACCATGCACTACAACATAAACACCCATATCCCAACGTATAAGTAGCAACGGAACTAACATCCGTTCCACCCCACCTCGCTGCATTGCACAAAAATACGTAACCATCTCAACCCACCCCGTTTTCTTTTCCTCTTCCCCATCCCCTTCGGCTCCCGCACCTTCCACTTCCCCGGCACATGCCAAATCCCGAAACCGCACCATCGAAACACTCGACAAATCGGCTCGGCGCCATAGTTCGGCGTGTCGGAAATCACCGGCGGCGGCGTCGCCGCGTCGCTTCGACGGCGAGATCGACCTTCGTCACACCGCCGACGCGCCATCGATCCGCCGCTTCGGCGCCTTCCGCTTATCGACGATAGCACCCGTCATCCCCGCTCGAGGATCGCCGGATCGGCGGCGGCGTAGTCAAGAGGGTCTCGGGGCTCGGCGCAGCCATAGCCTCCTTCGCGCGGCCACCTTCGTCGCTGGGCCTTCTCGCTCGAAGCGGCTATGGCCGAGGTCGCAACCGCGCCCGGCCGACGCCGCTTCGTCGAGGGCCAATCCGCCGCCTTCTGTTGTAATCTGTGGCGTCTCCAGCATCCGCGACGCCATCATCTCGACCTTCACCTTCGGCTTCTCCCTCGGCGGCGGCGGCAGCGGCACGTCCTCCCACGGCATCTGTGGTGCCGTACTCGGCCAGTGCCCCGAGTTGGCGCCGCTAACGCCCATCTGATCGCCGCCGATTTCTCCTTCGCCAAGACGTGCGGCGGCGACCGCCGCCGCCGGCCAAACCTCTAGCGCCACAGGACCCTTGCCGGCGGACGCGGCGGCGGCTCCTCCGACGGCCGAGGGGCCCACTCCGCCACCGTCGAAGGCTCTGTTCGGAGGTGAGCGAGAATCTTGGCGGCCGCGACCGCCATGCCCTCCTCGTCGTCGCCTGTCTTCCTCAGGGCCGAGTCATCCTCCTTCACCCACATGCCACCGCGTCCTCCCACGCGTCCGACACGCCACCCGACGCCTAAATCCTCCCCACTGAAGGTACGCACCCCACTCGGTCCTTTGCTCGAAGATTCTTGTGGAGTATTGAGTTGCACGTGGGATGATTGGATCTAGTAGAAAAATAAGCAACATCTAGTTTTAGAACTAAGATGTTGAATCCAATAGAAAAATCAGCAACATCTGAAGTTGAGTTCTTGTGGAGGATGCTTGGATCCAATAGAAAAATCACCTAGTGCTGGCTCCGCTCTTGTGGATGATGCTTGTGGATAGAGAAATCAGTTCTCACACAAATTGCTGGATGTTTTTTTTAAGTTTCATTTCGGTGTGAACCCATTCAAACCGTCATTAACACAAATCAGTTCTATCTTTTTTAACAAACATTTCGCTCTGAACATGCACATTTGTTAAGTTGTGTTAATGACGGCTCCATTTCAAAGAGTTCGCCATTTCAAAGACATGTTTGGTTGCCACCTACCAATAGCTTTTGACTAGGTGCCTGACGCTTTTAAATTATTTGTAGTGGTAAATGTTGGATTCTGCAACTTATCCCTGTGGTCACTTAATTCTGACTTATTGTTTTTAATGTTCTCCAGGTTTAATTATCGACATATGGCCAATACTCTATCTTTGTACAGGTAGCATGCTAAATAATATTCATGTGCAATTGTTAATCCCTATCTTATGTAGAGCCCATTCCTTATTAGCAAACACACTGTTTGTTTTTCCCAGGACTGTTAAGAGATTAGGAATACCTGACGAGCGGATAATACTTATGTTGGCAGATGATATGGCTTGTAATCCTAGGAACAATTATCCTACCCAAGTGTTCAACAATGAGAACCACCAGCTTAATCTTTACGGTCACAATGTTGAGGTGAATCTCTTTACTCTGAAAATATTGCAGCTGAATCATAACATCATAATACTTAAGCACACTATACGGTGCAAAACGGCCATTGTGGTGACTTAATGAATGTGATAGCTGCCAAAATTTCAAGATGTCCATTCATAATGTACGTCAACACTATGTAGTATGATATTCATGCTAAAAAATATCTGATATTAGCACTTTAATTTTACGCTGTTGGTTTTCTAATGACAGGTTGATTACTGAGGTTATGAGGTGACAGTTGAAGCCATGTTCTTTTGTACATGACTGGACATGGTGGGGATGAATTTTTGAAGTTCCAAGATTCTGAAGAATTTCAGAGCCATGATTTAGCAGATGCAGTAAAGCAAATGAAAGAGAAGCATAGGTATCATACATCTATTGCTTTGAATTATCTTTTTTTTAGCTTATTTTTGATACACAAAAATCTAATAGATAAAAATCAAGGAATTGTTTGATTGTCAACATTCGGATGTTGCCTTGCCCCATTTCATTTTCCGGTTTGTTGATCCTGACATCTTCTCCTTGGTCTGCCTTTCAGATTTAAATAGTTGTTGATAATGGTAGATACCTGCCAAGCTGCTACTCTCTTTTCACAGGTTTGTTTCACTGTTTTAATTGCTAGAAATCTGTCTTGACATATACTGAGTTACTGATATACATATTATCCATGTCGTCTTGTAACTGATCCATGGTTTTGAGTAAGTATTCCCCGTATCATTTTATCCGCTTATGTAACATGAGATGTACCTGTATGTTTTTTTATTGCTAAAAATATGTCTGATATATTGGTAAGCCGTAAGTTGCACATGACTTTTGTGCTAAGTGGTTGGATAAGCACCCACTTGCAACTCACTACGTTTTAAAACATCAATTTTAATGATATTTTGCATCATTATAGATTTAGAAAAGATGGTTTAATCAATCTATTACGTCCTTCTATAGCACATTTTACATTTTCTCGTATCTCAAAACTATAACTGACGCTGCAGACGACATATTTAGTATCTGCAGCTTCAATCACCTGGTGTTTTGGTGATTGGTAGCAGCATGAAGGGTGAAAACTCTTACTCTCACTACCTTGACTCACATGTGAGAACACGCCTTCCATTCACAGTTTTCTCATATACTCACTACGGGAGAACGCAGATTTGCCGAGTGCCGTTTAGCTTTTGCCGAGTGCCAAAATCGGGCACTCGTGAAACCCTCTTCTTGCCGAGTGCCGGGCGGGTGGCACTTTCGGCAAAGTCTAGCACTCGACAAAGAGGTCCTTTGCCGAGTGCCAACTTCGGCACTCGGCAAAGGACCTCTTTCTTGAAGAGTGGTGCAGACACTCGGCAAATTTTTTTTTGGGTTTTTGACCCATTTTTTGTGAGGCCTTCCCACATTATTCAAAACTCCATGTTCAAATTTGGGATAATTTTGACTTTTTTGCTATATTTCGTTAGTTTTTTGTTTCGTTGAATTTTATGGAATATTTCAAATTTGAACTGCAGGTGCATAAAATAATCGAATTTGGTCGTTCAAAAAATGATATTCATGATATTTGGTGTATGTTGAGGCCGTATCCAGGAACTCACATGAAATTTCGAGCATCTTGTTGACGTAACATGACGAGGTACTGCGGGAAAAGTGTATTTAAATTATATAAAATCGAGCGAAGTCCGGAAATGGCGAAGCTTGTCGAGGTGTCGTGTTATCGCATATAGAGTCTATGGTAAAAATTGAGAAGGTTACGAGCAAGTTGCGGCGTCGGATACCTAAAACCCAGACATCTCCACATGTGAACTCACAACGAAGTCCGAAAGATGTCTGGGTTTTAGGCATCCGACGTCGCAACTTGCTCAAAACCTTCTCAATTTTTTACCATAGACTCTATATGCGATAACACGACACCCCGACAAGCTTCGTCATTTTCGGACTTCGTTCGGATTTTATATAATTTAAATACACTTTTCCCGCAGGTACCTCGTCATGTTACGTCAACAAGATGCTCGAAATTTCATGTGAGTTCCTCGGATACTACCTCAACATACACCAAATATCATGAATATCATTTTTGAACGACCAAATTCGATTATTCCATACACCGCAGCTCAAATTTGAAATATTCCATAAAATTCAACTAAACAAAAAAACTAACGAAATATAGAAAAAAAGTCAAAATTGTCCCAAATTTGAACATGGAGTTTTAAATAATATATTAAGGTTGCAAAAAATAATGGGGCAAAAAAACAAAAAAAAAAAATTTGCCGAAAGTGCCTACCCGCACTCTAAGAAGAGGTCCTTGTCGAGTGCCTTTTTTGGCACTCGGCAAAAGAGGTCCTTGCCGAGTGCCTTTTTTCCGCACTCGGCAAAGATGTATTCGCACTCTTAAAATTTTAAAATTTGAATTTTTCAAAAGACCTCGGATGGAAAAACTTCCTAAATGAAAATTGTAGATCTCCAAAAGTTATGAAACTATGTAGTTGACAACTTTTGATTTGAAATCATCTTATCATGCAAAACTACGTTTGAATCTCTCAAATTTGAAATTCGAATTTTTCAAACGACCTCGGATGGAAAAACTTCCTAAATGAAAATTGTAGATCTCGAAAAGTTATGAAACTTTGTAGTTGACAACTTTTGATTTGAATTCGTTTAAGGCCTCAAACAAGCAATTTACTCTCGGTTTAGTATAATATATGAGGATATATAACGAATTTGACGCAAGTGACAGATGTAGTGCGATGGTAGAGCAAGAGACACGCGAGGAGAGGTCGTGAGTTCGAATCCGCCGCCGCGTTAGACGCGAAATTTGCGCAAAAAATGCAGTGACTTCGATGGAGATAGGCGGACGCCGGTGGTGGCCTCCTCCAAAAAAAAAATTTGCTATTATTTTTGGCTTTTTTCGCATTTTCATTTTGTCGAGTGTAAATCTTTGCCGAGTGCTTTTCAAGACTCGGCAAAGCCTTTGCCGAAAGTGCCCGAATTTGGCACTTTCGCAAAGCGGCCTTTACTGGGAAAGGGATCGTCGGAGGCTCTTTGTTGAGTGTTGCACTCGGCAAAGGCTTTGCCGAGTCAAATCGCTTTTGCCGAAAGTGCAATGCACTTTCGAAGAAAGAGCCGCCTCCCATTGGATTGTTTGCAAACTTATTTTGCCTTATAACTTTTCATGAAGCTGGTCAATCTGATCTTTTTTTTTGTGACAGATTGGTGTTTCTATTGTGGATAGGTTTACCTTCTGTACACACCATACGTACGAACCCATGCATAACAGTCCCAAGCTAGACAGCACTTAATTGTTTGCTTAATGATGGTATGTCAGTTATTTATGTATTGAAATAACTATAGGAAAATATTATTTGCTACCGTTCATTTCTAGAATTGTCGTACAAAGTTCTTGTTCTACCATGTTGCACTAATGTGATGCTCGTTTGTATCACTGTCTTGTAGTTGCTTGATTCACTTTGTGTTAAAGAAAAATATTATTTCTGTAAGATTTGAAGTTCCGTTGCAACGTATGGGCATCCTACTAGTATTACTTTAATATTGTGATTTTGTTTCTTCCTGATGATGCATTAATGGACTCTAACTTTTCATTGTAGGTTGATAAGATAAATGGATGACGCCATAGATGATATGTTGAATATGCAAGGTGGAGAATGGTGACACAGGCAGATGATTTTCATTACGTTTTGATTCCATTCTGTTAGGAAATGATGTTCAAGTGAAATATTTATATCATGTCTTATGTGAATGGTTCTCTATGTAATGAAACAATTTGTTTTTAATATATGAGTGTTATTTTTAACCATGATACGACCGATAATGATTTTTTTTACTTTGATTTCTACACACTTATAATCGTTGTAGCAACCTAATTATATCCGTTGCCAAAATAGCAAAAGTTATCTGTATGGTAAATACCAACGCTTCTATGCGTTGTGATAATATAATTATATCCATTGTCAAAATAGTAAAAGTCATCCATGCATAGTAAGTACCAACGCATACAAGTGTAGTTACAACATGAATATATCCGTTGCTACTTCGCAACGCTTTTTCATATTTATTACCAACGCTCGTTTATCTGTTGTAATAGACTCTCGCAACGGCCTCAATGGCAACACATACTAAATGCATTGGTATAGACCCTAACAACATTTATTTGAGCTTCTACCAACGTATATATGTGTTGCTAAAGGGGTGTTCATGTTGTAGTGATGCCAGCTATATATGCAATGGCACGACGGAGCACGGCTCGTCATCGGCACCTCAAACTCATAGGCGACTTACTCCTGTGCTTGCACCAAGCACCAGAAAGCTAGGAAAATGGAGTCCAATAGCCAAACGGCCTCCAATGGTCCGTCGGACGGAAGCGCTGACCCCTCGTGGGAGTACCACCTGCGGAAGTACCTCATGCTGCTGGCCACGCTGGTGGCTTCGGCGACGTACACTGCCGGGCTTGGCCCTCCAGGGGGATTCTGGCAGAAGGACCACAACGAGCACAAGGCCGGCGACCCGATCCTCTACAACAGCAAACGGTACCTCGCCTTCTACTACTTCAACGCGACCGCCTTCGCGGCCTCGCTCGTGGTTAACCTCCTCCTCCTTGTCCTGAACGAGAAGAGCACCGTTGGGCTCGCCGTGCTCCGGCTGGTCATGGTGCTGGACCTGCTCGGTCTCATGGGGGCCTACGCCTCTGGGAGCTGGCTTGACGTGCCCACCACTGTCTATGCCTCGGCGCTGGTGGTCGCTCTCGCCGCCTACGTCGGCACCCACATCCTCCTGGCTGTAACATCGAAGGTGGAGGTGGAGACCGTGGAGCACGAAAACAAACCTGACGAGATGCTCAAGCTCAAGAAAGAGCGCAAGATGTTGATGCTGCTCGCGACATTTGCGACGGGCATCACGTATGTGGCCGGGTTGAGCCCGCCCGGTGGCTTCCAGGACGTCACCGAGGGTGGCCACCTGGCGGGCGACCCCATGCTGCAGGCCCGCCAGTCTCCCCGCTTGACGGCGTTCTTCTACTGCAACACCACCGCGTTCGTCACGTCACTGTTCATCGTCGTCCTGCTCCTGAGCAGGAGGCTGCAGAGGACCTACGCCGACAAGGTGCAGTCTACCGCGCTTTATGGGTTCGCCCTCGTCGCACTGTTCGCTCTCCTGGGGGCCTATGCCGCAGGGAGCTGCAGGGAGGCGGACACGACAGCCTATGTCCTTGCTTTGGCTAGCGCGGTTCTCGCGTACATCTTCCTCGTGTTTGTGGTCATGGTGCTTGCCTCGGACACTCTGAAGAACAGTAGCATACTTAAGATGATCTCCCTGAGCGCATCGAAATGCCTGCAAGAAAGAGGATGTCACCGCGGCGATCAACCAAACCAGACTGATGGGTAATCACGTAGTCCTATACTCTTATGCTTACGAAAGACAATTGCAATCTATATGCTACACCTAATATTAACTCTGCATCCTTGCCGTTTGTAGGGACGAATCACATAACCCATCGCCGGCACGTGAATTGATTGCAACATCAGATGGCCTGGAGAAGGTTAAATCTCTTGTTCAGCTGCTTGCCACCCTCGCGGCAACCATCACTTACCAAGCGGGGCTGGACCCGCCGGGTGGCGTCTGGCCGGAGGACGACCAGTACGGGCACAAGGCCGGCAACCCGATACTCTTATCCACGCACGGTAAGCGCTACAAGGTGTTCTTCTACTGCAACTCGACCGCGTTCGTGGCGTCCTTGGTTGTCATCCTCATGGTCCAGAGTAGGAGCCTAATTAGATGGCACATACTGGAGGTGGCGATGATACTGGACTTGTTCGGCCTCATCGGTGCGTACGCCGCCGGGAGCTGCCGAGAAGTGAGCACGTCCATCTACGTCATGGCCTTGGCGGGCGCTGTCTTGGTGTACGTGGTGATCCACGTCGTGTTCTTCACTCTTGACAACAAGGACATGAGCGACGAGGACAAGAAGAAACTGGACAAGAGGCGCAAGCGTCTGCTGCTCCTCGCGATCCTGGTTGCCACCATCACCTACCAGGCCGGGCTAACCCCGCCGGGCGGCTTCTGGCTGAAGGACGACCAACTCGGCCACAGTGCGGGCTCCCCGGTCCTCCTCGACAACTACCGGAGCAGATACCTGGCGTTCTTCTACTGCAACGCGACGAGCTTCATGGCGTCCGTCGCGCTCATCATCCTGCTCGTGAACCCGAACCTGTACCGGCCGGGGATACGGTGCTACGCGCTCTACGTGTGCATGGTGGTCACCCTGTTCGGCCTCATGGGCGCCTACGCCGCCGGGAGTGCCCGGCATGTGCGGACGTCCATCTATGTCTTCGTGCTCGTCGGCGCGGTGATCGCCTATATAATCGTGCAGTTGATTGTGTTCTTCAATATATTTGGCAACGCCAACACGGAAGACGAGTCCTCCGGGCCAGGAGCCGGCAACACGGCAAATAAGCCCTCTAGGCCACCAGCAGGCGGCGCGCGCAACCCCGAAGAAAGTTACAGCAGGCGGAAGTACCTGATGCTGCTCGCGATCCTGGCCGCGAGCGTCACATACCAGGCTGGTCTGCACCCGCCGGGCAGCGTGTGGCAAAACGGGGACGCCGCGGGGAACCCCGTGATGCACGACAGCAACCGGCACCGGTTCCACGCGTTCTTCTACAGCAACTCCACCTCCTTCGTGGCGTCGGTCGTCGTCATCGTCCTGTTGCTGCAGGAGTCTCACCAGTACCACGGTTTTCTGCTCTACGCCATGAACACCGCGATCGTGCTGGACCTGCTCGGCCTCCTGGGGGCATACGCGGCCGGCAGCAGCCGAGACTGGGAGACGTCGGGGTACGTCATCGCGCTGGTCGGCGCCGTGCTTACCTACATCGCAATCCACCTCGTGCTTTGGTTCTTGGGCAGGAGAGGCCTAGAGAAAAAGGAACAGGGAGATGATCATCCTCCCAGTGACGAAGCTTAGAGCAACTCATGCGGAGTAGTTGCTCTGCGACTTGGTTGACCTGTGTAATTTCAGTAGCCTTGCATTTTCTTTCCCTCTTTCAAACATAGTCCAGCGCTTAATTGCTAGTTTGCGTTACGATATGTCCTTCAAATGGTTTATCTAAGGATGAACAGGTGTGCACTATGAATTTTCTAGAGTTCTGCGCGTACAAAGTGTACTCGGATGTTTAGTTTTCTGAAACAGTGAAACGCTAAAAGATGCTTATAAAGCACAGGAATATCGGTCTCTCAGTACTTGCTCGGTACTTTACTGTTTGGATAGAGGGGGTCCTATCAAAATCTCAGTTGTTCTTAAAGCAATCCGCCTCGTCCAAGACTTACCACTGTTATCTAACTGCGCGCTCTCATCCAACCGTTGGCAAGCGGCTCCACCTTGCGTCCTTCCGACGTGCTGACCGCCGAAGCGGCAGCAACCCACGCACCGGCTGCGCTGTGCCGACCATGCCACCACATCCACGCACACGCGCCGCGCGGGCCCTTGGTGGCCTGCTCTGTGAGAACCGTATAATTAGACTAAACTAAATTACAGTAATCTGTAATTAACATTAAAAAAAATTCATCAACTATTGATCAGCACATAATTAACACATTTGACTTTATAAATTATGGTATCAACAATTCAAAACATCAAAGAATATACAAAGGTTTTAACCTCAAAGACTTTACAACAGTCCATTTACAAAGCAGAATTAAAATATTACAACCCAATAATGAATATAGAATTAATTTTACAACCAATTACAATGTTAATTACAGGAGTTAATTAAATTACAATTCAATGTTCCTGCATTCATTCCATTGAAGCCCTCCTTGCCATCTTATCCTATCATCCTTCACCTTTCCATTTCGTGCAACCAAAAGTTTAGAAAGTAGTTAGCAAAAACCGAAGGCAGTAATTGCTAGTTAGAATGAAGAAGAGATGGCCGTCAGTATCCCTGAAGTCCAGTAGGATTCCTATACCAATCTAGGTCAGTCGGTTCCTCGATCACCAAAGTACCCTGACCAACCGAAGTTAATCGGCCCTTGATGATTTAGATATCCAAGCTAACCTAAGCTAATAGGCACCTATTACTTCCGAGGGTTTCATCATGCGACGTCCCGAAAACCCAACACCACTTTGTCCAATTGCCTCAATAGTTCACAATAGGGCAACAAGGGGTAACATTCCAAACAATGGTGTGTGTTTCAAATGTATGAAAATGAGGATAAATTAAAACTTTTGATGCCTCATGATGTCATTTGAAATTTCCTATGAATTTTTCCCTAGGGTTTCCTATTTTCAAGGATCAATGTTTCGTTTGATGGAAGCATAATCTTTGAAAACCATTTAAGCAAATCTTGTGATCATTCTCTGAAAATATTTTTCCTAAATTCTACATCATCCTAGTAACCTCCCTGAAAAATTTCATAATTTTTTGATTTTTGTTGCTATTTCTAAAGAGCTAATCAAACCAGTTAGAACTCTGGTCAAACCCTCAAACCCCTAGGGCAGCCTATTGTGAATTTTCTAGAGAGCAATGCAGTGCATGAAAATTCCTAGAAAAATTATGCAAGGTTATCCACAGATCTAGCAAGCTTTCATAAAAATTTCAGAATTTTTGGAGCTTTGGAGCTACCTCTAAAAAATTCCCTATCTTCTCAGCCTTTTAAATCAAAATCAGAAATCACTATTCCTCGGACTCAGACCCGAGTCAGACTCTGACCGAGCCTCTTGTCTCAGCCCAACCAACTAATCGCACCTCACGTCAACCGTCCAATCGCGCATCGACGGCTCTGATCACATACCGCTTCGGTCAGTTTTGAAATCTCTCGCACGTTGTTGACCATTGGATCTCGATCCAACGGCCCGCGCCGACCGAATTCTCTCCGTCTCTCTCTCGCGGTTGTGTCACTGCGTCGCGGGACCCACTGGTCAGTCGCGTCTTCTACCTCTAGCGCTCGCACAGAAGCCTCGCGCCATGCGGCCGCGCCGCTCTGTCTTGCTCCGTCAACGCGCGGGCACGCCGTGAATCCACCGCCCATCCTGACCACTCCTGGGGCTTCGCCGGTTCACGCCGCCTCCGCTCCGTCTGAAACCCGGGGATAATACCCCCTCTTTCGCCCGTTGGAAGTCATTCCTCCTCTCGATGGCTGAGGAGGGAGGCGCTTGCTCGAGCTACTCTCTCGGGTGAGTTTTCTCCGCGTGGTTCCCCCTTCTTCCTCTTCCTTCACCGCCCTCTTGTGCGTCGGTTTGAGCACTGGTCTTGTGTGCAGGCCCTGGAACACGAGGAGCGCCCCTTTCTTCTTCGGAGCACGTCCAGAGCATGTACCCAATGCTGCTGCCGTGCCATCTTCGCTCCCGATGAGTTTCTTTCTTGCTTAAGTGTATCACCGTGCGCCTTTTAGTCTAAGGAGGAGATCCCCTCAACCAATTTTGACCTTCGGTCACAGGAATCCTCGGAATCAAACTTTTCTCCATTCCCGGCCGCAAGAACCCCTTTCTTCTCCGGTGACGGCACGGTGAGCCTTGGTCTAATTCCTCGCTCTGTGACCATCGCAGTGACTCCACCTAGCGGTTCCAACATCTATTTTCCTCTTTCTTTGCTCAGGGCGAGCTCTCCTCGGTAGCACTATCGCCGCCGCTGTTGTTCTTCGTCGCCGGCCCAACTCCGGCAACCTCCACACCACTGGGTCATCGCAGTGAGTTTCTGGAACCCCCCTGTTGCCCGTGCGCGCACTATTTTGCCGCGTGCATCTCTTTTCCGCGTTGTGCCTTGTTTCCCGTAGCACCACCGCCGCCTTAGCTCGCCGCGCCGCCGCGTCGGACCACCACAGGTCTCGCCGCTGGGGCCATCGGGTGCGCAAGGTTGTGGGCTTTCCATTTTGACCATTCACTCGCGCCGTGCTCGGTTTGCGTTTGCCACGGAAACTTCGCATGACTACTGTGCCCCGCATGGCACGTCCCGACAGCTACTATAGCGCCATCATTAGCGTTAATTGCTGATCATTAGCTTTTAAATCTCAATCTTTGTCGGAAAAGCTGGATTAGCCGCGTTAAGTAATGGCTGGTTGTGAATGATAGGTGGTTCCGAGCCACTTAAGTGTGCTGTGCACTAGACTCATACACCGGTGAACCAGTTCACGAGTATGAGTCTATGGCAAGCGGACCCCACCTGTCAGTTCGGTTAATCCTTTGGTTAAATAGAAAATAGCACTATTCAGTAGACCCCACCTGTCATCGGCTGTGGCTAGGGTAGGCTGAGTATAAAAAGTATTCTACGTTTATATGAAATATGAAATGCTTTAATTATGAACTGAAAATTGCTTTAAACTTCAAAATGGCATAACTAATTCATTTTAGCTCCAAAATTGATGATTCAAATTTTTTTAGTTTCCTTTTTAAATGTACTTTAATATAAAAATGGGTTGAATCATGTTACTATTACAAAAAACACTTTTGGCAAAATTACTTTAGGATTAGTAATATTGTTGCATTACAAATTGCTTTAATTTCAAAAATGCATAAGTATTTCTCTGTAACTCCAAATTGAGTGAACTCAACTTTGTTGAATCCTCTGTTTGTGTAGTTTATTGTAGAATAGGTTGTGAGCATGATACTATTGCTGAAAATCTTATTTTACATATAACTTGTGTACTACTTTCATGACTTTGAAAAATCATAGAAAATTCATCTTAGCTCCAAATGAGGTGAATCAAATTCCATTGTTCATCTCATGTGGAGCTCTGCCTACCATAAAAATTTCAAGTACACCACAGCTCTGGAAATTTTCACCAAAATATTTAATTCGGATGAACAGTAACCGGTAGCAATTTATTTGGATTTTTTTGGAAAACTGACCTTCAAACTACCATAACTTTTGCTTAGAACATCCAAAGCAATTAATTCTTATTGCTAAATTCACCTAAAATCATGCTCTACCTTCTGTGAATTTGTCATGATTTTTGGATGACTTTGAATTTTTGGGTCTTTTCGGTGTTATTTTGTTCTTATTGTGCTTTCGACTTCTTTCGGTAGGTTCCGACGATTCTATTGTATAGGAGAGTGATCCTCTACAGCAAAAAAGTCATCCCCAGCAAGGCAAGCAGTTTGATCATAAATATTCCATTACTTTCAAGTCTAATACTTTGTTTACAAATTGTTTGTATGCATGCTTTTGTGTCAAAGTTTATTTTCCCGATTAGAGGTAGTTATTCCTATTGCATGGTTGCCCTTAAATTGTTCATCCCCTGCCACTAAACATAAGGTATTAATCTCGCCGGTGAATTAGAGCCCAGTGGTTGAATTATGCTCTTTTATTGTCTTTACGATGTCACGCTTAGAAATGCTTAGCTACCGGTAGAATTGGGCGGTTATCGACTTAGTCGATAACTTTGATCACACAAAATTATTATTATCATTATGCTCAGCACTTTGTGCTTTGTTACTTTGTAAAGTCAAAAAACTGAAACTGAAAATGAAATGTTTGAGACTTGGACACAATGGTTGATGGTGTGATTGGAATGGTGCCCGGGTCAACAAGGACCGAACATCTTGTGTCACACTATCCAGGCATTTTTGCATGCAACCACATGAGGGGGATATGTGACCTCTCTTGATCTAGTACTTTGGCGTGTGTTAGCTCCGGGTCGCAGGAGGTTGTGTTGTGTTGAAAGAGGATTTATCCCATGTGTGTGTTGGGCATGACGGGATGGGTTTGGTATTAAGTCCAAGTTCCCTACCCCGAGGAGCAACGGTAAGTCCTCTCTCTGCCGTTGACTCCGTCACAACGTATAGGGGTTTCTATTCCCATACGAGCAACTCGTAATTAATGCACAATATTGGAAACGTCTCGTAGGACTTAGCCGTACCGGCATACCTATGGAAGTGTGCTTCATTGCATGGCAAAAAGGCGGTCTGACATGTGGGTAAAGTTGTACACCCCTGCAGGGTTCATTCTATTCGAATAGCCTCGTCCTAGGTTATGGACACGCTTGGTTAGGTTTTGCAAGAGTTAGACTATAACATTTAATTAAAACTTGATGTGAGTGGTATGAATGGGGAGTTCATGCTATTGTTGTGGTGGCTATTGGGTTAGCTACTTCCAGGATGTCTTTTATTATTGTTACTTGTATCTCGCTGTTTTTGTCATATAAAAATAGATTGTAAAACTGCTTTGAATCTATTACATTATTGCAAATGAAAACTTGCTTTATGCTGAAAATGAGTCTAGAGCCTCCTCCACTTAAATAAGCTTGCATGTAGCTATGTATAGGCCTGTTACACTACATGTAAGTCTTGCAAGTACATTTTTGTACTCATTTGTTTTGCTTAACTAATTGTTGCAGAGGAGGAAGCTGATCCCCTAGGGATCCACTTTTGTGAGATGTGCGGCGGGTTTGACGAGTAGGTTGGTGGCCCGGTTGGTTGTGTCGAACCCGGGAGCGAAGGATCCCGAATTCTCTGTGTTCATACACTAGTCCAGGATTTCTAGTGTACACAGTCAAACAAAAGTGATAATCAAAACATATCACGCACTTTATTAATAATTATTCAGAGTTTATTACAAAAGAGGCTTACAAGCCAACAATAAATAACACAGCGGAAGACGAAGAAGTAGTGGAGTCCAACTGATCTGCCACAGGCAATCGACTGGGGTAGCGGCCTAGTCGTCGAGATCCATACCGATGGTGAAGTCCTTTTCCTCTGAAATTTGTTTGCATAAAGCAAGTATGAGCACAACTACCGTCCTCGCAAGTTACACCCGTCAAATAGCAGATTGAATGCATGCATAAGGTAAACAAGGGTATTGGCAGGGTTTATTTGCATAAAGCAGCATTTTCAATTTTAAATAGTCATATTAATTTCCAAGGCCATTTTATACTTTACCTAAAATCAGATTTTAAATAGAAATTTTATAGTGTGGATAACCTCCATACTTGAATGGTGAAGGATACCCTCCTATCACATGGCTAACCGCCCAATTTTTCCACAAGAATTATCCATCCAAAAATCATCTGTTGAAACCATTTTGAAACCAAAAACAAATCTAACTCGGAGTGGCTTTGCTAGCATGTCCATGACCGCGGACGCGGCTATTCGAATAGTTTTCTACTCTGCAGAGTTTGTACAGCTTTACCCACAAGAGATAATATGCTTTTTGTGTCGGCCAACCCACGCTTCCTAAGGCGTGTGACAAAGCAATTATCACAAGGGCGTTACAATGATCTACCTCAAAGTACTCATGCCCGCTAAGGTTTCACTTCCATTGGACTGACCGTCCTCCGGGAGCCCCCTCTTGCGCCAGGTGGGACTATAGTCTAACCGACACCCACACATACAATACGGCACAAATATCTATGAGGTATCCCAAATTAATAAGCCAGGTCTTGCCCATACAAGACATGTGGTGGTACGGTAAGGCGTAGCAAAATACGCTCAAAGACCGGTCCTTAATTGACTTGGGCGTCTTTCAAAATCAAACCCTGGGTCTTAATCTTAACTAGAATAAGCCCGTGCATAAACCTGCACCCACCATTCATCTATTTCGCCCAAGTCCAAACCATTTTGATTTTATTTTAGTAAAAACCACCTTTACAAATTCTCTATGGTAAAACAATACCATAGTTTTAAGTTTAAACCAATTTTGTAATGATTTGGCTAAATCCTCCCAAAATCAAAATCATGGTCTAAGCATTTGCTAAGCATGTATAATTTCCAAACCAATTTATCTATGGTGACAAAGGGATGATATTTCAATATTCAAGATTGGCCATACAATAACAATTGGAATAACTAAGCATTAAAATAGGGCATTAAAATAATTGGCTAAAAATATGCATGCAATAATAATTTTAAAAACTGAATTAAATAACTTTAAAATACTGGGGGCAATATGGTCAAGGGTATAACTTGCCTTGCTTAATTAATCGATGTTCCCAAATGGTGTTGAAATCCGGTCGTCCGAAGTCGTCGAAATCTATACGCGTAAACGATCCGAATTCAAATAACATTCAAATAAAATCCAAATAAAATCCAATAAATTATAAAATAAATAATTCTAGGAAGGTATCGACTTTCTATGAATTTAGAAAGTTGAATCGAAGGAATCGGAGTTCGTATGAGGGAGAACGAATTTGTAGAAGTTTAAATATAAAAAATTGGAGGTATGTGTAGCTTGCATGACACTGTTCATGCCATGCACGTGAACAGTACTAGCCTTTTAACAAAAGCATAGCTCGCAGAGAAATGGCGGCGCTGGTGAAAGGGAAAGGAGAGATGGCCGGCGAAGCACAAAAATGGAATCCCGGGAGTGAGACGGACCTAATGGTGGTGGTCGCGTCGTTGGCGAAGGTCCGGTGCGGCGGCGGCGCGCAAAATAGTGTCGGAGGAATAGTGGCGCCGATGAGCCGGGGGTGTTTCAGGGAAAAGGAAGGGAGCACTGCGTAGAATGTGGTGAGGCGAAGCCAACGACGTGGACGATGTCACCGGGAAATCAAAGACGGCACTAAAAATAGCGATAGAAGGTAGTTGGACCGCTTGCGGAAAATTTTTGTTTGTGGCGAGATTAAGGGCCGAATTCTAGGGATATGAAGAGAAAGCCGAGGGGCACGCGGCGACATAGTTGGCTCGACGAGATGACCTTCGATGGTGACGCAGTCTGACGGAGAAGTCCTTCGGTGGGCGACGGGCTGACGTTGGTGTTCCGAGCGAACGGGGAGGATTTAGCGGGTGAGGTTTGCGGTGATTTAAATATGGAACCGTGGGGAACACAACGCTCACCCCGGTTGGAGTGGAATGCGCATGGTCGGCCGTCGGCGGCGGCGACACGCAAAATGGACCGAATAATTATCAGAAATTAAATTAAATCTAAAAATTATGAAATAAATACTAAAAATAATAGATGAATTTAGATGAATTTAGGTGAAGGAATCAATGGATTTGGAGCTTATATGTGGGAGAACGAAATTTTGGAAGGAATAAAAGGGACATGTATAAAGGTCTAGCATGATTATCTAGTTGCAGTACTGTTCATCATCTTCCAAGAAGCTTGCTAGCTATGCTGCAGCCGAATGAACACAAGCAAAGGGCAAGCAGCTGATCAAGAACAAGCTCAAAATGTAGACTAAATATTAGAGCACTAAGCAAGGGATCATCATGAGCATTTAACTAGCAGCACTATTCATCATCTTCTAGCAGCGAACCGAAGCACGCATGGAGCTTCGGCCATAGTGGGAGGGAATGGAAGGGGTGGCCGGCGATAGGAGAAATGGTTCGCTTACCCCGAGACGAAGCCGTAGGAGGTGGCGGAGCAGCGAGGGGCGGTCGGTGGTGGCGGCGGCGAGCTCACAGTGGCGGCGCCCATGGAGGTGCACGGTGGTGGCGGCGCTCCAGCGACGATGCCGGCGAGAGGATGAGAGCCTGAGGTAGATCACGACGTTGCGAAGCCGGCGGTGGTGACGAGGGTGGCAGAGACCCACCAGAGGCGGCGCTAGAGGCGAAAGACGGCGATCGGCCGGTGGTAGAAAAACTTCAACCGTGGGGAGGAGAAAGGGGGGGAGGAGTTGGGATTTCGGGGGATGGATGAGTTGGATGAGAGGCACCCGATGCTGCTATTTATAGGGGCTAGGGCGAGGCGTAGGCGACGTAGGGCGCAAGAAACTTTGAACGGGCCACGGCGTAGTCAGCGGAATTGGAGTGGTTATGGAAAGGTTTAATGGCCGGGAATGGGGGAGGTGATGACCGAGGGTTTAAATGCCATCAATTTCGGGAGGATTTGTGGAGAAAATTTCGGGTTTGGGAAGCTTTTGTTGGCCTCTAATGGCTGTCGGCACTGTTGGACATCTCCTCTGGACAAAGCAAGAAGAAATCGTTTTGGGGAAGAAGAGGGAAGGAAAGAGGGAATATTAGGAAGGAGAGGGTTATGGTTAATTGAAATAAAAAGGCAAGGTGGCAATGCATGGGCAAAGAATGGGGAGGTTAAGCGTGCACTTCCTGGAGCACACTTTGGAGGGGTGACCAGCCGGGAAATGGCTGGGCGCGCGGTAGAAAAAAAAAAAATTTAATTTTTTCCCGATTTACTGTAGCAATAACAATAAATCGAATACAAATTTTAGAAGATAGCAAATAGAGTCCAAAAATTCTAGAAAAATTCTCAAAAATTCCTAGAATTATTTTGGACTTAATAAAATTATTTTCAGCTTAAATTTGGCTTTTAGTTGCCCAAATAAATTATTTGGGCTTTAAAATAATTAGGTAAAAGCTTTTAAAATTCCAGAAAATAATTAAATTTTTATTTTTGACTTGTAAAACTTCAGAAATTCAAATAAAGCAAACAAACTCTTTCAAATTTCAGAAATTCCAATAAGATAATAACTTTATTTATTTTATTTTGGTAACAGCACTTTGGGATATTACAGGTTGCCTTGTGGGTTAAAGGCACACTAATTGGCTTTTGTTTATCGCCATCTTATGGCTGTTTGCTTTCGCTATTTATCTAACTCTTTAGTTGTTATTTGGCCAGTCGGCCCCTTTTGTAATAACTCTATTATGTATGTCTTTTGAATTGCTTGTTGTACTTCGGTTTTATGTGTTGAATGGAATTGATGCATAATTTTTGTATGAAGTATGTGTACTGTAATTCTGGGAAGTACATATACGTCGAGAGTCAAGATAGTTGATTTGTAACGCTAGAACCATCTTGATGGTTAAGTATTACAAGTTAAATACCCCGGGTTCTCACAAAAGTTGGTATGAGAGGCATACTAACCGTAGAAACCACTAGCTTGGTTGTCCTTAGGATATGTTGAAAAAAATAGTTCAAAATGTCAAATGGTTTATGAAAACTTAAGTAAGTTCTCAAATTTTACTCCTTACCTATCTTAGCTTGCTCATCTTACCTTGTTCTTGATTGAGATTGGAAAAGTTGTTTCCTCTCATCTTATTTCAAAAGATAGTTGTTACCGTTTAAATTCGGTTTTGGGATTCAATGAGTGTTGAAAATATGAAGTGTTGGCTGTCTTTTAGTGAAGATTAGAAGCATTTGGAGTTGAAAAATTCAGCTTGGAGCTTAGATACAAAATCTGGACAGCAAGCACCTAGTTCTTCGTTAGGGTTGAAAATGAGAGGATAATTCAACTAAAACTTGTGGGAATAGAAGGGTAAGATGTGATATTAGCTAGCTAGTGCCTAATGCACCCCTAGATGGTTTTTACCATGATCCCTAGATGCGATAAGACTCGAGTTGCGTTCTGAAATTTTCTTCTCAAACCGATTACTCGTTCATTCAATACGAGTTAGTCGTACCGAGAAGTTGAATCTTGTGTCTTATGATTTTTGCATTGGATCTTATGCCTTATTGCAAATATTTGAAGATCATTTCTTGCTAGTTATATGATTGTAATTGGGTTAGGGTAATCTCTCATTTCCCTAGTCGATAGCTTTTCTACTGCTACCTTCCGCCTCTAGTTTTCGGGTTTTTGTTGCTAACCCACTTCAATGAAATAGGATGGCTGGAAGAACTCGCAGCAACTAGGGTCAACCAGCTAATCAGGATGAGGTGCTCCCGCCTCCTCCGACTATGGCTGAGGTTCTCCCTCAGATTGAGCGAAATCGCATGGATCAGACAAGGATCCTTGAGGCAATTGCACGGAACACCTCCAACCTTTCCGGTGCCTCCGGATCGGGGGGAGGTGGTGGCCATCATCAGACGGGAGGACTCTCGGAGTTCCTTCGCACGCAGCCACCCACCTTCTCGCGGTCCGAAGATCCCCTCGACGCAGATGATTGGTTGTGTCTAGTTGAGCGGAAGCTCGATGTCGCTCAGTGCCAAGAACAAGAGAAGGCACTATTCGCCTCCCATCAACTAGAGGGGGCAGCACTCTCATGGTGGGAAAACTTCCTCGCCATGCAGCCCGCGGGCCGAGCCATCACTTGGGAGGAGTTTCGTACTGCCTTCCGTTGGGTTCATGTTCCCGCTGGATTGATGAAGCTTAAGAAGAAGGAGTTCTCGGCGCTCAAGCAAGGGCGCAGGACAGTAACGGAGTACCTGCATGGTTTCAACCATCTTTCTCGGTACGCCCCTGAGGACGTGCCCACTGATGAGGCCAAGTAGGAGAAGTTCATGGATGGCTTGTCTAAGGAGCTTCAGGACAAGCTGTCTGTCGTCGACTTCCCCGACTTCCAGACTTTGGTTGACAAGGCTATTGTCACCGAGCACAAGGGAAGGGCGCTAGGCGATTCTCGCAAGCACAAGTGGGAGGCCCAAAAATCAGCAAGGGCCAACTTTCCTCGTTCTCGCGTCGGGCAAGCCCCGGTGCCTCACTCTCAGGCTCCAGCACCACCGAGGGCACCGGCGTATGTACCTCGCCCACCGCAGGCCGTGTCACAACCACGCGCACCTGTAGGACAGCAAGGGGGCCTCCGCAATCCAGTCTTGAGGTCACTTGTTTCTTCTGCAACAACAAGGGGCATTATGCTAATCATTGCCCTAAGAAGAATGGAGCGGCCCCTCATCCTAATGTAAGACGCGGGCAAGGAAATGGTCAAGATCAGAAGACTACTCAGAAGGCCCAGAATGTGGGCAACGACCGAGTCAACCATATCTCAGCCGAGGAAGCATAGGAGGCATTCGACGTCGTGTTGGGTACGCTTCTTGTCAACTCTCAACCTGCTACCATTTTATTCGATTCTAGAGCTTCTCATTCTTTTATATCAAAGTCTTTTGCTGCACTTAGTGATCTTCAAATTGTTCCTATGCATGTTCCTTTGATTATTCATTTTCTGAGGTCGGAAATGAGAGCTGAAAATGAATGTCGGGATGTTTCTATTGAGATTGGAGGAGTGGGATTTTTGGCAAATCTTATCCTCCTCAATTCAGCAAGTTTGGATGTGATACTTGGCATGGATTGGCTGTCCCAACACTTGGGGCAAATCGATTGTGCCAGGAAATTCATCTCCCTCACAAGTCCATCCGGCGAGTAAGTTGGAATTTCGCTAAAGCTGCAAGAACCACATCTTTATGCACTTGAAGCGAAGCCAACTATGGAGATTCATGAAGTCCCAGTGGTATGCGACTTCGCTGATGTGGTTCCTGAAGAATTGCTTGGAATGCCTCCAGTCAGAGATATTAAATTTGTCATCGAGTTGTTGCCCGGTACCGCCCCGATTTCAAAGAGGCCATACCGGATGCCTCCGAACAAATTAGAGGAGTTGAAGAGGCAACTTGGTGAACTTCAAGAGAAGGGTTTCATCCACCCCAGTTCATCACCGTGGGGCTGTCTTGTAATCTTTGTGAAGAAGAAAGACAAGACTCTGCGTTTATGCGTTGATTACAGTCCGTTGAATGCAGTGACGGTGAAGAACAAGTACCCGTTGCCTCGGATTGACGACCTTTTTGATCAGTTGACCAGAGCTCGGGTATTCACTAAGATTGATCTGAGATTGGGCTACCATCAAGTCCGAATCAGGCCTGAAGATATTCTGAAGACGGCTTTCTCTACTTGCTACGGATTGTACAAGTGTACAGTCATGTCTTTCGGCTTGACGAATGCTCCTGCTCTTTTCATGAATCTTATGAATATGGTATTCATAGAATATTTGAATAAGTTTGTGGTGGTCTTCATTGATGATATCCTCATCTACTCGAAGAATGATGAAGAGCATGCTGAACACCTGAAGTTAGTGTTGGGAAAACTGCGCGAACATCAACTCTATGCGAAGTTCAGCAAGTGCGAGTTTTGGTTGAAGGAAGTGGCATTCTTGGGCCATGTTCTTTCAGCGGAGGGCATAGCCGTAGATCCTAGCAAGGTTAGTGATGTGCTCTCATGGGGTCAGCCCAAGTCAGTGACTAACGTGAGGAGTTTTCTTGGTTTAGCGGGATACTATCGTCGCTTTATTGAGAACTTCTCCAAGATTGCAAAGCCGATGACTGAATTTCTCAAGAAGGACAAGAAGTATGTGTGTTCTGCTGATTGTGGGAAGTGTTTTCAAGAACTCAAGAAAATATTAACCACAGCTCTAGTTCTTGTTCTTCCCGACGTCCACCGAAGCTTCGATATCTATTGTGATGCTTCTCGACAAGGACTCGGTTGTGTTCTTATGCAAGAGGGCAAGGTAGTGGCTTATGCATCAAGGCAATTAAAGCCTCATGAACTCAATTATCTGACCCATGACTTGTAATTAGCTGCAGTGGTTCATGCACTGAAAATTTGGCGACATTACCTCATTGGTAATCATTGCGAAGTGTATTCGGATCACAAGAGTTTCAAGTACTTGTTCACCCAACCGGATCTGAACCTTAGGAAAATAAGGTGGTTGGAATTGATCGAAGATTATGATATGGGTCTCCAATACCATCCGGGCAAGGCTAATGTTGTTGCTGATGCTCTTAGTCGCAAGGTTTATTGCAATACCTTGATGCTCAAGGAGCAGCAGCCCGCCCTTCATGAAGAATTTCAGCGGCTCAACTTGGGAGTGGTTGAGCATGGTTCTCTCGCTGCATTGGTTGTGCAACCAACCTTAGAAGATCAGATCAAGGCTGCACAACAAACAGATGAAGGTGTGAGTCAAATCAAGCAGAATATCAAGAACAGAACAGCCAAGTGTTTCTCAGAAGATGACAATGGTGTTGTATGGTTCGGAAAGCTCCTTGTTGTTCTGAAGGACATGGAATTGTGGAATGTCATCTTCTGCAAAGCCCATGATTCTCCTTTGTCCATTCATCCTGGGGCCACAAAGATGTATCAAGATCTTCAGCAGAGATTCTGGTGGACCCGAATGAAGCGAGAGATCCCAAGGTTCGTTGCCGAGTGTGACGTGTGTCGTCGTGTGAAGGCCGAACATCAACGTCCAGCGGGTTTGCTACAACCTTTGTCTGTACCTAAGTGGAAATGGGATTCAATCGGTATGGATTTTATCACCGGTCTACCCCGAACCTCCAAGGGGAAGGATTCCATCTGAGTTGTCATTGATCGGTTGACGAAGGTAGCCCATTTTCTTCCAGTACGGACCAATCTCAGTGTGGGTCTGTTGGCGGACCTCTACATTTCCCGCATTGTGTGCTTGCATGGTGTACCGAAGACAATCGTTTCGGATCGTGGTGCACTCTTCACCGCCAAATTTTGGAAAAGCTTACAAGAGGCTATGGGAACCCGTCTTTCCTTCAGCATAGTGTATCATCCTCAAACTGATGGCCAGACTGAAAGAGTGAATCAAGTATTGGAAGACATGCTCCGTGCTTGTGTTCTCTCCTACGGGAAGAATTGGGAGAAATGCTTGCCGTTCGCCGAATTCTCTTACAACAACAGCTTTCAAGCTAGTCTTAGCATGGCACCATTTGAGGCCTTATATGGGAGGAAGTGTAGAACCCCGTTGAATTGGTCAGAAACTAGTTAAAGACTATTCTTTGGCCCAGACTCGATTAATGAGGCTGAAAGTCAAGTTCGGTTGATTCGAGATCGATTACGCACGGCTTAATCAAGACAAAAGAGCTATGCAGATCGTCGTCGTCGTGAGTTGAGCTTTGAGCCTTATGACTTTGTTTATCTCAAAGTCTCTCCTCTGAAGGGTCATCAACGTTTTGGCGTCAAAAGCAAGTTAGCTCCTCGATATGTTGGGCCTTACCGCATCATTGAGAAGAAAGGAGTGGTTGCCTACAAGTTGGAAATGCCCACTACACTTGAGGGTGTTCACGATGTCTTTCACGTGTCCTAGTTGAAGAAGTGCCTTCGTATTCCAACCGAGAAAGCTCCACTGGAAAGTCTCGATGTACAAGAAGACTTGACCTACAAAGAGCGTCCTCTTCGCATTCTTGATGAAGCTGAACGAAGAACACGGAATCGTACCATCAAGTTCCTTAAAGTTCAGTGGACAAATCATACTGAGGATGAAGCAACTTGGGAAAGGGAGGATCGTCTGCATGCGGACTACCCATCTTTCTTTTCCGAGTGATCGGAATCTCGGGACGAGATTCTTGTAAGGGGAGGAGGTTTTGTAACATCCCAAACAATGGTGTGTGTTTCAAATGTATGAAAATGAGGATAAATTAAAACTTTTGATGCCTCATGATGTCATTTGAAATTTCCTGGGAATTTTTCCCTAGGGTTTCCTATTTTCAAGGATCAATGTTTCGTTTGATGGAAGCATAATCTTTGAAAACCATTTATGCAAATCTTATGATCATCCTCCGGAAATATTTTTTTCCTAAGTTCTAGATCATCCTAGTAACCTCCTTGAAAAATTTCATAATTTTTAGATTTTTGTTGCTATTTCTAAAGAGCTAGTCAAACCAGTTAAAACTTTGGTCAAACCCCTAGGGCAGCCTCTTGTGAATTTTCTAGAGAGCAATGCATTTCATGAAAATTCCTAGAAAAATTATGCAAGGTTCTACTCAGATCCAGCAAGCTTCCATAAAAATTTCAGAATTTTTAGAGCTTCAAAGCTACCTCTAAAAAATTCCCTATCTTATCAGCCTTTTAAATCCAAATCAGAAATCACTATTTCTCAGACTCAGACCTGAGTCCGACTCCAACCGAGCCTCTTGCCTCAGCCCAACCAACTAATCGCACCTCACGTTAACCGTCCGATCGCGCATCGACGGCTCTGATCGCATACCGCTTCGGCCAGTTTTGAAATCTCTCGCACGTTGTCGACTGTTGGATCTCGATCCAACGGCCCACGCCGACCTAATTCTCTCTGTCTCTCTCTTGCGGCTGTGTCACTACGTCGCAGGACCCACCGGTCAGTCGCGTCTTCAACCTCTGGCGCTCGCGCAGAAGCCTCGCGCCACGTGGCCACGCCGCTCTGCCTTGCTTCGTCAATGCGCGGGCACGCCGTGAATCCACCGCCCGTCCTGACCACTCAAGGGGCTTCGCTGGTTCACGCCGCCTCCGCTCTGTCTGCAACCCGGGGACAATACCCCCTCTTTCGCCCGTTGGAAGTCATTCCTCCTCTCAGTGGCTGAGGAGGGAGGCGCTTGCTCGAGCTACTCTCTCGGGTGAGTTTTCTCCGCGTGGTTCCCCCTTCTTCCTCTTCCTTCACTGCCCTCTTGTGCGCCGGTTTGAGCCTTGGTCTTGTGTCTGAGCCACGGAACACGAGGCGCCCTTTCTTCTTCAGAGCGCGTCCAAAGCGTGTACCCAACGCCGCCGCAGTGCCATCTTCGCTCCCGGTGAGTTTCTTTCTTGCTTAAGTGCGTCACCGTGCGCCTTTTAGTCTAAGGAGGAGATCCCCTCAACCAATTTTGACCTTCGGTCGTAGGAATCCTCAGAATCAAACTTTTCTCCATTCCCGGCCGCAAGAACCCCTTTCTTCTCCGGCGACGGCACGGTGAGCCTTGGTCTAATTCCTCGCTCTGTGACCATCATAGTGACTCCACCTAGCGGTTCCAATATCTATTTTCCTCTTTCTTTGCTCAGGGCGAGCTCTCCTCGGTAGCACCGTCGCCGCCGCCGCTGTTCTTCATCGCCGGCCCAACTCCGGCAACCTCCACACCTCCGGGTCATCGTAATGAGTTTCTGGAACCCCCCTATTGTCCGTGCGCGTGCTATTTTGCCACGGGCATCTCTTTTCCGCGTTGTGCCTGTTTCCCGTAGCACCGCCGCCGCCTTTGCTCGCCGTGCCGCCGCGTCGGACCACCGCAGGTCTCGCCGCTGGTGCCGTCGGGTGCACAAGGTTGTGGGCTTTCCATTTTGACCATTCACTCACGCCGCCGTGCTCTGGTTCGCCGGCGTTTCTTCGGGAAACTTCGCTGACTACGCCACGACCTGCGTGGCACGCCCCGGCGACTCTTGTAGCGCCATCATTAGCGTTAATTGCTGATCATTAGCTTTTAAATCTCGATCTTTGTCAGAAAAGCTGGATTAGCCACGTTAAGTAATGGCTAGCTGTGAATGACAGGTGGGCCCGAGCCACTTAAGTGTGTTGTGCACAAGACTCATACACCGGTGAACCCAGTTCACGAGTATGAGTCTATGGCAAGCGGACCCCACCTGTTAGTTCAGTTAATCCTTTGGTTAAATAGAAAATAGCACTATTTAGTAGGCCCCACCTGTCATCGGCTGTGTCTAGGGTAGGCTGAGTATAAAAAGTATTCTATGTTTATATGAAATCTGAAATGCTTTAATTATGAACTGAAAATTGCTTTAAACTTCAAAATGGCATAACTAATTCATTTTAGCTCCAAAATTGATGATTCAAATTTTGTTAGTTTCCTTTTTAAATGTACTTTAATATAAAAATGGGTTGAATCTTGTTACTATTACAGAAAACACTTTTGGCAAAATTACTATCGGATTAGTAATATTGTTGCATTACAAATTGCTTTAATTTCAAAAATGCATAAGTATTTCTCTGTAACTCCAAATTGAGTGAACTCAACTTTGTTGCAATCCTCTGTTAGTGTAGTTTATTGTAGAATAGGTTGTGAGCATGATACTATTGCTGAAAATCTTATTTTAAATATAACTTGTGTACTACTTTCATGACTTTGAAAAATCATAGAAAATTCATCTTAGCTCCAAATGAGGTGAATCAAATTCTATTGTTCATCTCATGTGGAGCTCTTCCTACCATAAAAATTTCAAGTACACCACACCTCTGGAAATTCTCACCAAAATATTTAATTCGGATGAACAGTAACCGGTAGCAATTTATTTGGATTTTCTGGAAAACTAACCTTCAAACTGCCATAACTCACTACTACAGAAAAGGTATTCACAGACGGTTCAAAAACATCATCACAGACGGTTTCGTGAGCCGTCTGAGTTTATGGGTCAGTAATGATATGATCATCACAGGCGGTTACTCAACAAGAACCGCTCAGGATAATAATATCACGAGCGGTTCTTATTGAGCCGTCTGTGATAATTTTTTCTATTTCAAAAAAAAATCAAACCAATCAATTGCTAGACAGTTGTTTCCATATGCAACCTCTAGCAAGACAACTAAAATCCAATTAAAATTATGATGGCAAACACATTACAGGAAAGGGAAACCAAAATGTTTCACAATGTCCCCTCCGAATGGGAAAAAAAGTTACAAAGTTAAACTAGCTAGAAACCATCTATGCCTCCAAGCTCCTGAAGAACTCATCGGCTTCTTGGATTAAGAACTCATCCTCTCAATACCTCACCAGCATACACAAGATGTTCTTGCATGTCGTCGAGTTCGACTCAAGCTCGTCGGCAAGGAGAGACGACTAAAAACCTCCAGTGGCGCTCCGTCCTTAGGTAACACAAAATTAAGATAATTTTCATTACAACAAACAGCCAACAAATTGTGTATGTTATGGGGATGTACATGTACCTTCCGCGATCTACCTCTGCGAGAGACAAGGAGCTCCTCCGCATGACCGCATCCCTCCTCATTGTCGTCGTCGGCTGTGTCTCCTCACTGAACCGCGATAGGGAATCGAGGGTGGTCGCCGGAGCTCGGTGTGGGGAGAGGGAGAAACTAATGGAAAACAAGGCTGGGGTGGTTATAATATATAAGGATAGCGCCAAAACATTTTGCCTCCCGCGCGCGCGTTCAAAATTTTTCATACTCCCGCGCTGCGAATCACAGACGGTTTCATAGAAAAACCGTCTGTGACGACATATCACAGACGGTTCTTTATACGAACCGTCTGTGATAAGATATATATCACAGACGGTTTATATTAAAAACCGTCTGTGATATATATCTTATCACAGACGGTTTGTATTAAAAACCGTCTATGATTTTACCATGGCTTGGAATTTTCCTTACTCTGCAATTTTACCATAGCTTGAAATCACTAACACTCTAATTTTACCATGGCTTGAAGATTTTACCATGGCATGGAATCACTAACACTCCGATTTTACCATAGCTTGAAATAACTAACACTCTGATTTTACCATGGCTTCCAATCACTAACTATCTGATTTTACCATGGCTTCAAATCACTAACTATCCGATAGTGTTAGTGATTGGAAGCCATGGTAAAATCGAAAAGTTACCATGACTTGAAATCACTAACTATCCGATAGTGTTAGTGATTGGAAGCCATGGTAAAATCAGAGTGTTAGTGATTGGAAGCCATAGTAAAATCGGAGTGTTAGTGATTTGAAGCCATGGTAAAATCGGAGTGTTACTGATTCCATGCCATGGTAAAATCGGAGTGTTAGTGATTTTAAGCCATGGTAAAATCGATTTTAAGCCATGGTAAAATTTCTGATTTTAAGCCATGGTAAAATCGATTCCATGCCATGGTAGTATTCTTGATTTTAAGCCATGGTAAAATCGGAGTGTTAGTGATTTTAAGCCATGGTAAAATTGCAGACGGTTTTTAATACAAACCGTCTGTGATAAGATATATAGCATAGACGGTTTTTAATACGAACCGTCTGTGATACTTCACAGACGGTTTTCAACACGAACCGTCTATGATGAGCACGAAATTCACGAGGCGGTTCGTGTTGAAAACCGTGCGTGAAGTATCACGAGCGGTTACGAACAAGAACCGCTCAGGATATTTAGTAGTATCACTGAGCGGTTCTTGTTGTAACCATGCGTGATACTTCACTGACGGTTTTCAACACGAACCGCCTCGTGATATTACTTCTTCATGCGAGCGGTTTTAGCGCGCCGAGAATACGACGGTCACTAAACCAAAACCGTCTGCGTGATTGTATTTATCTGAGCGGTTTTGGTCAACCGTTTGTGATGAGGCGTCCAGTATTAGCCTTTTTGTAGTAGTGACTTTTGCTTAGAACATAAAAATCAATTAATTCTTGTTGATAAATTCACCTAAAATCATTCTCTACCTTCTGTGAATTTTTCAAGATTTTTGGATGACTTTGAATTTTTGGGTCTTTTCGGTGTTATTCGTTCTTATTGTGCTTTCGACTTCTTTCGGTACGTTCTGACGATCCTATTGTATACGAGAGTGATCCTCTGCAGCAAGAAAGTTATCCCCAGCAAGGCAAGAAATTTGATCATAAATATTCCATTACTTTCAAGTCTAATACTTTGTTTACAAATTGTATGTATGCATGCTTTTGTGTCAAAGTTTATTTTCCCGATTAGAGGTAGTTATTCCTATTGCATGGTTTCCCTTAAATTGTTCATCCCCTGCCACTAAACATAAGGTATTAATCTCGCCGGTGAATTAGAGCCCAGTGGTTGAATTATGCACTTTTATTGTCTTTACGATGTCATGCGTAGAAATGCTTAGCTACCGGTAGAATTTGGCGGTTATCGACTTAGTCGATAACTTTGATCACACTAAATTATTATTATCATTATGCTCAGCACTTTGTGCTTTGTTACTTTGTAAAGTCAAAAAACTGAAACTAAAAATGAAATGTTTGAGACTTGGGCACAATGGTTGATGGTGTGATTGGATTGGTGCCCGGGTCAACAAGGACCGAACATCTTGTGTCACACTATCCAGGCATTTTTGCATGCAACCACATGAGGGGGATATGGGACCTCTCTTGATCTAGTACTTTGGTGTGTGTTAGCTCCGGGTCGTAGGAGGTTGTGTTGTGTTGAAAGAGGATTTATCCCATGTGTGTGTTGGGCGTGACGGGATGGGTTTGGTATTAAGTCCAAGTTTCCTACCCCGAGGAGCAATGGTAAGTTCTCTCTCTCTGCCGTTTACTCCGTCACAACATATGGGGGTTTCCATTCCCATACGGGCGACTCGTAGTTAATGCACAATATTGGAAACGTCTCGTTGGACTTAGCCGTGCCGGCATACCTATGGAAGTGTGCTTCATTACGTGGCAAAAAGGCGGTCTGACATGTGGGTAAAGTTGTACACCCCTGCAGGGTTCAATCTATTCGAATAGCCTCATCCTAGGTTATGGTCACGCTTGGTTAGGTTTGGCAAGAGTTAGACTATAACATTTAATTAAAACTTGATGTGGGTGGTATGAATGGGGAATTCATGCTATTGTTGTGGTGGCTATTAGGTTAGCCACTTCCAGGATGTCTTTTATTATTGTTACTTGTATCTCGCTGTTTTTGTCAAATAAAAACAGATTGTAAAACTGCTTTGAATCTATTACATTATTGCAAATGAAAACTTGCTTTATGCTAAAAATGAGTCTAGAGCCTCCTCCACTTAAATAAGCTTGCATGTAGCTATGTATGGGCTTGTTACACTACACGTAAGTCTTGTGAGTACATTTTTGTACTCATTTTTGTACACGTAAGCCTCCTCCACTTTTGTGAGATGTGCGGCGGGTTTGACGACTAGGTTGGTGGCCCGGTTGGTTTCCTTGTGGGTTAAATGCACACTAATTGGCTTTTGTTTATCGCCATCTTATGGCTGTTTGCTTCCGCTATTTATCTAACTCTTTAGTTGTTATTTGGCTAGTCGGCCCCTTTTGTAATAACTCTATTATGTATGTCTTTTGAATTGCTTGTTGTATTTCGGTTCTATGTGTTGAATGTTATTGATGCATAATTTTTGTATGGGGTATGTGTACTGCAATTCTGGGATGTACATATACGCCGAGAGTCGAGATATTTGATTTGTAACACTAGAACCATCTTGATTGTTAAGTATTACAAGTTAAATACCTTGGGTTCTCACAAAAGTCTCTAGTGATAAGATCATAGTAAAAAGAGAAGCAACCATGGTAAAAGGGGAGAGCACAGGCAGGTGATAAGAGCAACTGAAAGCCCTCCTCCCTCAGCAATGCATATCCCCTGGATAAGGCTCCCATTCCCTTCCTTCTTCTCAAGCCCCATAGAACCCACACTTCTATCCATCTTTCAAACCTAGTCAAAGGCAAGAAGGCACAAGCATCCCACTGTCAACCCACAAGAACGAGCAAGGCATCAAGGCAGCAAGGGACCCAAGGCAAGCTCAGCATCCTCAACATCACAGCTTGCAAGCCATCCACAGCTAGGGAGAAGAGAAGAGCACCAGCATGAAGCCGACACTGCCATCCTCTTCCCCCACCCCAAATCTGTAACATCCCGAACATGGTTTGTGTTTAAAATGTATGAAAATGAGAAGAAATTAAAACTATTGATGCCTCATGATGCCATTTGAATTTTCTGGAAAATTTCCCCAAGGGTTTCCTAATTTCAAAGACCAATGTTTCAATTGATGGAAGCAAAATCCTTGAAAACTCCTTAAACAAATCTTGTGATCATCATCTAGGATTACTTTTCCTAGCTTCTAGATCACCCTGATGACCCCTCTGAAAATTTTTATAATTTTTAGAAATTATTTACTATTTCTACGAGGCCAGTCAAACCAGTTTGACTCTTAGTCAAAACCTTAGGACTTGACCTTGTAATTTTTCTAGAGCAAAATGCAATGTATGAAAAGTTCTGGAAAAATTACACAAGGTTTCTCTTAGATCCGGTAACCTTCCATAAAAATTTCACAATTTTTGGAGCTATGGAACTCTCTCTAAAAATTCCCAAACCATCTCAGCCTATTTATCAAAAACCTGATTTTACTGTTGGGCCGACCGAGCCACTTTGACTCGGCTGAACCCAACCAACTCAGCCGTACCACACCACTTACCCCTTTGCCTTGGATCGTCTGATTGGAAATCGATGGTTTGGATTGAATGGAACGTTCTGACCATCTAAACGCACCCCCTCACGTGAACCGTCTGATTGGAAATTGACGATCAGGATTGAATGGAATGTTCAGACCGTCCAAACGTTCCCGTCACTTGGACCGTCCGATCTTGATCTAATGGTCAAAACCTGTCTCGTTCATTTAAACCGGCCCAGCCCTTTTCTCTCGCGTCACTGACTGGTGGGCCTCCAGCTTCAGCTCTTCTTCTCCACGTCGCAGCTCACCCCGTGCCACCTCACTCACGCTCGCTAGTGGCCAAACTCCACCGTGCGTCATCGTCAATGACCCACCCCAGGTTTATGATGCACGCCAGTGGTTTGGCCCATGGTTTTGCACCCGCACCTACTCCAATCACCCCGCCATCGTTTCACTGTCTCTCGTGGTCGTCCATGGACCGAGCTCCTTGTGGAGCTCCTTCCTCATGAGCCCTCTGCCCCAATCTCTATTTAAGCTTCCTCATAGCTTCCCCACATCTTTTAGACACCACCGAGTATTCCCTCACGTTCTCCACTGCTCAATTGAGCTCAATTCTAAGAAGGCCCGAAGCGTCGCCGTCGTCCTCAACGCCGTCCCAGCGGCATAGTGGTTCCCATTCATTTCTTTTCACGTCATTTCGTGCCTCAGGATCCTAGAAGAGTTTCCCTTAACTTAATTTCACCATTTAACCTCAGGCACTGTCGTGATTTAAAGTTTTTCACATTCGGCCGAAAACGCTCGCCTTCGTTCCCAACTCTGGTGAGGTAGTCCTTTGAGCAATTGCTCACGCAAGCACTATCTCATGCACTCACTTAAGCTCTCCCTACCTTTCTTCTTCACTCATTTTGTTCAGGTCGAGCTCCCCTCAGTGAGGGCATCGTCGCTGCCGCCGAGCCTCGACGCCAGCCTTTCTCCAGTGAGCTCATCCTCTCTGCGTCATACTGGTGAGCTCAGTGAACTCTCCTGCTGCTTATGCGCGCACTCATTCATGCAAAAAGTTGCCGGGTTGTTTTTGCCGCCTTGGCCGTAGCTCCCAGTCCGCTCCACCTCATCGTGCCGCTGCTCCCGTCCACCTTTAATGAAGCTCCAGCCATGGTCGGGTGCGCAATAGTAATAGGTATCCATTTTAGCCCCTAGCTCACGCCGCCGTAGCCTCCTTCGCCGGCGAGATGCCCGGCGAAGTCACGGCCGGGAGTGTTTCGTTACCGGAACGACCGACACGCACTGTAGCTCGATCATTAGCCATTAATCACTGTCCTAAACCCACTTATCTGTGTAGATCCAGTAGTTTTGAGTTGATGTTTCACTCACGTGTGGGTCCGGCCGTTAGTGCTTGGTAACCCCTCACTTTGGACCGTCCATTTTGAGATCAATGATTCAGATCGTTTTGGCTGTTCAGACCACCCGAACGTCTCATTCGTTTGGACCGTCCGATTTTGATTCAGCGGTCCAGATCATTTTGGCCGTTCGGACCATCTGAACGTCTCCTTCGTTTGGACCGTCCGATTTTGATTCAACGGTCCAGATCATTTTGGCTGTTCAGACCGCCCGACGTAACCATTCGCGTGGGCCGTCCGATTAGATCTTAACGGTCCAAACGTTATCAGCTCAGGATTTATAAGAAAATCCGTATATCAATTATTTATGTACTTTAAATTGTTTCAAACTTCAAACCTGCATAAGTAATTCATTTTAACTCCTTTTGGGATGAATCAAATTTTTGTTGGTTTCTATTTTAAATATACTTGAATCTACAATTGGTTTGGATACACCCGGAGAGATCTCCCAGGGCCACCTAGGAGGTCAAGACAGACCACCAGAGGTGCAGGAGGTCCTCGAAAACGACTGAGAGGATGTCCTCCAGGACTACCCAGGAGATATCAAAGACCTCCCAGAGGTCCTAGCCTTTGCGCACTGAGCTAGTCCCAAGATCACAAGATAGCACGCACAGATCAACACAGGTGCAATCACAACCACACGACAAGAAATAAGATGAAGCAAACAAATTAACTTATATTAAACAAGGACCTTATGGTCAAAGTTGTTTACAGAGGTCGCCACCAAGGGCTTACAAAAACAGACAACAGAACTTGCAGCGGAACACAAAACGCGCGCAGGGCCATCTGGCAAGCCCACAGGCTGTCGAGTGGAGGACGTCTCCTAGAAGGCTGGATCATCAAAGAACTCCTCCTCGAAGAGGTCTGAGCACCCTTGTCCTTGATCTTCTTCTGCCACTGCTTCAACACAGGGCTTAACGCCATGAGTACGTTTGAATGTACTCAGCAAATCGCAGGGAACAAGTATGCACATAATATTCATGCAATGGCTTGGCCAATGAGAGCTGTAGGGTTAGTTTGCAGAAAGCAATATTTGACAGTGAATAACATAAGTAGATTGCAAAGCGCAAGCTAAAAGAGTAATACATAAGTACATTTTGTTTTTTAAGGAGGTCGTGAGCACCAATTCACTTCCAAGACTACTTGTGGAAGGCCTGGTCGCACCCACGACCAGGACCTCTCCCACGACCTCTCTGGAGCACCAACTCCAAAGATCCCATGACCACCCCAGAGCACCAACTCTGGAGCTCCCAAGACCACATTTTGAGAAAACTACCCTTCATGCACTTGTTCCAGGCAATGCTCATAACCAAGGGCTTGGCTATTCGAATAGATTTTTTTTTTACTTTGCAGAGGTGTACAACTTTACCCATAATTCACGATCTCTCTAGCGGGTCGGGTTCCCGAAAAACCCTTGCTCACTTCCGAAGGTGAGCAGTCTAGAGAGCGTGACAAGGCCTTTACAAAGCTCTGATCTGACTTAGTTCTGCCCGCTAAGGTTTCGCTTCCGTTGGGCTACAAACCCCCCGGATTCGTGCCGCCTCTTGCGCCAAGTGTGAATTAGCACAAACTTCCCCCACAATAGAACCAGACCAAACCATTGCTAATTATTTGGCCCAGACTACCCCCATAAGATGAACTTGTGGTTGCACGGTTGGCCCGAAGCAATGAAACATAAAGTTAAGTCCTTAGACCACCCCAGGCAAGACAACCTCATCCCAATGTGCGTATAGCACCCCCTTTACTGCACGATCACTCACCCGAGTGAGAAAGCATTTTGGGTTCACCCAGCCAAAAGACCACCCTGGTCCTGGCACAATAAATTTTACAAGAGCGGCATCACACCACGATCTATACAGCTACGGCATCAGCACCACAACTGCTCAATAGTGGCACCAACCACAGTTCCATAGTTCAATTTGTTAAGTTTATTAACACCATGATTCATGATTCTCAGAACCAACACATCTAGAGCAAGGCTAAGCATAAATACGCTCCCATGTTGGCAATGTCAATACAAGACCAACTAAGAATTCCCATTCTAAGGTGTCCAAGGGGAACATGTCAACATGTTGAGTTCAACCATTCAAGGAAGCATTCTGTCAAGTAGAAAATAGCTACTGCCCAAACCATTTTTTTATACAAATACCCATGCATGGTAAGGTCAAATAATATACTTTTGAAATGTTAGGTTCAACATGATCAAAGGTGTCGGGACCCGAAAATGCATCTCAGGAACCCTCTGTGTTTTCCGAACTAGTCCCAGATCAGTAGCTAGCTCATACAGGAAACAATGATGAAATACCATCCATTTATTCGATTTAACTAAAAAGATCTCAAAGTAACAAATAATAATAATAACTGGACCTTATGGTCAACATTTACTTAACTTGCCACGCAGGGCTAAAGAAACAAATAAAACTCTTGCAGCGGAACGAAACTCTTCAAATGGCCAATCAACATGCCCACAGGCAATCAAGTGGAGAACGCATCCTAATCCGCAAAACCTTCATAGTCCACCTGCTGAAAGAACTCCTGAGCAGCTTGGTATTCTTCAACTGTGGATAAATCCGAGGGCAAAAGCCATGAGTACTTTTGAATGTACTCAGCAAACCGTAGGGAAATGTATGCAAATAATATTCATGAATGGCTTGACAAGGTTAGCTGTATGGTTCTATTGCAGAAAGCAGCATTTATGATAAATACAATAAATAGATTGAAATGCGTAGTTGAAAACAATAATAAATAATTTCTTTGAAACGACTAGTGAACTTCCCATTCACTCCCCAACCATACCAAAGATAAGTGAATCCCAATTCACCAATCGACACAAACCACCAAGTGAATGACATGTTCACCAAACAAACATTATATTCATCAAGTGAACTTCCCATCCACACTCCGACTCATTTTAAAGAAACTCTATCTCCCGTGTGAAATCCCCGAGCACATCCATAACCGCGGACACGGCTATTCGAATAGTTTTACACTCTGCAGAGGTTGTACAGCTTGACCCACAAGAGATTAATCAACTCAAAGAGTCTGACCACACTTCCTTTGGTGTGCGACTTAAGTGATCATCACAAGGCTTTTACAAAGCTCCTTCTTAACCCGATTCTGTCCGCTAAGGTTTCAACACTGAATATCTTTCCAACCAGACAGGGCCCCCCTCTTGCGCCTGTGAGAATACGTTTCCCATAACTCACGCTCCCCACGACAGATCAAAATTAAGACATTGCTAATTAGTCAGCTAGGTCCATCCCATACCAGATTTGTGGTTGTACGGTTAAGGCCCAGTTCAATGGCGCACAAGATTAAGTCCTTGACAAGCTACTCAGGCGAGACTACCACAAACCCAATCCGTGTTCCATCCACACCCCCACTATCCACCAACCACTCGCCCGAGTGAAAACCATTTTTGTTTAACCAAGACCCATGACTCACCCCGTCATGGTACCCACAAATTTTAACAAGAGTGGCTCACCACCACGATTCCATATATCATTAAGTCAAGATTAATCATTATGACACATGTGATGATAAACCCATCGTATCTAAGCTGAACTAAGCATTAATACGCTACCCATGTTGGCATTATAAATATGTCCAACTAAAATTATCCACGCTAGGGTGACAAAGGATTCATGGCATTCAAATAATCAAAGGAGGCATAATGACAATAGGTAATAACTAAACCCAAAACAATTTGTATAAAAATAGCATGCAATTGTATAAAACAATATACTTTTGAAATCATAGGTTCAATATGATCAAAGGACTACGGCTTGCCTTGGAATAGATCCTGAGATTGATCTTGATCTTGGTATACTCCTCCTTGCTCAAAGCTTCCCGAAGTATCAACGTCTAATCGCAAACAAGCAAATAAACAAAATAAATAAAAACAGAGAGCAAATGAACTCCAAAAAATTAAATAAAAATCTCAGATAACTAGATCTTGAATTTGGATGAATTTAGGAATTTGAATGGACTCAAACGGAGTTCGGATGCAAAAGATATGGGCTTTGGAAGATTTAATCTAAAAGAAAACCCTAAAAGGATTTACTGGAATATTCCGAATTATTTTCCTATTGGAAAATCTCGGTTTATGATGCACAGCTGACGTCAGCGAAGGTTTTCCGCGGGAAAGAAAAGAAAAAGGAAAAGAAAATCCCCGACAGTGGGTCACGCCGAAGTGAGACAACCACGGTGGGCAGCTGCTCACCAAGCCGCGTTAGGATAGATCTGGGGCGCCACGCGGATGCTGACGAGGCGGACATGTGGGCGACACGTGGGCCACCTGGGGTGACATGGCGCTGGTGTGGATCCGACGTGGACGCTGGTGAGGCTGGTGGCGCTCGGCTCCGACGGAAACCGGCGAACGGTGGCGGCTCAACGGCGGCGGTTGCTACGGGGGTGTAGAGGGAGCGACGGCGAACTCAGGGGTGGCTCACGGTGGCTTGAGGACGACCAGGGCGGCCGAAGGCGAGGTTTGGGCGGAGCTCGAGCTACGGGCTTGGCGGTGACGGCGCTAACGGACCTCCCCGGTGAAGGCGACAGTGGCTCCGAGATGCGGGCTTCACGGCGGTCCTGAAGGTGGCGCTCGACGGCGACTAAGGGCACTGGAGCGACGGGAATCCGACGAGGCGCTTCCGCCGGCACCGAAGACGAAGATGGAGGCGAGGGCGTTGTGCGACAAAGCGGCGGCAGCGGCTAGGGTTTCCGAAGGCGGCGCGTCGCGGGGTGCGAGAAACAAGGATCCCCGGGGCTTTAAGTAGGGGCGGGGACGAGGTGTCCGCGACGAAGACGGCGGCGGCGTCCGAAGGCAAGAGGAAAAGGGCATCCGGGCGAGACAAGTGACTGGCGAAGGGTCCCGTGGCGGCTGGCCGCGGCCGGGAGCGGGCGAAGTCGCAGGTGGCGCTGCCGGATCGGCAGTGGGGCTACTCTAGCACGCGAGAGAGAGGACGGAGTGGGTGCATGTTGCAACGGGCCGAAAGCGAGGTGGTTGGGCCGCACAGGATTGGGCCGGACAGAAATAGGAAAGGGATTTCGGCCTGGAGGTTTTAATCTGAGATTTAATAGTTTTCTTTTTAGAAAATAGCTGAAAATCCAAATAAGACCTAGAAAATAGCAAATGACCTCGGAAAAATTCTAGAAAATTCTAGAAAATATATCCAAGCTCATAAGATCCAAATAAAATAATTTTGACAATAGTTGATAATAGTTGATGTTGACATTAATCACCTTAAATTGTTTTTGAACTCTGAAAATTCCAATTAAGCTTTTAAATTTTACCAGAAAAATCCAAATGGTTATTTTTCTTTTAAAATTTTAAAACAGACCAAATTTTTTTGGGATGTTACAAAAGGTCTGCGACTTGCCTTCGTTGAAGAGTGGCGAGGCTTCAGTAGAGGTCGCTAGATCCAGGTACTCCTCCATGAAGTCGGAATCTACACGTTCGGAAAGAGCCAAATAAGAAAAACAACTTGAGCAAAGAACTAAAGAGATCTTAAACCAAAAACCAAATAGCAAGAGGTCCCAACTGGGAAGGAGGTCCAACGAGAAGGGAGGTTCAAGCAAAAGTGGGTGGTCTTTGCAAAAGAACCGAGAGGGCAGTCTTTGAAAAAAGACCAAGAGGTGGTCACGATCGGGAAGTGATCATGGCCAAGAGGGTGGTCTTTGCAAAAGACCAAAAGGGTGGTCTTTACAAAAAGACTAGGAGGTGGTCAAGATCGAGACGAAGGTCTTGACCGAAGAGAGAGATCTTGACAAAAGAAGTCCAAGCGAAACAAGAAATAGAATGAGGAATCTCACCGGAACAAGGCGAGATGCTGGAGGAGGTCGCGGAAGAACTTCGATGGACATCGAAGGCGACACGAATCTCCAGCAGGGCCCTTCAACGGCGAGGAGGAGGACGAAGACTCCAACTAGCTCCCTTGATGGAGAAGCTGTTAAAGACGACGCAGCTCCAATTGCTCAGGCGAAATCGAAGCACGGAGAAAAATGAGCCAGAGGAAGAAAGGGTGGTGTTGGGAAGCTGAGGGAGAAAAAGAGGTCAAAAGGGGCTCCCTGGAGCTTTATTTATAGGGGAAGGAAAGATAAACTGGGCTACAAGATGTAGCGCCGAAAGCCATGATGAAGTACTACTGAAAAGTGAGGAATGGTCATAGGGGCAGGTAGGAAAAAGAGGCAAGAGGAGAAATGATTATAGTGGAAGCAGCATTTAATGCGACCCAACCACGTTCAAAGTGACAAAGCAACATTTAATGTGGTGCAGACTGCGCCAGAAGTGAAGTGGCGGGAAAAAGGTGAGTAGGGGACTGGCAAGTGGGACCAATCAAAACCAATGGGAGATCGTGACCGCAAAGGTGGTCTTTGCAAAAAGACCACGAGGAGGTCCCGACCAAATGAGGTCACGGCAAAACGACAAAAGAGAGGGGGTCGCAGCAAAACGACAAAAAGGAGGAGGTCGCGGCCAAGGAGAACGTTGCGACCAGCAAGGGTGGTCTTTGCAAAAAGACCACAGGGATGGGGAGGTCCAAACGAGGGGAGGTCTGGACCCTCAGATCCACATGAAAGGAGGTCTCAACGGTCAAGATCTAACAAGGGGAGGTCCTAACGGTTAAGATCTAGCAAGGGGAGGTCCTGACGATCAAGATCTAGCAAGGGGGAGGTCCTGACAGTCAAGATCTAGCAAGGGGAGGTCCTGACGGTCAAGATCTAGCAAGGGGTGGTCCTGACGGTCAAGATCTAGCAAGGGAAAGGTCTTGATGGTCAAGATCTAGCAAGGGGAGGTCCTGGCGGTCAAGATCTAGCAAGGGGGAGGTCTTGACGATCAAGATCTAGCAAGGGAAAGGTCCTGACGGTCAAGATCTAGCAAGGGGGAGGGATAGCGAGGAAAACACGGGGAAGGCTGTAACATCCCAAATTTCCTGACTTTTTTTGAAATCTTTGAAAACTTTAAAAACTAACCATTTGGTTTTATTAATTTGCTAAAGCTTAATTTGTAATTTAGAATTTTAAAAGCAGTTTAATTTGAATTAATTAAACTTGAACTAATTCAAATTGGTTTAGTTGAGTTTTGTTGAATTTTAAAGTTGGTTTTTCCTCTTGCATTATGTTAAAAATAATTATTTGCAAAAATTAAAAGCAATAGTTAAGCTAAAAATATTTTTAATAAGTTCTAAATAATTTTAAGGGATTTCTGTGAATTTTCCTAGAATTTTTGGATGGCTTTAGCTATTTTCTAAAAATGCTTTTCCTTTTCTGGTATTTTCTAAAATAAAAAATGCTTTAAAATTCCCCTTAACCTCTTGGGCCGAATTTCTTGACCCATTTCTGCTTTCGCCTGCCATGACCCATCCTTCTTGGCGCCTCCTCGATCGGCCACCGTCCGATTTCGATCGGGCGGCTCGCAATCCACCGCGCCTCCTCGTTGTCTCCCCTTCTCTCTCTGGCCGGTGGGCCCGCCTTGTCAGCGCCGGTTCGGGTCATCTTCTACCTCCGGCCACGCCACACGTGCTCCGCCTTGAACTCGCCGAGCAGCGCGCCGCTCCTTGCCTTGCCCTAGCCCCTATCCCGTCGTCCGTCCTGTCTGTCCTGCCTTGAATTCTTGCCTCCTGCCCGGCGCTTTCCTTTTTTCAGCAGTTAAGCAGACCCCTCGCCGCCATTAATGGCCGGGACACCTCTCCCCCTCCTCCTCCTCTGGGTCTCCCCCACACCTATTTAAGGAGCGCATCGGGACCGCCTTGAGCTCCTCCACCTCCTCCCCCCACTCACTCTCTCCCTCTCACTCCATTTTCGCCGGATTTCGTGAAGAGCCGCCGCCGGCTGTGAAGCTTGTCGCTGTCGATTGCGCCGCCTCTGGACCTCCTCCGGCGTCGTCGACCTCACCTCCGGGTTCGCATGGGCATGAGCTTCCCGTCGGCGCACCTCCCCGACCTCTGGAGCCCGCCGGAGCGCCGCCGCCTCGCTCAACCGCCGCCACTCTTTGTCCTCGCCACGGCCACCGCTTGCGTCAGATCGCCAAATCCGGAGCCCAGCCTTGCTGCGACTTCCTCTAGTTGGTGGCCTCGCCATCGGTAGATTACCCATGGTTCACGGCGAGCCATTGGGCAGCCGCCGCTCGTCTTGAGGTGGCGGTGCCACCGTGGCGCCGATCGTGACCACGTCGGCCTCTTGTTGAGGTGGCTACCCGGTCAATGACGTAGCTTTTCCTAATCTTTTCCCTTTGAAAAACAATTCGGACGGAAATTAAATCCCAGTGGCGTCGTCACCGACTAATAAATTGATTTTCCTTTAGAAAATTAATTCCAAAAATCAGGAAAATCCCTTTTTCTTGATTTTATGCAATTTCCTATCTTCCTTTGGCCATAACTTCTTCATTCGAACTCCGATTCGAGTGATTCAAATTTCTAAATTCATCTAAATTCCTTGTCTTCCTACTAGTATTTATTTAGTATTTATTTGAATTTTATTTGGAGTTTTTTTATTTATTTAGCTTTGTTCGCACGTATAGATTCTAGCGTTTCGGAAGACTTCGTGGACCCGACAACTGAAGCACCTCAACTCTTCAACGAAGGCAAGTCGTAGACCTTTGGTCATATTGAACCCATCTTTATAAAAGTATATTGTTTGATATAAACATGCATTGCTAATTTTATAATAAACGGTTTTGGGAATTAGTTAATTACCTAATTGCCATTATGCCTCCTTGATAACTTGTGAATGACATGTATCCTTGAATGAAATAAATCCTTGGACACCCTAGGATGGATTATTAGTTGGATATTATTGTACTACCAACATGGGTATCGTGTTTGCTTAGCCATACTTTGGTAGACGTCGGTCTCGCCATGAATCATTCAATATTAGTTTACCCCCAGCGCACTGGTACGTGGCTTGTGTAGTAGCGGCCAGTGTTGCTGATTAAAATGAAGTGTGGTCCTGTGTGAGACCACGACATTTGTTGTCACCTTAACTAAAATTTGTGGTGCTAGGACCGGGGTGGTCCTCTGGCTGGGTTGAACCCAACAAAGATGAATTTGACTAAAGGAATTATGGAACCGTGGCGAAGCCACTTTTGATAAAAGAAGTTGTGATTTGGCGAGGTTGAACGAAAATGATTTATGCTCGGACGAGTGGGTGGTGGAAAAAGGTGGGTGCGTAAGCACATTTGGAATGCAGAAACGTCTCGTCTGAGCAACCAACTAAGGACTTAACCATGAACCATTGATCTGGACCTTAACCGTACAACCACATGTCTAGACTGGGATAGACCTGGCCGACTAATTAGCAAGGTTTTGGTTTGGTTCTGTGTTGGTTGATTATGGCGCAAGAGGGGGCCCGTAACGGTGACCCCTTAGCGAATAGGACCGAGTCAAAACAGAACTTTGTAAAGGCCTTGTCACGTACTCTAGACTACTTACCTAAGGTAGTGAGCGGTGGCATAGATATATGCCGAACAAACTAGAGAACTTCGTGTCTTGTGGGTCAAGCTGTACAACCTCTGTAGAGTGTAAAACTATTCGAATAGCCGTGTCACCGGTTATGGACATGCCTGGTGATTTCACGCAAGGGGTAGATCTTTTATCAAAAATGTTGGAATGGGTTGTTCGAATCTAATTTTGGTTGTGGTTGTTGGTTGGGAAGTGAACAGGGTGTTTACTAGTTGTTTCAAAGAAAATTGATTACTTATGTATTAATCTTTTAAAAATTGTGCTTTGCAATCTACTTACTGTATTTAAATGTCAAATACTGCTTTCTGCAAAGTAACCATAAAGCTTTCCTTGTCAAGCCTTGCATGAATACTATTTGCATACATTTCTCTGCGACTTGCTGAGTACATTCAAAGTACTCACGACTTTGCGCCCTCTGTTTAAATCAGCAGAGGAGGGTGAACCAGTGAACTCAGAGCTCTATGGAGAAGAATACTTGGAAGACTTTGCAAATTAGGTCGCGTCCTTCACTCGATTGCCTGTGGGCATATTGGGTGACCTCCACCAGATGTTTGGTTTCCGCTGCAAGCTCTCTTTTGTTGCTAAGCCCGGTCCTTTTGCTATTAAATATTAATTTGTCTACTTCATCTTTAGTTTGGTGTTCGATTTTGATTACACCAATGTTGCAACTGTGTGCACTAGCTTCTGATCTAGGGAATAGTGCAGTTATACATAGAGGGTCCTGGATCCGAGATCCGGGGTCCCTACAAAGGCTGGGGCTGTCAGATCTCGATCAGATAGAGCAAAGTGATTGGGCCATCCAACACAGATCGAATGACTAAAAGGGTGGTGGGACGTTCGGACCGGCCGAACGTGCCAACAAGATCAAGCCGTCCAACACAAATCGACGGTACAAAAGCGATTGAGGTCTGGATCAAGCGGAAGGCTCGAACGGACGCAAGGGAGGTCCAAATGAACACAAGGGAGGTCCAAATGAACACAAAGAGGTCCCAAAAAGAGAGAAATTCAAACCCGAATTTGAATTTCAGAATTCAAGGAAATATGAAACACAAACCTGAGCTTAGAACGCCTCGGGATGGTCGTGACCCAAAAGGGGAGGTCAAAACCGAAGAAAGGTTCAAACAGAGAAGGAGGTCTGGAGAGGACGAGGGAGGTCTAGAGAGGTCTGAGCGAACAGAAAGAGGAAAACAACGCCAGAGCTCAAACAACTCCAAATAAACAAAGATTTTCTCATAAGTTGAAGTTCGATTAATTCATATTAAATCTCCAAGATTCCAAATTCTTCAAGTTAAGCTTGGGCGATTCAACAAAGCCGAATGGTTCCTTTTTGGTTTTGAAAACTTGCAAGAACTCTGGACAAACGGGACGTTACAAACCTTCACCCCTTAAAGAGAATCTCAACCTCGAGATTCAGGCTGACTAGAGAATAGGTGCGGGAATTCTGCCTTGAGGTCCTCTTCATGCTCCCAAGTTGCTTCTGCCTCGGTGTGGTTGCTCCACTGAACCTTGCAGAGATGGATGGTCTTGGTCCTTGTCACTTGCTCGGACACTTCCAAGATTTTGATGGGCTGCTCCTGGTAAGTGAGGTCTTCTTGGAGGTCCACTACTTCTAAAGGCACCTGCTCTTCTGGCACACGTAGGCACTTTTTCAATTGAGACACATGGAAGACATCGTGCACTCCAAACAGCTGGGGAGGGAGGTCTATCTTGTAGGCAACCTCTCCCCTTCTGACAAGAACTAGAAATGGACCAATGAATCTTGGTGCCAGCTTCCCACTGACTCTAAATCGGTGCATTCCCTTGAGAGGTGACACCTTAAGGTACAGTTGGTCTTCTGGTGCAAAGGTTAGGTCTCGACGACGGTTGTCTGCATAGCTCTTTTGCCTGGATTGAGTAGTCTTCAACTTCTCTCTAATGGATCTCACTTGGTCTTCAGCTTCTTTCAGGAGGTCTGGCCCGAGCACCTATCCTTCGCCTAATTTTGTCCAGTACAGGGGTGTTCTACACTTTCTTCCGTAAAGAGCTTCAAAAGGGGACATTTGAAGGCTTGCTTGGTAACTATTATTGTAAGAGAACTCAGCATAAGGTAGCATTCGATCCCAACTAGCTTGCTTCTCCAGAGCGCAGGCTCTCAGCATGTCTTCAAGTATTTAGTTAACTCTTTCGGTCTGGCCGTCTATTTGAGGGTGATAGGCTGTGCTGAAATTGAGGTCTGTGCCCAGAACATCATGTAGTTTTTGCCAAAACTTAGAGGTGAATTGGGATCCTCGATCCGACACTATCTTCTTTGGCACACCATGTTGGCACACAACCTTCGCCATGTAGAGCTCTGCCAACTTGTCTCCAGAATAGGTGGTCTTGACGGGGATAAAATGCACAACTTTGGTTAGACGGTCCACGATCACCCAAATAGAGTCAAAACCAGCTTGGGTCCTAGGTAGACCAGTTATAAAATCCATCTCAATCTCTTCCTACTTCCACTCGGGTATGGGCAAGGGTACCAAAAGACCTCCAGGTTTTTGGTGCACAGCTTTAACTCTTTGACAAACATCACACTTGGCCACGTACTCTGCGATCTCTCATTTCATGCTAGGTCACTAGTACAACTCTTTGATTTCTTGATACATTTTTGTACTCCCGGGGTGAATGGAATACAAGACTTCGTGAGCTTCTTTAAGGAACACCTTTTTGAGTTCGGGGTGGTTCGGTACACACAATCTCTTATCAAACCAGACGGTTCCCTGTTCATCTTCTGAAAACCTTAAAGATCTCCCTTTCCTCATGTTGCTCTTGATCTCCTGGATGTCGGCATCTTCAACTTGAGCTGCCCTGATCTGACTTTGCAGGGTAGGTTGCACTTCTAGAGCTGCCAAAAACCCTTCTTCAACTATCTTGAGCCTAAGCTTCTGAATTTCCTCATGCAAAGTTGGTTGGCTTTCTTTGACCATCAATGTGCTGCTGTAGGTCTTCCTGCTCAAGGCATTAGCTACCACATTGGCCTTGTCGGGGTGATAATGGATTCCCATGTTATAGTCCTTGATCAACTCCAACCATCTCCTTTGCCTCATGTTCAAATCAGCTTGAGTAAGATGTACTTTAGACTCTTATGGTCGGTATAAACCCCACAGCAGTTACCAATAAGGTAATGTCGCCATATCTTCAAAGCATGCACTACGACAGCTATCTCTAGGTCATCAGTGGGGTAATTTGCTTGATGAGGCTTCAACTGTCGTGAGGCATAAGCTACCACCCTTCTTTCTTACATCAAGACACAACCAAGACCTTGTCGAGATGCATCACAAAAGATTTCAAAATCCCTTCGGACGTTTGGCAGAATTAAAACCGGAGCAGTGGTCAAATGCTTCTTGAGTTCTTGAAAGCTTTGCTCACACTCGGAGGCCCAAGAGAACTTCTTTTCCTTCTTTAATAACTGAGTAAGAGGTCTTGCTATTCGGGAGAAGCCTTCAATGAATCTTCTATAATACCCTACCATTCCAAGGAAGCTTCGGATCTGAGGCACTGACTTAGGGAACTCCCAAGTGAGCACGTCTTGGACCTTATTGGGGTTGACAAAGACTCCTTTTTCAGACACAACATGGCCCAGGAAGGTGACTTCCTTCATCCAGAACTCACGCTTGTTGAACTTTGCATAGAGTTGGTGGTCTCTGAGCTTGCTCAAGGCTAATCAAAGATGCTCTTCATGCTCTTCCTCACTTTTAGAGTACACTAGAATGTCATCAATAAAGACAATGAAAAATTTGTCTAGATACTCCATGAACACTCTATTCATCAAGTTCATGAAATAAGCAGGGGCATTGGTCAGCCCAAAGGACATGACAGTGCACTCAAACAGCCCATAACGGGTAGAGAAAGCTGTCTTGGGAATGTCTTCTTGGCGAATCCTTAGCTGGTGATACCCTGACCTCAAATCTATTTTTGAGAACCCTCTAGCTCCCTTCAGTTGATCAAACATGTCGTCAATCCTTGGCAGAGGATACTTGTTCTTGATGGTGACTTCATTTAGAGTACGGTAGTCCACACACATACGCTGAGTTGCATCCTTCTTGGGAACAAAGATCACTGGAGCTCCCCAAGGTGAGGAACTAGGTCTGATGAAGCCTTTGGCCAACATATCTTCAATTTGGTGCTTCAGCTCCACTAGATCATCAACAGGCAGCCGATAGGGTCTTTTCGAAATAGGGGAGGTCCCTGGAACTAGATTAATGACAAACTCAAGGTCTCTGACTGGCGGCATTCCCAGAAGCTCATCAGGAAAGACATCGGGGAACTCTCGAACCACTGGGACATCTTCCAAAGACACAACTTGGGCACTGCAAACCAAAGCTCTAGCAAGCTTCTTTGAAGAGGCTTCAAACTTTACTTGGTTTCCAACTGGACTAGTCAAAGTGATGCTCCGACCATTACAATCCAAAATGGCATGGTGGTTTGCAAGCCAATCCATACCCAAGATCACATCAAGGGACTTGGTGTCGAGGAGGATGAGGTTGGCTAGGAATTCTATCCCTTCTATGGTCACTCTAACTTGTGGACAACACTGGTTCGTACTTAACTCCGAATCGGGGGATTGGACCAACAAGGTAGCTTTAAGAGTTGCAACCTTAAACTGGTGCTTGGCGGCAAAACTCCGAGAAATGAACGAATGAGAAGCCCATAATCAAACAAGACGGCAGCTGGCACTGAATTTACTAGGAACTTACCTAGCACGACGTCCGGCGACGTCTGGGGAGGTCTGAGCTTCCTCCACTGCAACGTGATTCACATGACCTCTCCCAAAAGATTGGGAGGTCCTGGCTTGGGGAGGTCCTGCGGCCTGGGGTGCTCCGCGACCCACTCCTGGCTGGGAGGTCCTAGTAGAGGGATGTCCTAAAGAGGAGGTCCCGGCTTGAACTTGTCCTAACTTCTACGGGCATTGGCTAGCATAGTGTCCCACTTGATGACATTTGAAGCATGTGATCCCTGCTGCGGAGCTGACATTGCCTCGGGGCTGTTGGTTGCTGGTGCTGACGATGCGGCACTGACTTTGGGCAACCGGGCAGAAGGTTGTTGCAGAGGCCCGGGAAGTACTAGGAGGTCCTTGGCGCTGATGTTGCACGAATGTTCTGGCGCGCTAGAAGGTCCTTGATGAGCACTGGATTGTGACATCTAACTCTTGTAAGACTCAGAGAGCTCTCGGCGAGATTCTTCAATAAGCATAGCCTTGTTCACCATATGCTGGAAATCAGGGTAGTTATTGCCAATGATTTGGACTTTCAAGCTGGGGTTGAGACCTCACTTGAAGCACTTCTGACGAGCATCATCCATGGCGACGTCTTCTCGGGTATAACAGGAGAGCTGAGTGAACTTGCTAAGGTACTCACTTACAGACATGCTCCCCTGCTTGAGGTCCCAAAACTCATTCTTTTTCACCTCAACCTTCCCGTCCGGAACATGAGAGTGGCGAAATGATGCTGAAAATTCGGCCTAGGTGACCCTTTGGTGGTCTTCATGAGCGGCATTCTACGGCAGCGCCTTCTAGTTGATGTGAGACAAACAAGACCTTCTCATGGTCGCTACAGCAGGCAATATCAAGCTTCTTCTCGGTTGCTCTCAGCCAATCATCTGCATCCAGAGGCTCAGGGGAGCTTGAGAAAGTGGTTGGGTGAGTCTTCATGAACTCAGACAGCCTTGACTGAGGAAGAACAGGAGGTAGGGAAGGTGGCACAGCTGCTGCTTGGCTATTCTGAGTCATCATGGCAAGCAAGGAAGTGGCGGTCTAGCTTTGCTGAGCCATCATCTGGTTCATATTGTTCATCATAGCACTCATCATCTGAGCTTGAGCTGCCATAAACTACCCTAGTCCTTGGTCTGCCATGGATGCTGGAGGAGGTGGAGGAGGAGGTAACTGCTCTGCTGGCTCATCCTGGCTTGCTGAGTGATGGGTCTGAACCATCTGCACAGAACTTCTCAGGTTTAATAGACGAGGAGTAGAAAGCACAATAGATAAGAGGGAATAGCACAAAGACGAGTTAGAGCCAGGGAGAAAGATAGATTGACCTATTTGGGGGCAAACCGGTTTAACCCGGAAGACAAAAGGAAAAACTAGAAAGCTAACAAGAGGCACAAAGACTCAGACAAGAGGTCCTACTGACCCAACTAGGCGGTGCTGAAACTAAAAAGGACCACTACCAGCCTAATCTTATTTAGCTAGCCCTGAAGAGGTTATTGGGATAAGGGGGGGGGGTCAAATTAAGACCTTTGAAAACAAGGTTCTAAAGAAGGTAAGATTCAAGAACTGGAGAGGGAGGTAAGAGAAGAATGGAACAACATAAGAAAAAGGGCGGGACAAGGGAAGATCAGAGTAGAACAAGACAAGAAAGGAACCACTAAGCAAATTATAAAGTTGATTTGATTTAGAAAATAGCCCTTTGAGACTTGATTTTACAACCCTGCTATCTATGGCCACGTCCTACAGTCAACCAGGGCTCTGATACCACCTTTGTCAGGACCCTCTTGGGATACACCCGGAGAGATCTCCCAGGGCCACCTAGGGAGGTCCGACAGGACCACCCGTAGATCTGGGAGGTCCTCCAAGAGCACCCTGAGAGGAGGTCCTTCAGGACCACCCAGGAGATCTCAAAGACCTCCCGGAGGTCCTAGCCTCTGCGCACTAAGCTAGTCCTAAGATCACAAGCTAGCTCGCACAGATCAACACAGGTGCAATCACAACCACACGACAAGAAATAAGATGAAGCAGACAAATTAACTTATATTAAACAATGTCCTTATGGTCAAGGTTGTTCACAGAGGTCGCCACCAAGAGCTTACAAAAACAGACAACATAACTTGTAGCGGAACACAAAACACGCGCAGGGCCATCCAACAAGCCCACAGGCTGTCGAGTGGAGGACGTCTCCTAGAAGGCTGGATCATCAAGGAACTCCTCCTCGAAGAGCTCTAAGCACCCTTGTCCTTGATCTTCTTCATCCATTGCTTCAACACAGGGCTTAAAGCCATGAGTAAGTTTGAATGTACTCAACAAATCGCAGGGAACAAGTATGCACATAATATTCATGCAATGGCTTGGCCAATGAGAGCTGTAGGGTTAGTTTGCAGAAAGCAATATTTGACAGTGAATAACATAAGTAGATCGCAAAGCACAAGTTAAAAGAGTAATACATAAGTACATTTTGTTTTCAAAGGAGGTCGTGAGCACCAACTCACTTCCAAGACCACTCGTGGAAGGCCTGGTCGCACCCACGACCAGGACCTCTCCCACGTCCTCTCTGGAGCACCAACTCCAGAGCTCCCACGACCACCCCAGAGCACCAACTCTAGAGCTCCCAAGACCACATTTTGAGAAAACTACCCTTCATACACTTGTTCTAGGCAGTGCCCATAACCAAGGGCTTGGCTATTCGAATAGATTTTTTTTTCACTTTGCAGAGGTGTACAACTTTACCCACAATTCACGATCTCTCTAGCGGGTCGGGTTCCTGGAAAACCCTTGCTCACTTCTGAAGGTGAGCAGTCTAGAGAGCGTGACAAGGTCTTTACAAAGCTCTGATCTGACTTGGTTACGCCTCGCTAAGGTTTTTCGTTGGGTTGCAACCCCCGATTCATGCCCCTCTTGCGCCAAGTGTGAATCAAGACACACTTCCCCACAACCGAACCAGACCAAACCATTGCTAATTATTTGGCCCAGACCAGCCCCATAAAATGGTCTTGTGGTTGCACAGTTGGCCCGAAGCAATGAAACATAAAGTTAAGTCCTTAGACCACCCCGAGAGACAACCTCATCCCAATGTGCGTATAGCACCCCCTTTACTGCACGATCACTCACCTGAGTGAGAAAGCATTTTGGGTTCACCCAGCCAAAAGACCACCCTGGTCTTGGCACAACAAATTTTACAAGAGCGGCATCACACCATGATCTATACAACTGCGGCATCAGCACCACAACTACTAAATAGTGGCACCAACCACAGTTCCATAGTTCAATTAGTCAAGTTTATTAACAACATGATTCATGATTCTCAGAACTAACACATCTAGAGCAAGGCTAAGCATAAATACGCTCCCACGTTGGCAATATCAATACAAAACCAACTAAGAATACCCATTCTAAGGTGTCCAAGGTGAACATGTCAACATGTCGAGTTCAACCATTCAAGGAGGCATTCTGTCAAGTAGGAAATAGCTACTGCCAAAACCATTTTTTTATACAAATAGCCACGCATGGTAAGGTAAAACAATATACTTTTGAAATGCTAGGCCCAACATGATCACAGGTCTGCGACTTGCCTTCGATGAAGAGTGGCGAGGCTTCGGTAGAGGTCGCTGGATCCAGGTACTCCTCCACGAAGTCAGAATCTACAGGTTCGGAAAGAGCCAAATAAGAAAAACAACTTGAGCAAAGAACTAAAGAGATCTTAAACCAAAAACCAAATAGCAGGAGGTCCCAACTGGGAAGGAGGTCCAACGAGAAGGGAGGTTCAAGCAAAAGTGAGTGGTCTTTGCAAAATAACTGAGAGGGTGGTCTTTGCAAAAAGACCAAGAGGTGGTCACGATCGGGAAGTGATCATGGCCGAGAGGGTGGTCTTTGCAAAAGACCAAAAGGGTGGTCTTTACAAAAAGACCAGGAGGTGGTCAAGATCGAGAGGAAGGTATTGACCCAAGAGAGAGATCTTGACAAAAGAAGTCCAAGCGAAACAAGAGAAATAGAATGAGGAATCTCACCGGAACAAGGCGAGATGCTGGAGGAGGTCATGGAAGAACTGCGACGGAGATCGAAGGCAATGCGAATCTCCAGCATTGCCCTTCAACGGCGAGGAGGACGAAGACTCCAACTAGCTCCCTTGATGGAGCAGCTGTTGAAGACGACGCGGCTCTAATTGCTCAGGCGAAATTGAAGCACGGAGAAAAACGAGCCAGAGGAAGAAAGGGTGGTGCTGGGAAGCTGAGGGAGAAAAAGAGGTCAAAAGGGGCTCCCTGGAGCTTTATTTATAGGGGAAGGAAAGATGAACTAGGCTACAAGATGTAGCGCCGAAAGCCATGATGAAGTACTGCTTAAAAGTGACGAATGGTCAGAGGGGCAGGTAGGAAAAAGAGGCAAGAGGAGAAATGATTATAGTGGAAGCAGCATTTAATGCGACCCATCCACGTTCAAAGTGACAAAGCAGCATTTAATGCGGTGCAGACTGCGCCAGAAGTGAAGTAGCGGGAAAAAGGTGAGTAGGGGACTGGCAAGTGGGACCAGTCAAAACCAATGGGAGATCGTGACCGCAAAGGTGGTCTTTGCAAAAAGACCACCAGAAGGTCCCGACCAAAGGAGGTCATGGCAAAACGACAAAAGAGAGGTGGTCGCAGCAAAACAACAAAAAGGAGGAGGTCGTGGCCAAGGAGAACGTCGCGACCAGCAAGGGTGGTCTTTGCAAAAAGACCACGAGGGGCTGGTCTTTACAAAAAGACCACAGGGACGGGGAGGTCCAAACGAGGGGAGGTCTGGACCCTCAGATCCAAACGAAAGGAGGTCTCAACGGTCAAGATCTAACAAGAGGATGTCCTGACGGTCAAGATCTAGCAAGGGGGAGGTCCTAACGGTCAAGATCTAGCAAGGGGAGGTCTTGACGGTCAAGATCTAGCAAAGGGGAGGTCCTGACGGTCAACATCTAGCAAGGGGAGGTCCTGACGGTCAAGATCTAGCAAGGGGGGGGGTCCTGATGGTCAAGATCTAACAAGGGGGAGGTGGGATAGCGAGGAAAACGCAGGGAAGGCTGGGGCCGTCAGATCTCGATCGGACAGAGCAAAGTGATTGGGCCGTCCAACACAGATCGGACGACTAAAAGGGGGTGGGACGTTCGGACCGGCCGAACGTGCCAACAAGATCAAGCCGTCCAACACAAATCAGACGGTACAAAAGCGATTGATGTCTGGATCAAGCGGAAGGCTCGAACAGACGCAAGGGAGGTCCAAATGAACACATGGGAGGTCTAAATGAATACAAGGAGGTCCCAAAAAGATAGAAATTCAAACCCGAATTTGAATTTCGGAATTCAAGGATATTTGAAACAGAAACCCGAGCTTAGAACATCTCTGGATGGTCGTGACCCAAAAGGGGAGGTCAAAACCGAAGAAAGGTTCAAACAGAGAAGGAGGTCTAGAGAGGACAAGGGAGGTCTAGAGAGGTCTAAGCGAACAGAAAGAGGAAAATAACGCCAGAGCTCAAACAACTTCAAATAAACCAAGATTTTCTCATTAGTTGAAGTTCGATTAATTCATAGGATTAATTCCTTATATGCCACTAAAATTGTGGCCAAATCCCTGATTGTGTCATTGACATGTGGGGTCAGGGCCCACATGTCAATGACACAATGAGTGGCATATAAGGGATGAGGCAAACTTTCGGTGGCATATAAGGAATTAACCCTAATTCATATTAAATCTCTAAGATTCCAAAATCTTCAAGTTAAGTTTGGGCGATTCAACAAAGCCGAATGGTTCCTTTTTGGTTTTGAAAACTTGCAAGAACTCTGGACAAATGAGACGTTACACAAGGCAAGCAGTTTTCCTTTGATGCACATTGATCCTATTATTTGCGCATGTTACTATTTCAAATGTTTCAACTTTATGTATGCATGCTATGTTGACAAGTTATTTCTCAGTTCACGATAGTTTACTTGATTAGTTACATGAACTGTAAGTAAATCTCCATCCTCTACTACTGAGCATAGGATTATATTTGTTGTGATTTATAGCTCGAAGGATGGGCTCTAGTCACTTTATAATTTAGTATACGAGTTGTGTTGCTTAGCACTACTTAGAACGGTAGTCTGGGGATCATCGCTTTGGCGATGGTCGATATATCATCACTTTAAATTACTTGGGTCAGGGTACCCATGTATATATTGTATTTGAGAAACTAAAACTGAAAATAAAATATTTTAGACTTGGGCACATTGGTTAATGGTGTGGTTATCGGGTGTGTGGATGGTGCCCGAGTCAACAAGGACCGAATTACTTGTGCCACCGTACTGAGCATTTTGCATACTAACCACATGAGAGGGATATGTGACCTCTCTTGACTTAGTACTTTGGCGTGTGTTAGCTCCGAGTCGCAGGAGGTGGGTTGTGTGTTGTGTGTAAAAAGAACTATGTTGTTGTTGTTGGGTGTGCGGGGGTGGGTTCCTGTCTAGGTTCTCCACACCGAGGAGCATTGGTAAGCTATTTTTCCGCTGATGACTTCGACACAACGTATGGGTTTCCATCTATACGGGTGACTCGTAGTTAATACATTATATTGGAAACGCCTCGTAGGACTTAGCCTTGCCGGCATACCTAAGGAAGTGTGCTCTATTGCATGGCAAAAATGCGGTCTGGCGTGTGGGTACATTAGTACACCCCTGCAAGGTATAAACTATTCGAATAGCCTCGTCCTAGGTTATGGACACGCTCGGATACGTCCCGTGAGAATTAGACTATAACTTTTTCATTAAAACTTGAATTTAGGCGGTACGAATGGGTAATCCGTGCTATGTTGTGGTGGCTGTTGGGAAGTCACCTCTAGGATGTTAATTATGCTTACAACTGTTGTCTCGCTGTTATTTAATCAAATAAAAATAGATTTGTCAAACTGCCTTCAATTTATTATCTATTGCAAATGAAATATTGCTTTGTGCGTTAAATGAACCTTATGACTTCTCCTTTGAATCAGCTTGCATGTAGCTATGTATAGGTTTGTTATGCATAAATCTTGCGAGTACATTTTTGTACTCAACTGTATTTCTTAATTGTTGCAGAGGAGGTTGACCCCCAAGGGGTTAACTATTGTGAGACCGACTTCGTGCAGGACGACTAGCTTGGCGGCCTGGTCGGTTGCCTTGTGGGTAAGGGCAAACCGGTTGGATTTTGTTTATCATCATCTTATGGCTTTTGTTTCCACTGCTACTTTGTTTATTTACCTTGTCTTTAGCCGGTCGGCCCCTTTTGTAATAACTCTTTTATGTGTATGTCCCTTGTGTTGTAATATGAAGACTCGGTATTGTAATGACTTGTGTATGGAATGGATGCTATATTTTGTGAAGGAGTATGCGTATCGCTCCTAGGAGGTACATACTACTCCGAGGCATGGGATATTTGGTTTGTGATGCTAGGGTCAAGTGGATAGCTAAACATTACAAGTTAAATACCCCGGGTTCTCACCTAACCAGAGGTAACCCCAGTTACACATCAGTATGCGCTACACATACACATCGTTCACAAATAGAACATCTCGCAAGTAACATCAATATGTAGCTCTAAGCTCATTGCATCACAGAGCAAGGGGTCGATGAGGAAAGGGAGGTACCTCAGGGAACCCTGGATGAACCATCTCCCACCCCTGTCTGTAACCACCATGCACCACCAGAACTAGGCCATCAATAGCCCACCTCATCACCATACCGTGCATAATCATGAAATAGCACACATCAGTAGGCAAATCCAACATCAATCAATAAAATGAATCAATCACAGTAAGTAAATCAGTATAAACCAGCAAAGTGAATCAACACCAGTAAGCAAACCAAGCGTAGAGGGGAGATAGGAGGTGGCGGGTTGAACTTGGGGTCGAGCCAGGGATGGGGGCTAGGAGGACGAGACGAGCCAGAGGAAGAGCTGAGGCGGCGCTGGCCTCTCGGCTACGCCGGGGAGGCTAGGGGAGAGCCATGAGAGGCGGCGGCGCTAGGAGCCGTTGGGGTGGTGGCAGCAACCGGGACCGAGTGGCGGCACAAGCCAGCGAGTTGGCGGTGGCCGGAGGCCAAGTAGCCGGGCCAGGACGAGTAGGAAGGGGGTAAGCTGACGGAGCTGGAGGCGTGAGGGGAGACACCGGGTAGAAGGCACCGTGGAGAGGAGAGTGAGAGAGAGAGGCAGTGCCTGGCACGCAAGAGCCGGAGGACGGAACCAGGGAGCCGGCGGTGGGCGTAGCAATCATGGTGGCGACAAGCCAAGCCGACAGTGGTGTCAGGATCCAAAATATGCAATTCTGGACCCTCTATGTATAATGCACTAGTCCAGGATCACGCTAGTGCACACAGTGTCAACACAGGTGAATATCGATCACACAAGCGATTAATAACATAAACGAGTAATTTGATAACAAATAGTTGTTTTGACCTTATGGTCGAGTTTACAATTATTAAGCCACGCAGGGCTAGCAAAGAAATAAAATAGCAACGAACGAAGAAACTTGGCGGAATCCCATCAATTCACCACAGTAACCGATCGATCAAGACCCTACGATCAAGCACCTTGGTGAACTCCTCCTCTAAAGCAAAGCGAAGACTCCTCCTCTTATGTTGCATGTTTTACAACAAGCATGAGTACACACCGCATCGCAAGTCATACCACGTAAATGCAATTATAGATGCGTGCTTATTCCAAAGGAATGGCTTCGTGGTTCTTTTGCAGAAATGCAGCATTTGCAATTTAAATACAAGTAATAGATTGAAAGCATAAGTAAAACAAACAGGCAATAATAATTTGACAGTTTTATCTCACAAAGAAACATAGCCTAAACAAGTTATTCACATAGCCATATGACTTAGGTCACACAGCTCCCTTCCCAAGGTTTTCATGAAAATCTACCCCTCGTGTGAAATCATCGAGCATGTCCATGACTGCGGATGCGGCTATTCGAATAGACTGTTTAACACTCTGCAGAGGTTGTACACTTTACCCACACGATACAACTAGTGTAGCTAGCACTAGCCGTAACAAAACGTTTCAGAAACTTCATCTTAACATTGACACTCCCAGTGTGCTTACAAACCGTCAGACAACCCCCACATAGGAAGTCAGTCTGACACACACCGTTGGACAGGGACACGGCGAACCGCCCCGTGATGTGACTACCTGGTAGCACACCTCCACCCATGCACATAGCCTAACCTACTACCTGAGTAATCAATGCCAAGACTCCATAACTTACTAAGTTAAGCCCGTCCCATACCAGGCATGTGGTTGTACGAGAGGCTCAGTTCAATGGCGCACAAAGTTAAGTCCTTAATTGACCAAGGCAAGACTTCCAATTAAACTACAAATCCCTATGCACACAGGTTATTAAGCCCACACAAATAGCTCCACCAAAATATCACACAGCCCACTTGCCTCCGTCTAAATCCTTTCCCACCCTGTTGGTTAAGTGCAACATATGCCATCAACGAGTAATAGCACACAGTGCACACAGCTTTTATCACATAGTTCCATAGTCACTTAGTCAAGTTTATATTTGCAACTACATGAGATGGTGACTCGTAGCATGGCTAAGCAAACTAATCGCGTCTAACCAACCCACGTTGGTAATACCATAGCACAAACTAAATTAACCAAACTAGGGTGATAAAATATTATGGCATACAATTAGACAAGGAGGTCATAACAGATTGGACATTAACTAATCCCAAAAGCATTGAAATACATAATTGAAGTAGATGCAATACTTTGAATCAATATAACTTTTGAAAACTGGGTTCAATATGATCAAAGGTATAACTTGCCTTAGAAAAGGTCTTGGTATTGATCTTGGTCTTGAGATGCTCCTTGCTCTTCAAAACCTCCCGAGGTATCAACGTCTACTCGTAAACGAAACAAATAAACAAAAATAAATAAAACAGAGGCAAAACAAACTCCAAAAATTAAATAAAAATCTCAGATAGGTAGATCTTGAATTTAGATGAATTTAAAAATTTGAATGGGTTCAATCGGAGTTCGGATGCAAAAGATATGGGCTTTGAAAGATTGAATCTACAAGAAAAACCCTAAAACTGATTATTCCGAATTTCCGAATTATTTCTTAAAAGAAAAATTGGATTATTGCGCAACGATGACATCAGCGCTCGGAATTAAAGAATTAAAAATAATTACTGACATGTGGGACCCACACGTCAGTGATATGGCTCACGGTGAACCAAGTCCACCGAGCCGATTGGATCTGGAATCGGGTGAGGTGGCACGCGGGTGCTGACTGGACTCCACGCGGCTTCCACGCAAGCACCGAGGGCGAGGTGGCTCCGACGCGATGCTGACGTGGTGGTGACACGGGGGCTCGACGACGGCCATGCTTCGGTGCACCCGGATCTGGAGGACGGCGGCTCTCCGGTGACAACGAAGACGCGCATCCGAACGAGAAGGACCTGGCGAACACGATGACGCGATCCACTCTCGTCGGCGACGACCACAGCGGCGGCGGCGGTAGGAAAAGCGACGGAGCGGTGCGGCTCAACGCGGCGACGGCGAACCAGGGCTTCCCCAGCGAAGTTAGCGCGCGCATCACGTAGGCCGTGACGCGGCAGACTCGAAGCTGGGCTCGATGGCGACTAGGGCTCACCGACGATGGCGCAAGACGGCGGAGAAGGTCTCGGCGGTGCGGAGCTTCCTCGGCTCAATTCGGCATGAAGGGAACCGAATCGGCGGCGGCGCTCTAGGGTTTTGAGGGAGGTGGGCGAAGCGAAGATCCTGACGCGGGTGCGGCTTTAAATAGCCACGGGATGGAGGGAATCCGGGTTGAGGACGGCGGCGCTCACGAAGAACTCGGACACGGCTCAGTGTCCGGGTTGAAGACGATGCGTACGTGGCGAAGGCGGGACCACCAGTAGAGACACAAGAGGAGCAGGCCCACGCGTCAGCGGTGCGCAACGCACGCGCTCGTGGCTGCACGGGAGTTGGGCCGGAAACGGATGAGGTGGGCCGCATAGGAGCGGGCCGAATAGGAATAGGAGTTGGGTTTTAGCCCAAAGATTATATGAGATTTTAAATAGTTTTTCTTTTTAGGAAAATACCATAAATTCAAATAAGCAATAGAAAATAGCAAATAAACTTGGAAAAATTCCAGAAAAATCTGGAAAATATATCCAAGCCCAAGGAACCCACATAAAATAGTTTTGACCATTGTTCATGTTGACTTTAATCATATTAAATTGTTTTGGTGTACAAAGTCCTTATTAAGCTTTGGATTTAAATTCAAATAAAATCAAATGGTGAATTTTATCCTTCTAACTATTCAAAAGATTTTTAAAACTCAGAAAATTGGGATGTTACAAGTGGTGACAGCGCCAGGATCCGGCGGCTCGAGAAGAGCCAAGGAGCCGGGTGGCGGCGGCAAGAAGGGAGAGAGGTGAGGAGAGGATTTAGGGATTGGAGAGAATGGGGAGAAACAGGAGAGGAGCCGGGTGGGTTCGGCCGAGTGAGGTGAGAGGGGGTAATTAGGGGGTGATTAGGGGGTTAGGTAGGTAATTAGGGGGATTAGGGTTAGAAAACTAGGTTTAAAAATCTAAGTAGAGGAAGAATTTAGAAAATTTGTAGAAATCCTAATAAATTGTGATAATTAGTGTTGTAGCATTGGAAATTAGCAATAAAATGAATAGATGTTAGCACTACGTAATTATGCCATCGAAAGGATTCATTTAGGATGTAGCGGGCTAACCAGTATTAAAATCGGTCTTTGAGTAATTATTGAAATAAGATAAAAATTGCCCTAAATCGTTATTGCTAAAATGTTAGTTTTCGGGCGTATCAAACCTATAATTATTAGGCTAACAATCTGACGCGTTGGCAACCATTTAATCATATTGGGATAATTAAATTAATCAACCATGAGTTTACTTAGAGCATTAAGTATTTACGTACGCAATAAAATAAGCTCAGTTAAACGCCTTCGCTAGAATAAAGTTGATAAAATTAGTAAAATGCCAGTACGTGTAGTATTTTATTTTCGTTAGCTAAAACACGAGTCTCGGTAACCGCAACCCTAAGCGAGCTAACCGTAAAACGACCGTAGTGGGGAGTGCTAACTTAGCGAAGAACCCGAAAGAAATTGTTATTATTTAAAATATGCTAAAAAGGACCAATTGACTACTGTGCACCTAATAGCACATAAATACCACTAAGTATTTGCTTATTTATTTATTTATTATTCGCTCCGTCGCATATTTGCAGCAGACGAGCCGATGCAGGCGGTAGTAGTTGATACAGATTTCTTCGGCGGTGATCTTTTCTACTCTTTTAAAGGCAAGCTACTCCTTTGATCATGGACATAGCTATATTAAATGTAAATCGTATATTGATCTATACTATATGTATTGCATCAAAACTATTTCTCAAAAATCAAATCAAATAAATGAAAATGGGAAGATAAGAACTTAGAATTAGTAGAGGAAAGAAATGAGAATTACTAGGTTGGTAAAAGGGAACCCTGGCAGGGGAACGCGTCGATGATGATGAGGTAAGAGGTAGGCCCCTTTTTACGGATGATTAAAATATAAGGACAAACTCTTACTCAGTTAGAGGCCGTAAAATTCAGTGCCAACTATTTTCCCGTTTCCACGTGCCAAAATGTTACCTGTTACGTAATTATACTCTCCACATCGGGTAAGCATGTACGGGGAGGAACCCAGAACATGGGGGACCCAGGGCGATATACTACCGTACAGGGGAGTGTTGGGACCGGAGTGCCGGCCAACCAACATTACTGGAACTCGGTGGATGATGAGGTCAGCACCGTGACTAAATCAGCACCGACGGAAAGTAATGGGTGGAGACTTAATCACGTAACTGGAAAACGTTCTCTATTCTGAACTCGAACCCGTCACTAAGAAAATGTTGGGGACCTGGCTCATTCAGGGTTCAGAATTGCTATGGGCAAAGTGGTACAAGCCTACGCAGTGCTATCAAATCATAAATTCATGCTAGTCTCCTAGATTGGAGTCTACGGGAACCGCCAGGGATCTATCTTCTCCCCAGGTAACAAGTAGTCTTTTCAGAATTAAAATTGCAACCTAAATTTTGATGACTATTTTCAGAACAAGAAAGAAGTAGGAATTTGATAAAGACAAGAGGTAGAGTCATCAGGTACATTTTTGCTATTAATGCTTGCTGAGTATACTAGTACTCACCCTTGCTATCTCTCCCCTTGCTTAGATCCTAGTCCGGTCGAGATCTATCCCGAGTGGGATGAGGGATTTGCAAGTATCGAGGAGGCCGCTGGCGATGAGGGCGTTGGTCACGAGGAGCAGGGCGAGGTGGACGCCCTATTTGACACGAGGGACGAATAGGCGGCTGATACTTCAGGACAGGCGAGAGAAGCGGAGAAGTTCCCTTTTGTAATTGTATAATACTTGTATTAAGAACTATAGCCTTGCGTGGCTATTAGTGAAATAAAGATGTACAGTTTCTATCTTTTTGTTCTACTGTGTAACTCTGGTAAAGGCTTACTATTCATTGGAGCAGTATTCTATTGAGCAAATGAATAGTAATCTGTATGCCTAAGTGTGATTACTCTTGGGGTAATGACACGGGGCGTCGCATGCTCACTACTCACTACGCCCGTCAGGCGTCTGTTGCACTCCAGCTCGGGGGTCAGGAGGCTGCCTTAGGGCATCTCCAATAGTGTATTTATTGTCGTTTCTTAGCCATGCCACGTCAACAAAATACTACGTGAAGAAGAGAGGGAAGGAGAGAAAATACAGATCGTCTCTTCCTGAAGAGACTGTCGTGCACGCGAAACAAAACATGATATATTAATTTACTCTAATTGACATGTAGGCCCGTTTCAAAGAAAAATTATAAAATATAAATATTAGAGTGTGCTAGAGACTTTTTATTGAAAATATTATCTTTAAAGATTATATAGCATATGTTAGAGATATGATTATCTCTAACTATTGAGAATACGGAGTTAGTTGTGGTATCCGTGGGCACCAAAGACAACCGGCAACACGGAAGCTTCGCATCCATGCAACAAGCTACAGCATCTACCGAGGGATGTGAGTTGCAAGCTACAGCATCTTGTATAGTAGCTTTAAGTAGTAACTTCGGAAGAGAGTGTCATGTTAGCTTAAGTTGCCACTAAAAAATCTCCACTTCAATGCTTAGTGGCTTTAGTATGGGTTCACAAAATCAGAAGCGAAACTACACCGCCCTTCCATACATAGTAGCTTCAAGATTTTGTTTTTGAACAAGAAAGATTAACCAACTTCCGTTAAGAAAAACAAAACATAAGTACAAATAGTAAGCTCACAAAAATCTGAAGCGAGGCTATGATACCTATTTCCTTTTTTTTTTTTAATAGAGCTCCAGTTGAGCATATATATAAAGAACAAGAGAGATGACCTAGTTTATAAGAGAAACCGGACCCGAAAACCTTAACAAGTGCACGGTTTCAGAGAGGAAAACCGGCAATCAACCATAAGACGACAACACGACCTCAACTCGAACAGAAACGACGCTCACACCAAAAGGCACAACCAGACAACAGGCTAGTCCAACCCAACTCAACTCGCGCACTAACCAACCAAATAAACTGACTCCCTCACAACTCAGTCGGCGGAGCCCTGCTCCCACACCGCACCTCTCTATCGGCGGAGCTCCGCTCTCACGTCGCTCCTCTCTGTCGGCGGAGCCCTGCTCCCACGCCGTACCTTTCAGACACACAAGTCAGCAGCGCGTTGCTTCGGAGGAGTGCACATTGGACCAAAATGCTGTTGAGAAGCGCCAATCCAGAATAAAGAGCCACCGTGAATCGAGAACGAAAGGGTAAACCTACAGAAGAAGCCGGCGGTTCAAAACGAAGTGAGCAGGGGCTTCTCGAAGCGACGCCTTCAGGAAGGTAACGACATCAATGCCGTCGTCGCCCGTCCAAACACCCAGACAGGATTTTCACCCAGACATAGGGCGACGTGTCCCATGTCTTTGCTCCTCAAATCTGCCTTCTTCTATATGGTAAGATTGTCTGGACCATAGACCTTATGATTCTCCAATCCAATTTTTTTTCCCAATAAAGCTAGCTCACTCACGTTCATGAACATGTCCCAATAACCACATTCATTGGATGCAAACAAAAGCCATACTGTTGATTTGTATAGCAAGCCGAGAAGCTATATGTGTAAACACACTCACCAAGTAATTAAATAAAGGTATTCATATCCAGCACGTGTTCTTTGGGCAAATTAGTGGATGGACACATTGGATACCTTTGCATTGCATTATCCTACAGAAAGATTTTTCAAGCTTTGAAGGTCCCCCACATTAATCTTTGTTTCAGCCAACTCCCAAAGGCAGCTGTGTGGTGTCACATGCATGCATGGCTGGTTTATTCTTCTAAAAAATATGTGATCTTCACAGCTACAGGTATAGTTACAGACAAAAGGGCCAGACAGATGCTAGTGTGCCAGACAGATGCTAGTGTGCTAGAGTCCTAATTTTCTGGTAGCAATATCTGATACATGACAAAGTAAATTAAGAACAAAAATATCATCTATAATCAAACGAATTCGTATCGTCTACCATTCTGTTAAATGGCGTAGGGTTCAGGAAAGTTGAGACACCAAGATGATCAAAACTTCTCGCCCACCGCGATCTCCAACACCAAGAGGCATGATGCTCCAGCTGTTTCTTCGAAATGCCGGTGGAAGAGCCTGAGTAGGGGGTTGTTGCTGTTGAAGTGAAGTGTCGTCCTCGAGGCGCAAGACGAGTGTCCCGAAGGCCCAACTAGTAGTAGTTGGTTCGGTCCACCTTGAATGAGCCGCGCGGGTGAAGGGGGAGAGGAGTCGGAGTTGTTGTCTTTCGGTTCTGCTTTCGTCCACTGTTATCGCCGAGAGGAAGAACTGCATCCCCACCTAATTCATATGAAGCTCCTCGCTGGGTTCACTGTCAGCGTGTGGACCAACCTGCACCTGCTTCTATTCTTCTCTCTCAAGTCGATGTTAGGGTGATCCTCTTCATTGTCTGGTTTTAACCAGTTTGAAGCTCCTGTGAGTTGGTTGGGAGGTGTTGTTTTCTCCCTTAGCTTTGACGTGTTTGCGACAGAGCTAGTTGGTGTTTGGGTGTGGTTTAGAGTTTGCTAGCTGGTGTGTCTAACTCTGGTGCTGTTGATAGAGTGTTGTAAGGTGTGCCCAGTCGCGGGTTCCTTTCCGCCGGGGATACGTTCCTTGTCAGGGTGTATCTTTTTATTTTATCTTGTTTTCTTCTATTTTATCAATGCAAAGGGTAGCTCTCCTGCCTCTTCATTCAAAAAAAAAAAAAACTCAAGGTGAGCCATGGCATGATTTGCGAGACGATGTAAGCTGAGAGGGATGCAGATGTGGGGGCATCTCTGAGATAGGTACCCTTGATGGCTCCAATGAGGACCATGACCCTTACACTCTAACTGTAGGAGGCTACTACCAAGCCACTGCCCTCCATGATTAAGATGTCGAACCTGCATGGCACATTGGCGCTACTCTTTTTTTTACGTAAAAAAGTAGAGAATTCTCCTGCTTATAATCATTATATTAAAATAGTTGTTAAAGGGTATTACAGTGCCAACGGCGTTAAAAGATCTTTAACCTCGAACAAATAAAATCAATCAAAATGGACGAAATCGTACAAAAAAAAAATTGGCGCAACTCTAGTCCATTAGGTCCAACTCAATGTACCATGGCTTGTCGGGGTCGCCCTGCATAAAATTCTTTTCTTTTCGCCGAAAAATGGCCCGCGAAGCTCGTATCGGCCGCTGCAGGTAGGCCACCCCGAGTGCCGATTGGCTCGACGGGGCCACCTGCAGTGCCTCTTGTGGATTGCGAGCCGCGAACTGCGTAAGCATGAGATTTGTTCGTGCGCGTAGCAGGGGTCTTCTCCAAGGTCCTCCCCATAGAATTTATTTTCTACTTGACTTCTACGTGGTATAGTCCAGCGCTTAATTGCTAGTTTGCGTTACGACATGTCCTTCAAATGGTTTATCTAAGGATGAACAGGTGTGCACTATAAATTTTCTAGAGTTCTGCGCGTACAAAGTGTACTCGGATGTTTAGTTTTCTGAAACAGTGAAACGCTAAAAGATGCTAATAAAGCACAGGAATATCGGTCTCTCAGTACTTGTTCGGTACTTTACAGTTTGGATCGAGGGGGTCCTATCAAAATCTCAGAAGTTCTTAAAGCAATCCGCCTCGTCCAAGACTTACCACTCTTATCTAACTGCACGCTCTCATCCAACCGTTGGCAAAAGGCTCCACCTTGCGTCCTTCCGACGTGCTGACCGCCGGAGCGGCAGCAACACACCCAGCGGCTGCGCTGTGCCGACCATGCCACCACATCCACGCACACGCGCCGCGCGGGCCCTTGGTGGCCTGCTCACTACTCACTACGCCCGTCAGGCGTCTGCTGCACTCCAGCTCAGGGGTCAGGAGGCCGCCTCAGCGCACCAAATCCGCTGAAGTTGTATCTTTAAGTAGTAACTTCGGAAGAGAGTGTCATGTTAGCTTAAGTTGCCACTAAAAAATCTCCACTTCAATGCTTAGTGGCTTTAGTATGGGTTCACAAAATCAGAAGCGAAACTACACCGCCCTTCCATACATAGTAGCTTCAAGATTTTGTTTTTGAACGAGAAAGATTAACCAACTTCCGTTAAGAAAAACAAAACATAAGTACAAATAGTAAGCTCACAAAAATCTGAAGCGAGGCTATGATACCTATTTCCAATGCACTTGGAAGTCGTACGTTCCGCTCCGGGCGATTGCAGCCGCGTGCAGTAGAGAAACATATTTTTTGGCGTATTAAACACATAGAGCTTCTTCTCCTTTTATACATAATTGAGTATACATGGTAGGACTACAACTGTATAGCAGAATCGCTATAATCAGGGAACAACCTAGCGCTGATTCAGGCAACAGCCTAGCGCTTGGATCACGGCTTCCTGATGGGCTACAGTACCGTTTGACAACGGCTTATCTACTGATTTATTTCCTGTTTTACATTCCCCCTCAATCTCATCTGGCAGAGCTGAGGTTGAGTTTGTACCTCAATCGATCCAACATCTGTTTGGTTGCTGGTTTTGTGAAGGTGTTTGCTACTTGATCAGCCGAGGACACGAAGTGCACCTCTAATGCTCCAAGCACAACTTTTTCTCTAACAAAGTGAAAATCCACTTCAATGTGTTTCGTTTTAGCATGAAACACTGGATTGGCTGTCAAGTAAGTTGCGCCGAGATTATCACACCATAGTATCGGTGCTCTTGGTTGTGGTATATTCAATTCCTTGAGCAGAGATTGCACCCAGGTTACTTCTGTAGTTCCATTGGCTAGAGCTTTGTACTCAGCCTCGGTGCTTGAGCGAGAGACAGTAGGCTGTTTTCGCGCACTCCACGAAATCTAATTTGTGCCGAAGAACACTGCACATCCTCCGGTTGAGCGGCGATCATCGGTGCAACCTGCCCAATCAGCGTCAGTAAACACACTGAGAAGTGTAGACTGCGAACGTCGTAGACCGTTCCTTTCACATACCGGAGAATTCTCTTGACCGCCTCCCAATGCACACCAGTTGGTTTTGACATGTATTGGCAAACCTTGTTAACGGCAAAAGAGATGTCCGGCCTTGTTAAGGTGAGATATTGCAAGCTGCGCACCATGCTGCGATATTTGAAGGCATCGTCCTCACTAAGCTGACGCCCAGATGCACTGGATAGTTTATCTTGTACAGACATTGGAGTAGAAGCAGCTTTGCAATTCTCCAGATGAGTACGGTGAAGAAGGTCCAGAGCGTACTTCTTCTGTGTCAAGTTCATTCCCCCTAAATGCATAGCAGCTTCTATGCCAAGAAAGTAACTCAACTGCCCAAGATCCTTGATAGGAAAATCAGCAGCAAGGCGCTGAAGGAGTTGTTCTTCGCCTTTGAGCAAGAAATGGCAATAACGATATCGTCCACATAGACGAGCATATAAATAATGATGCCTCCATGACAGAAAATGAACAAAGAAGTATCTGCTTTGGAAGGGATAAAACCAAGTTGTTGGAGCTTGTCACCGAGACGAGAATACCACGCTCGAGGCGATTGCTTCAAGCCATACAGAGATTTGGTAAGCTTGCAGACAAGTGAAGGATGATGTCGGTCTTCAAAGCCCGGTGGTTGATGCATATACACATCCTCATTGAGAACACCATGCAAGAAAGCATTATTGACATCAATTTAATGCAAATTCCAACCCTTGGAGATAGCCACAGAGAGCACCAAGCGAACTGTAGCCGGTTTGACAACTGGACTAAAAGTATCAAGATAGTCGATGCCATAATGCTGAGTGAAATTGCATGCTACAAGCCGGGCTTTATACTTATCAGTGGAACCATCCGGACGCTGTTTCAACTTGAAAACCCATTTGCATCCAATGATGTTTTTGCCCGGTGGCCGAGGAACAAGACACCAAGTATCGTTCTATTGAAGAGCAGCAAATTCTGCTTCCATGGCTGACCGCCACTGAGGATCAGATAAAGCCATCCTATGCGAGACCGGCTCGGCAAGAAACGCACGACGGTGTAATGAATATCACACAGTCCCATCAGTGGGCTAGATGATATTGTTTTTCCTCCGAGATTGCATCGAATGAGTACCAGCAGGTAGAGTAGGCATGGGAGCCTGAACAGACACCTCTTGACGTGACACAGCAGGGGCATCCACTGCAGTTGACGGCTCGTCATCAGCAGACTGCTCATCAAGTGAACTTGGAGATGCATCACCTGGAGATGAATGGCCTGTAGTACCAACATCAGTTTCCAACAAATTCAGGTTATAATTACGCATTCGATCATCCTAGACTACTAGCTCGGATAAAGGAAACATCAAGGGAGGTTGATTAGTGGAAGAGACAGTGCTAGGACTTTTCGTGGGAGCAACAAAGGGAAACACAGATTCATCAAAAACAACGTCATGTGAGATATAGATCCAACCAGTGGAGCAGTCAAGGCATTTGTACCCCTTATGCATGTTGCTATATCCCAAGAACACGCACTATTTGGATTGAAAATCAAGTTTATGATTGTTATAAGGACACAAGTTGGGCCAACAGGCACAGCCAAACGTGCGAAGAAATGATTAATCAGGGGTTTTATTGAGGAGACGAGCAAGGGGGGTGGAGTTGTTGATGACTCGGCTAGGCATTCTATTAATGAGAAAACAAATAGTGAGGAAGGCTTCATCCCAAAAACAAACAGGAAGGGATGCCTGAGCAAGAAGAGCTAGGCCGGTTTCAACGATATGCCGGTGCTTTCGTTCTGCTACAACATTCTGTGGGGATGTATGTGGACAAGACACTCTATGAGAGATGCCAAGTTTCAAAAAGAATTGGTGAACTTTCTGATATTCCCCTCCCCAGTCCGACTGCATAGTTTTGATCTTTGCTTGCAATAGGCGTTCCACATGATTTTGAAAGTTATAGAAAGTAGGTTGAACTTCGGACTTATGTTTAAGTAAGTAAATCCAACTGAACCGGCTAAAATCATCAAGGAATCTCACGTAGTACTTAAAACCACCTACTGAAAGACGAGCTAGTCCCCAAACATCGGAATGAACTAGCTCAAGAGGATAAGTAGTCACATGAACATATTTATTATAAGGTAGTTTGTGAATCATGGCTTGTTGACAAGTATCACATATTGACAACTCTTTAGGAGGAGAACAAGCTAATTTATTTGATCTAAGAATAGAGTCGACTACAGAATGTGAAGGATGACCGAGCCTCCTATGCCATTGCTCTAGAGACAGCTTGACACCTGAACATCCTTGCGGAATGGAAATCAACAAAGGTGACGACAAGTGACTGATGAGCACTGGATAGAGACCTCCTTTACTTCTACCGTGAAGAAGCACCTTCTTCGTGACCTTGTCCTTGACGAAGAAAAAATCAGGATGGAATTCAACAAAGGCATGATTATTGAGGCTAATCTATGAACGGAGAGCAAATGTTTGCTAATTTGTGGAACATGAAGAACATTTTTAAGAGAAAGATATTTATTTGAGCCAGGTAGAACAGAATGACTGATATGCGAAATTTTCAGACCTGCACCATTGGCTACTTGGACTTGATCTTTGCCAGCGTAGCGCTCATGCACCGTGAGCCTGTCTAGATCACTTGTGAGGTGATCTATGGTGCCAGTATCCGCATACCAGTTGGTGTCGACATTGTACGACCCAAAGGTGGCCGCATTTCCAGCATGATGTTGATCCTCTGGTTGATACGCATGGTTGAATCGCTGACTGCATCACAGCTTATCATGCCCGTATTTTTTACATACTTGGCATGTGGACTTCCTTCTTCTGCTGCCCTGGCCTCGGCCCTGTGGTTGATTGCGACCATGGCCACGGCCTTGTCCGCTGTGACCGCCACCACGATTGTTGTTGTTGTTGTCGTGGTGGCACATCACGTTGTTGGCAAATGAGTGAATCTCTTGTTGAGAGTTGTTCCGGTCGTGTTGCAGCTCATAGCTCAAAAGGTATGCATAAAGATCATTGAGACTCACCGGATCATTTCGAGTTGTGATCGAAGTGACCAGAGGATCGTAATCTAATCCTAGACCTGCCAGAATATAGCCAATTACTTCTTCATCAGAGAGGGGCTTACCAAATGATGCCAAAACATTAGCATAGCCCTTCATCTTGTGAAAGTATTCGGACGCCGGCATGCCCTTCTTTTTGAGATTCGATAGCTGGAATCGAACTTGCATCACTCGGGCTCTGTTCTGTGACGAGAACATTGCGCCCAATGCCCCCCATACATCAGCGAAGGTGCTGAGGTGTGCAACTTGACTGAGGATATCCTCCGTCATCGATGATAGAAGGGCGCTCAGTACAACCTTATCCTGCCGAAACCATGAAAGGTAGGCAGGATTGGGTACTTGACGCATGGCATCACCGGTTGTGACGACCCAGCCAAGGGCCTCACTCGAGGGGTCCTCCAAGACCTCCCTGGGAGTCCTCCAGGACCTCCCAGGAGGTCCCAAGGACCTCTCGGGCAGTCCACCCAGGCCTCCTAAGAGGTCTAATTGGACCTCCTAGAGGTCCAGGGAACTGACCCGAGGAGGTCTTGAGGCTCAGGACCTCCCCAAGAGTCACGACTAGTCCTAGGGAGGTCCGGAGCCTCACCCGAGGAGATCATGGGACTTGGAGAAATCCTAACCCTTCTGTGATCCGAACCAGTCCCAATGATCAATGGCTGGGGCTCACAGCAATTATAAGTGATAACATACATCCACACGAGACTATATTAACAACATGGGAGTTGATTACAAGGTTGCTTACAAGCCACGCCAACAAGGCCAAAATATACACAGCAGAAGCAAAACCAGCAAAACCATGTCCATCCAATACACCACAGGTAATTGGCCGGGGGGGCGCGGCTTAGTTGATCTGATCCTCATCATCATCAAAGAAGTCTTCTCCTGCTCAATTCATTAATCAAGCAAGAATGAGCACAACAACCGTGCTAGCAAGTTACACCCGTCAATTAACAGAATGACATTCACAATGGATATCTCAAGGAAGGCATAATATAGTTGGTTTGCATAAAGCCAAGTTTGTATCAAATACAAGTATTAAGTTCCAAAGCGTAACCATAATTTAAATTCATTTGCAAATTCTCATTTTACAGTTGGATAACTTTCATCCATATGATGGTGAAGGATACCCTCTGCCTCAAGGCTCTCGCTTCAACCCATTTGGATAGAAATCCAAATGAAACCAGTTGTTTTTTTAAACCATCCATTTTGAAAACAAACCAGAGGTCTATCTTTGAGCAGCTTTGCTAGCATGTCCATAACCGCGGACACGGCTATTCGAATAGTTTTACACTCTGCAAAGATTGTACACTTTACCCACATGACACGACTTCTCTAGTTTGTTTGACAACCGTCGTTGCCACCTCTCACTGCCGATGGTAATAGGTCTAGAGCACGTGATAAGACCTTTACAAAGCATTATTCCACCGCAGTCCATCCACTCTAAGGTTTCGCCCCTTCCTAGGGCCCCCTCTTGAGCCAGGTGGGTACAACAAAGTCATAAAAGACAGGCCATGAAAGACAACCCACTATTCCGCCGGACCAACCGCGGTGATAACTTTGCAAATTAGTTGGCCAAGTCCCGCTCATATAGGACATGCGGTTGCACGGAGAGGCATAACAAAATACACTCGCAGACCGGTCCTTAATTGACCCGGGCGGCCACCACAACCTTGGGGCATCGGATCACACAATCCCTGTGCATGGACTTGCACCAACCAAACAACCAACGTCGCCCAAGTCCAAATCCATTTCTCATTTCTTTGTTTTTCAAACCTCCATGGCACACCAATGCTATGGCCATTTGCAGAAACCCCATGACACACCAATGCCATTGTCCAGATCATTTAGACAAGTGATATTTTTGGCCAAAACCTCCCAAACCCAAATTCTTTTCTCTGAGCATGGCTAAGCTCTAGTTTTTCAGAGGTCCTGGTCCATTGTATTGCGTAAACCAGGTTTTGCCTAGGGTGACAACATGTTTGGCTCAAGATCAGCAGTGGTCATACTAAGGAAATTAGGCATAATTAAGAATTTAAAGACGACAATGAAATAACTTAGTAAAGTAAGCATGCATTAACATTTGAAATGGAATATACATAGGTTGAAATAATGGGTGCAATATGATCAAGAGTGTAACTTGCCTTGCTCAAAGGCCTGGATGTCTTCTTCTTCTTCGGGGAGCTCTTGCTCTTCAGTGTCTTCACAATCTACACGAGAAAACCACAGCAACTCAATACAAAGCTCAAATAAAACCCAAAGAAACTTCAATGAAACTCCAAAATAAAACCAATAGAGAGGCTAGGTTGGTTGGAGGAGGTCTAAGGAGCTTGCTGGAGGAGGTCCAAAGGTCAAGGGAGGAGGTCCAAGAGCTTTGGAGGAGGTCCGAAGCTCAAGGGAGGAGGTCCACGAGCTGCTCGGTTACTTTGGAGAATGGATATGGGGAAAAAGATGAGGATGAAGGGCTACCCAAGCTTATATAGCTGGAGCCATTGAGATCTCCCAGGGTATAGGTGTTCATGAGTTGGTGAAAAGGACAATGAAAGCAGGCAAAGGATGTGACAAAAGTATGGCACGGGTGCTGCAAAAAGTGGTAGCATTTAATGCGATACAACAGGCATTAAATGTGGGGAGACTCCCTTGTGCAAAGGACATAGTCAAAGGATAAATAAAAAATGGGTGTGACTGCCAAGTGGGACCAGTCAAAGCTCAAGGGAAGGTCCCGCGGACAGGAGGTCGAACAGACACCACAATGGGGAGGTCCTGACGGTCGGATTAAATCAAGGGGAGGTCTGGGTGGTTAGGATCTCTAGAAGGGGAGATCCTAATGGTCAGATCTAATAAAGGGGAGGTCTGGACGGTCAGGATCTCCAAAGGGGAGGTCCTAATAGTCAGATCTAAATAAGGGGGAGGTCTGGACGGTTAGGATCTCCCAAGGGGAGGTCCTAACGGCCAACATCTAGCAAGGGGGAGGTCTGGATGGTTAGGATCTCCAAAGGGGAGGTCCTAACGGCCAAGATCTAAACAAGAGAGGTCCTGACGGCTAAGATATCTAGGGGGGAGGTCTTAACAGTCAAGATCTAAACAAGAGAGGTCCTGACGGCTAAGATCTCCAGGGGGGAGGTCTTAACGATTAAGATCTAAACAAGGGAGGTCCTAACGGCTAAGATCTCCAGAGGGAAGGTCTTAACGGTCAAGATCTAAACAAGGGAGCTCCTGATGGCTAAGATCTCCAGAGGGCAGGTCTTAACGGTCAAGATCTAAACAAGGGAGGTCCTGACGGCTAAGATGTCCAGAGGGGATGTCTTAACGGTCAAGATCAAAACAAGGGAGGTCCTGACGGCTAAGATCTCCAGAGGGGAGGTCTTAATGGTCAAGATCTAAACAAGGAAGGTCCTGACGGCTAAGATCTCTAGAGGGGAGGTCTTAACGGTCAAGATCTAAACAAGGGAGGTCCTGAGGTGAACGATAGCGAGATAAGAAGCGGGAGAAGCGGGAGCCATAGGATTTCCTTCGAACGGGTCAAGGCAATTGGGCCGTTTGGACCGCGCGAATGCCCCAACAGATAGGGGCCATCCAATACAGATCGGACGGTTCTAAAGGAGTGGGACGTTCGGACCATCCGAACGTCTCACCAAGATCAAACCGTCCAACGCAAATCGAATGATACACAAGCGATAGAGGTCTGGATCAAGCGGAAGGCTCGAACAGACGCGAGGGAGGTCCAAATAAACGAGGAGGAGGTCCTAGAGGACATAGGGAGGTCTTGAAGGACACAAGGAGGTTCAAATAGACAAGGAGGAGGTCCTAGAGGACATGGGGAGGTCCTGAAGGACACAGGGAGGTCCAAATATACAAGGAGGAGGTCCTGACTAGAGGAGAACAAAGCCAGCGCAGAAAAAAGGAGACCACCAAAACTCCACAAACCCAAATAACCTCATGCGATTTTTAGTTGAAGTTTGAATTAATCCATTAAAATCCATTCTGAAATTCTCAAGTTAAGCTTTGAATTCTCATCAAAACAAAATAGTTCTTTTTATTTTGAAAGTTTAAAAAGGCTCCAAAATCAGGGTGTTACAAACCTACCCCCCCCCCTTAGGGGAATCTCGACCCGAGATTCAAGCTTGGCCAGCAAAGAGGTAGGGATAGTTAGTCTTGAGGTCTTCTTCGTTTTCCCATGTAGCTTCACTTTCAGGGTGGAGGCTCCACTGCACCTTGTAGGTACGGATGATCTTGCTTCTAGTAACACGCTCCGCGCATCTAGAATTTTAATTGGCCGCTCCACATAGGTGAGGTCTTCCTGGAGATCAATGCTCTCTAGGAGGGTGTGGTCTTTTGGGACTCAGAGGCATTTCCTTAGTGGTGATACATGAAAGACATCATGCACCGCTGACAATGAGCTTGGCAGCTCAAGCTTATAAGCAACTTCACCTTGTCTTGCCAATACCTTGTATGGTTCGACAAATCTTAGTGCTAGCTTTCCTTTAGCCCGAAACCTTCTAACTCCTCTGAGTGGAGTTACCCTGAGGTACACAAAGTCACCAACTTCAAAGGATAACTCTCGTCTTCGATTATCTGCATAGCTCTTTTGTCAGGACCGAGCTATTCTTAACCGCTCTCTTATAAGCTTCACTTTTTCCTCAGCCTCTTTGATTACCTCGAGCCCAAATAACTGGCGCTTACCTACTTGATCCCAAAGGAGGGGAGTTCTACACTGCCTTCCATATAAGGCTTCAAAGGGAGATATTCTTAAACTAGCTTGGTAGCTATTGTTGTAGGAGAACTCAGTATAGGGGAGGTTTTTGTCCCAACTTTTCCTATAATCCAATGCACAAGCTCGAAGCATGTCTTCAAGAACTTGATTCACCCTCTCTGTTTTGTCCATCGGTTGGAGGGTGATAAGCTGTGCTGAAATTAAGTCTTATCCCTAAGGCTTCATGGAGACTTTCCCAAAATCTTGAGGTGAATTGGGAACCCCATCGACACTATACTCTTGGGTACACCATGTAAGAACAATTAGGCTAGGTATAACTCAGCCAACTTTCTGCTTTGGTAGGTGGTCTTGACAGGGATAAAATGTACCACTTTGGTCAAACGATCCACAATAACCCAAATGGAGTCATAGCCCAATTGGGTCCAAGGGAAACCAGTGATGAAATCCATGCCCACTTCCTCCTATTTCCACTCGGGAATGGGCAAAAGCTACAGCAAACCAGCAGGTCTTTGGTGCTCAACCTTAACCCTTTGGCACACGTCACACCTTGCCACATACTCAGCTATTTCTCGCTTCATGTTGACCCACCAATACTTCTCTTTGAGGTCTTGGTACATCTTGGTGCTCCCTGGATGAATGGAGCAATGAGACTCATGAGCTTCTTTGAGCGGCAATTGCTTTATGTCTTGACAGTCCGGCACACAAAGTCTGCTACCGAACCAAAGAGCTCCCTTGTCATCTTTTAAGAAGCCAGGAGCCTTGCCTTTCTTCAAATTTTCTTTGATCTCTTGGAGGTCTTTATCATGAGCCAGCCTGCATTTCTCGAATTTGCTTCTGGACAGCAGGCTGAACCTCTAGAACATGCACACAACCTTGAGTGACAATCTCCAAATTTAGCTGTCTCAACTCTTCACACAACCTGGGCTGACTCTCTTGAACCATTAAAGTGCTGCAATAACTCTTTCGACTCAAGGCATCAGCCACCACATTTGCCTTGCCTGAGTGGTAGTGAATTCCAATATCATAGTCTTTGATGAGCTCCAACCATCTTCTTTGTCTAAGGTTAAGATCCAATTGTGTAAAGATGTATTTTAGACTCTTATGGTCTGTAAAGACCTCACGATTAACAATAAGGTAATGGCGCCAAATCTTTAGGGCATGCACTACGGCAGCTAATTCTAAATCGTGAGTTGGGTAGTTAGCTTCATGAGGCTTTAACTGCCGAGAGGCATAAGCTACCACTCTTCCCTCTTGCATCAAGACACAACCAAGACCTTGCCTAGAGGCATCACAAAAGACTTCAAAATATTTTTGGGTATCTGGCAAAATGAGCACCAGGGCAGAGGTTAACCGCTTCTTCAATTCTTAAAAACTGTGCTCACAAGCTGAAGTCCAAACATACTTGCTTTCCTTCTTGAGCAACTGAGTGAGAGGCCTTGCTATCTTGGAAAAACCTTCAATGAATCGCCGATAATACCCTGCCATGCTAAGGAAACTTCTAATTTGGGACACTGATTTGGGTGGCTTCCAGTTTAGAACATCCTGAACCTTGCTAGGGTTGACTGCCACACTTGCAACTGACATTACATGACCCAAAAAGGTAACCTCTTTCAACTAAAAGTCACACTTCTCAAACTTCGCATAAAGTTGGTGGTCTCTAAGCTTGTCTAGGACCAACTGAAGGTGATCTTCATGCTCCTTCTCAGTCTTGGAGTATACTAGGATGTCATCTATGAAGACAATGACAAACTTATCTAAGTACTCCATAAACACATTATTCATCAAGTTCATAAAGTATGCAGGGGCATTGGTCAATCCAAAAGACATGACCGTGAACTCATAAAGTCCATACCGGGTTGAGAAGGCTGTCTTTGGGATGTCCTCTTGTCGAATCTTCAATTGGTGATAACCTGACCTTAGGTCAATCTTGGAGAAAACTGCTGCTCCTATTAGTTGATCAAACAAGTCATCGATCCTGGGCAAAGGGTACTTATTCTTGATGGTAACATCATTGAGAGCTCTATAATCCACACACATGCGTTGTGTACCATCCTTCTTTGCTACAAAGATCACTGGGGCTCCCCAAGGAGAGGAACTCGGCCTAACAAATCCTTTGCTTTGCATTTCTTCAATTTGTTACTTTAACTCAACAAGATCATTTGCAGGCAATCTATAGGGTCTTTTGGAAATGGATGCTGTCCCTAGAATCAGGTTAATGACAAATTCCAGATCTCGGTCCGGAGGCATTCCAAGTAACTCACTTGGGAACATATCTGGGTATTCCCTCACCACAGGGAGGTCTTCAAGCTTAACTTCTCTCAAACAGGTCAAGCTAGGACCTGCCCTAGGAGAGTTCTTAGGGCTAAATTCAACTTGTATCCCTTGCTCATTGGTGAGCACAATGGACTTGTTGGCACAATCTATTTGACCTTAGTTCTTGGCTAACTAGTCCATTCCAAGAATCACATCTAACCCTTGGGAGTGCAGAACTATCAAGTCTGCAGAGAAAGGTACTCCCAAGATTTTCAAAGAAAGATTTGGGCACAAGGAGCTAGTCCTCATTTCAGAGCCCGGAGAGTGGATTAGAATAGGGTTTATTAAAGGAGACATAGCTAACCCATTGTTACCCACAAACTTAGAAGAGACAAACGAATGAGAAGCTCTGAAATCAAAAAGAATGGTTGCAGATCAATTAATAAGAACGAATAAGAACCACATCCGATGCGGTTTGAGCTTCTTCTACTGTGACATGATTTACTCGCCTTTAATATATTGTATCAAGGCTTGAATTGGTGTGGCCGCCAGAGCCGAGGGCCCTTGTCCAGATCGGTTGGGAGTTGGAGTTGCACTTGAAGCTTCTTCTGCATTTGCTAGCATAGTGCCCAACTTCATGGCAATAAAAACATGTGACCCCAGCTGCTGGGGACAGGGATGGCTTCTTTTGGACAAGACTTCCTGAGAGGTCTTTGGCCTGGAAAAACCCTCTGATCTGAACTGCTGAGCTGCCTTCCTCTTCTTATGATTCTCCATCTCAATATGCTTGCCCTCTTGACGAATTGCCTTGCTCACAAGTTGCTAAAAATCTAGGTAGTCATGAGCAAGGAGCTGGACCGAGAGATCATCATTGAGCCCTTCCAAAAAATGCTTTTGTTTGGACTCATCAGTGGCCACATCTTCGGGTACATATCTTGCCAATTGATTGAATTTGTGAAGATATTCACTTACAGTACGATTTCCTTGGCGTAAAGATCTGAACTCCTTCTTTAACAAAATCATACCATGTGGAATGTGTGCACGGCGAAAAGCTTGCACAAATTCCTCCCAAGTTATAGTCTGAGCATCAACATGGGACTGTGAAGTTGTCCCACCACTCAGAGGCTGATCCATAGAGTTGGTGAGAGGCAAACAAAACCCTCTCACGATCAGTACACTGGATCATGTCCAGCTTTCTTCCCACTGCCCTGAGCCAGTCATTAGCTTCTATAGGCTCAGTAGTACTGGAGAATATGGGTGGCCTCATTCTCATGAACTCAGAGATATTTGTCCTTGGAGGGGGTGGTACATAAACAGGAGGTTGGGCTGTTGCTTGAAGGTTCTGAGTGTTGGTGATGGACTGGGCTAACAGGTTGATCAACTGTGCTTGATTTACCATCACTTGGTTCCAATCTAGTCCTTGAGCTAGAGGAGGAGGTGGTTGTGGCACTGGGGTCTCTGGATCACCCCTAGAGGCTCGGCCTTGCCCACTAGTGCTGCCACTACCTCTAGTTGTCACCATCTGCCAGAGGTCCAAAGGTAGGAAAGAGAAGAGAGAGCTAAGAGGGAAGAGGTTAAAACAACCAAACCAGCAAAATCAGCAACTCACAAGTTCAAACACGTTCTACTCGAGGCTCACCGCCCTCAGGGCTGCAAGCGAGGAGGTCGTGGCCACAAGGGGAGGTCATTGCAAGAGACCCAAGGGAGGTCCTTGCAAAAGCCACCACCATTGACCACGAGTTGGGAGGTCCTAACAAAGGGGAAGGCTCAAAATACAAAGGTTAACTACCATAGGACCCCCTAATAATATGACAAGGGAAAGAGGATCCAATTACTTTATAAAACAATGAAGAAAGCAAAAGGTAAGAGAGAGTGAGGTGAGAAAAGATACAAGGAAGGGGTAAGGATAGAGAGATGACTCAGGTAAGGAGAGAACCAATTATTTCTCTAATTTTGCAATACACATTTTGAACTTTCTTCTAATGACCATTCTACTAGGCTACGACCTACAGTCAAGATGCTCTGATACCACTTGTGACGATCTGGCCAAAGGCCTCACCCGAGGGGTCCTCCGAGACCTCCTTAGGAGTCCTCCAGGACCTCCCAGGAGGTCCTAAGGACCTCTCGGGCAGTCCACCTAGGCCTCCCAACAGGTCCAACCGGACCTCCTAGAGGTCCAGGGAACTGACCCGAGGAGGTCTTGAGGCTCAGGACTTGCTCAAGAGCCACGACCAGTCCTGGGGAGGTCCGAAGCCTCACCCGAGGAGATCATGGGACATGGAGAAATCCTAACCCTCCTGTGATCCGAACCAGTCCCAAGGATCAATGGCTGGTGCTCACAGCAATTATAAGTGATAACATACATCCACACGAGACTATATTAACAACAAGGAAGTTGATTACAAGGTTGCTTACAAGCCACGACAACAAGGCCAAAATATACACAGCGGAAGCAAAACTAGCAAAACCATGTCCATCCAATACACCATAGGTAATTAGCTGGAGGGCACGGCCTAGTTGATCTGATCCTCATCATCATCAAAGAAGTCTTCTCCTGCTCAATTCATTAATCAAGCAAGAATGAGCACAACAACCATGCTCGCAAGTTACACCCGTCAATTAACAGAATGACATGCACAATGGATATCTCAAGGAAGGCATAATATGGTTGGTTTGCATAAAGCCAAGTTTGTTTCAAATACAAGTATTAAGTTCCAAAGCATAATCATAATTAAAATTCATTTGCAAATTCTCATTTTACAGTTGGATAACTTTCATCCATGTGATGGTGAAGGATACCTCCTGCCTCAAGGCTCTCGCTTCAACCCATTTGGATAGAAATCCAAATGAAACCAGCTTTTTTTAAACCATCCATTTTGAAAACAAACTAGAGGTCTATCTTTGAGCGACTTTTGTTAGCATGTCCATAATCATGACACGGCTATTCAATAGTTTTACACTCAGAGAGGTTGTACATCGTAATGACCCAAAGTTCTCTACTAGCTTAAAATTAATTAAAGTTATTATTTCGTTGGATTTTCCAAATTCAAGAGTTTGATTGCTTTATTTGAATTTCTGAAGTTTTAAAAGTCAAAAACAAAATTTATTAAAATTTTTGAAGTTTTATTTGAAGTTAAAGTTGAAAAATAAAATTTAATTAATTTCTAAAATTTTCAAATTTTAAAAGCTTTTTCCTAAATATTTTAAAACCAAAATAATTTATTTACAAAATTAAAAGCCGACTTTAAGTTGGGAATAATTTTATTAAGTCCAAAATAACTCTAGGAATTTCTGTGAATTTTTCTAGAATTTTTGGATTTTATTTGCTATATTCTAAAGCCAAAATGTATTAATCGAATTATTTAAATTCGTAAATCAATTTAAATCCCTAATTTACATTTGGGCCGAATCTTCCACTGGGTAGCCCTTTCATTTTTCTTTTAGCCCATTCGGCCCGGCCGCTCCCCACCCTTCCTCTCTCACCTCCCGACCCCACCCGCCAGCGACTACCCCCACTTCCACGCGGGCCCCGCCACCTTCTTCCTCCTCCCCTTCTTCCCCACGATCCCAACCAAACCACCGCCATTAGTGGCCGCGCCGAGCTCCAAATCGGTCACGATCTCCTCCCCTTGTCCCAAGACACGCAGCGCTGCTGCCCCCACGACCTCAACCGCCACCACCCCGCCCCCTTTCCTCTCCTCACACGGCGGATTCGCCACACACAACCGCCGCCACGCCCGCTACCACGATCTCTCCTCCTCCGCCTGCCCCTATAAAAGGGAGCAACGGGTGCGCATTGAAGCACGCAACCCAACACCCCAAGTCTCCCATTGCCTTCTCCCTCCACTCGCCGTAATTTTGGGTTTTTCCCCCGCACCGCCGAAGCTCCTTTCTTCCTCGTCGCCGGCGCCGTCCAAGCCGCTCCGCCCCCGCCGACCACGGATTTGGAACCGCCATCTCCACGCCTACGCCGTGCACGCGCCATCTTCGACGAAGACCCATCGGAGCGCCGCGCCCCCACACCGCCGCCTTCTCCTCGCCGCCGGCCACCTCCGTTCTCCTCTCGTCGAGTGGGTGAGCTCATCGTACTCGCCTCGCCTCCCTCTTTCTCCTCGTGCCCTCGCCGGACCTCGCTGGGTCAGCTGCTTGTTGGCGCCATGCGCGCCCGAGCCGCCGCCGATGACAAGGTGACATGGCCGGCCACGCGCGCGCCACCGTGGCGCCACCTCACGCCACGTGGGCACCACCTCACCGTTGGATCCTACGTGGATCTAATGTGGCACCAAACCGCACCACATCAGACCTTCCCCCTGCGCCAAAACCCCATAGACCGAGTCCTTATGCGCTGAGTCTATGGCACATGGGGCCCACTTGTCGGTTTTATTTTAAAATCTGAAAATCCCAGGGCCGATGTCAGCCTTGCGCAATAATTAGAATTTCCTTTAGAAAATTAATTCGGGAAATCCATTTAAATTCCAGATTTAGGTTAAAACTCGTAAAATCCATATCTTTTGAATCCCAACTCCAAATTGGGTGATTCAAATTGCTAAAATCTTAGAAAATTATTATCTAGCTAAATAAAATAAAATTATTTCATTTGGAGTTAGTTTAAATTGTCTTTTTAAATTTATTTAAATTTCATTTGAATTTATCGTACTTTCGTGTTTAGACTTCGACGATTCCAGAGAGTTAGATCCTTCGGAGGATTTAGAGAGTCAAGACTTCAACGAAGGCAAGTTATACCCTTGACCATATTGCTCCCAGTATTTTAAAGTTATTTAATTCAGTTTGTAAAATTATTATTGTATGCATACTTTTAATCAATTATTTTAATGCCCTGTTTAAATGCTTAGTTATTCCAATACCTTTGGTATGGCCAATTTGATTATTGATTGTCTTGCCCTTGTCACCATTAGCTAAATTCTTATGAAAAATATTCACATGCTTAGCAAATGCTTAGACCATGATTTGATTTTGGGAGGATTCAGCCAAAACATTACAAATTTGTTTAAAATTAAATCTATGGTATTGTTTTACCATAGAGAGTTTATAAAGGTGGTTTTTGCAAATAAAATCAAAAATGGTTTGGACTTGGGTGAAACGGATGAATGGTGGGTGCAGGTTTATGCACGGGTTTAATCTGGTTAGGATTAAAGACCAGGGTTTGATTTGAAAGACGCCCAAGTCAATTAAGGATCGGCCTTTGAGCTGCCTTTGCTATGCCTTACTGCATCACCACATGGCTCTGTATGGGCAGGACCTGGCTTAATAATTTGGGATACCTCATAGATATTTGTGCCATGTTGTATGTGTGGGTATTGGTTAGACAGTAGTCCCACCTGGCGCAAGAGGGGGCTTCCGGAGGATGGTTAGTCCAATGGAAGCGAAACCTTAGCGGGCATAAGTACTTTGGGGTAGAACTTTGTAAAGGTCTTGTCACGTGCTCTAGACTGCTTACCTAAGGTAGTGAGTGGTGGCATAGATATATGGGATAAACTAGAGAATTCGTGGTCTTGTGGGTAAACTGCATAAACTCGCAGAGTAGAAACTATTCAATACGCTGTCATGTCATGGACATGCTAGCAAAGCCACTCTAAGTTAGACTTGTTTTTGGTTTATAAAAGTGTTTTCAACAGATGTTTTCAAGATGGTTAGTCCTGTGGGGAAATTGGGCGGTTAGCCATTGTGATAGGAGGGTATCCTTCACCATTCGAATATGGAGGTTATCCACACTATAAAATTGTCATTTAAAATCTGATTTTATATATAGTATAAAAGTGGCCTTGGAAATTAATATGATTATTTAAACTTGAAAATGCTGCTTTATGCAAATAAACCCTGCCAATACCCCTTGTTTACTTTATGCATGCATTCAATCACATTTGATCGGTGTAACTTAAGAGCACGGTAGTAGTGCTCACTCTTGCTAAATAATCTTTATTCAGGAGAAGACTTCTTCTAGGACGGTGAGGACCCAGACGCTTAGGTTACGCTTCTAGACGATTGCCTCGTGGCAAGTCGTGTGGCTCATCACATCGCTTTGCTTCCGCTGTGTTTTACTTTATTTGGCCTCGTGCCCTTTGTAATAAACTCGATTTACTATTAATGCAATGCGAGATATGTTTATGATGTCATTTTTGTAACTGTGTACACCGAAAATCCTGGACTGGTGTATGAACACAGAGGATTCGGGATCTTTCGTTCCCGGGTTTGACATACACTTTACCCACATGACACGAGTTCTCTAGTTTGTTTGACAACCGTCGTTGCCACCTCTCACTGCCGATGGTAAGAGGTCTAGAGCACGTGACAAGGCCTTTACAATGCATCATTCCACCGCATGATCCATCCACTCTAAGGTTTCGCTTCTTCCTAGGGCCCCTCTTGAGCAGTGGGTACAACGAAGTCATAAAAGATGCACTATGAAATACCACCCACTATTCCGCCGGACCAACCGTGGTGATAACTTTGCAAATTAGTTGGCCAGGTCTCGCTCATACAGGACATGTGGTTGCACGGAGAGACATAGAAAAATACACTCGCAGACCGGTCCTTAACTGACCCGGGCAGCTACCACAACCCTGGGGCATCAGATCACACAATCCCCGTGCGTGGACTTGCACCAACCAAACAACCAACACCGCCCAAGTCCAAATCCATTTCTCATTTCTTTGTTTTTCAAACCTCCATGGCACACCAATGCCATGGCCATTTGCCGAAACCCCATGACACACCAATGCCATTGTCCAAATCATTTAGACAAGTGATATTTTTTGGCCAAAACCTCCCAAACCTAGATTCTTTTCTCTGAGCATGGCTAAGCTCTAGTTTTTCAGAGGTCCTGGTCCACTATATTGCATAAACCAGGTTTTGCCTAGGGTGACAACATGTTCGGCTCAAGATCAACAGTGGTCATACCAAGGAAATCAGGCATAACTATGAATTTAAAGACGACATTGAAATAACTTAGTAAAGTAAGCATGCATTAACATTTGAAATGGAATATACATAGGTTGAAATAATGGGTGCAATATGATCAAGAGTGTAACTTGCCTTGCTCAAAGGCCTGGATGTCTTCTTCTTCTTCGGGGAGCTCTTGCTCTTCAGTGTCTTCACAATCTACACGAGAAAACCACAGCAACTCAATACAAAGCTCAAATAAAACCCAAAGAAACTTCAATGAAACTCCAAAATAAAACCAACAGAGAGGCTAGGTCGGTTGGAGGAGGTCCAAGGAGCTTGTTGGAGGAGGTCCAAAGCTCAAGGGAGGAGGTCCAAGAGCTTTGGAGGAGATCCGAAGCTCAAGGGAGGAGGTCCACGAGCTGCTCGGTTACTTTGGAGAATGGATATGGGGAAAAAGATGAGGATGAAGGGCTGCCCAAACTTATATAGCTGGAGCCATTGAGATCTCCTAGGGTATAGGTGTTCATGAGTTGGTGAAAAGGACAATGAAAACAGGCAAAGGATGTGACAAAAGTATAGCACGGGTGCTGCAAAAAGTGGTAGCATTTAATGCGATACAACATGCATTAAATGTGGAGAGACTCTCCTGTGCAAAGGACATAGTCGAAGGATAAAGAAAAAATGGGTGTGACTGCCAAGTGGGACCAGTCAAAACTCAAGGGAAGGTCCCGTGGACAGGAGGTCCAACAGACACCACAATGGGGAGGTCTTGACGGTCGGATTAAATCAAGGGGAGGTCTGGGCGGTTAGGATCTCCAGAAGGGGAGATCCTAACGGTCAGATCTAACAAAGGGGAGGTCTGGACGGTTAGGATCTACAAAGGGGAGGTCCTAATGGTCAGATCTAAATAAGGGGGAGGACTGGACGGTTAGGATCTCCAAAGGGGAGGTCCTAACAGCCAAGATCTAAACAAGGGAGGTCCTGACGGCTAAGATCTCCTGGGGGGAGGTCTTAACGGTCAAGATCTAAACAGGGGAGGTCCTGATGGCTAGGATCTCTAGAGGGGAGGTCTTAACGGTCAAGATCTAAACAAGGGAGGTCCTGATGGCTAAGATCTCCAGAGGGGAGGCTTAACGATCAAGATCTAAACAAGGGAGGTCCTGGCGGCTAAGATCTCCAGAGGGGAGGTCTTAACGGTCAAGATCTAAACAAGGGAGGTCCTGACGGCTAAGATCTCCAGAGAGGAGGTCTTAACGGTCAAGATCTAAACAAGGGAGGTCCTAACGGCTAAGATCTCCAGATGGGAGGTCTTAACGGTCAAGATCTAAAGAAGGGAGGTCCTGAGGTGAGCGATAGTGAGATAAGAAGCGGGAGAAGCGGGAGCTATAGGATTTCCGTCGAACGGGTCAAGGCAATTGGGCTGTTTGGACCGAGCGAACGCCCCAACAGATCGGGGCCATCCAATACGGATCGGACGGTTCTAAAGGAGTGGGACGTTTGGACCATCCGAATGTCTCACCAAGATCAAACCGTCCAACGTAAATCGAACGATACACAAGCGATAGAGGTCTGGATCAAGCGGAAGGCTCGAACGGACGTGAAGGAGGTCGTAGAGGATATAGGGAGGTCCTGAAGGACACAGGGAGGTCCAAATAGACAAGAGGAGGTCCTAGAGGATATGGGGATGTCCTGAAGGACACAGGGAGGTCCAAATAGACAAGGAGAAGGTCTTGACCAGAGGAGAACAAAGCCAGCGCAGAAAAGAGGAGACCACCAAAACTCCACAAACCCAAATAACCTCATGCGATTTTTAGTTAAAGTTCGAATTAATCCATTAAAATCCATTCTGAAATTCTCAAGTTAAGCTTTGAATTCTCATTAAAACAAAATGGTTCTTTTTATTTTGAAAGTTCAAAAAGGCTCCAAAATCAGGGTGTTACACCAGTTCCTTCTGTCAACATCATGGTTGGTGCAGCGATACTCCCATCTACATAGCCATAGAGATTCTGGCCACATAGAAAGGGTTCAACATATGCTTTCCACAGAAGAAAATTCTCTCGAGTCAGCTTAATGCTGATGAGATGACCAAAAGCTAGAATCGACACACTATTGCTCGATGATGAGATCAGAGCACCAGTGGTGCTGGAGAAGAAATCTACCGACGAGGAGTACATGGTGGTCTCGTTTGGATCAGGCTCTAATACCAAGTAGAGAAACATATTTTTTGGCGTGTTAAACACATAGAGCTTCTTCTCCTTTTATACATGATTGAGTATACATGGTAGGATTACAACTATATAGCAGAATCGCTATAATCAAGGAACAACCTAGCGCTGATTCAGGAAACAACCTAGCACTTGGATCACAGCTGCCTGATGGGCTACAGTACCATTTGACATCGTCTTATCTACTGATTTGTTTCCTGTTTTACCCGTGGCTCGCTCCAGCTCGATGGTCGCTCGAGTGTTTGCCACCGCATGACCCATTTGCGTCGCTCGGTCTGCTGCCTGCCGAACACCGTGCGATTCGCTGGAACGCATAGATGCCATTTATTACCCTGCCCGGTCGTGTCACTTGCGCTGCGCTGGCTCAGCCTTCGTTTTGACCAGAGGTTGAAAGCCGTTCGATTCCCGGTTCGTGCTTCAGCAACGGTTGATCGTTGCTGAGTCGTCGTCCCCTTGTTCATTCGCCGGCCTGCCCAAGAACATGCATCTTGCGATGACGTGGTGACGGAATTTATTACTGCGTCTTTTAGGCTGCGCACCGCTGTCTCAGCCTCGGTTTTGGCTCGTGTGCGAGCCTCATGAATCACGTCGCTGTGCCAGGGTCGTAGCGCTATTCACCTCGCCTATGTGTGCCTTCTCATGCCGGGCTATTTTCATTGTGACCCAACATCTCCTGCGTGTGTTCCCTTCTTTTTACTTTCCTGCTCATCTTTCTTAGCTCGCGAACTCGCAGTCCCTAGCTTGTTGTTTACGAAGATCCCTCTCCGTTGCTGGCAGAATCTTTAACAGGTTTTCGCTCATCGTTGTCGAACATCCTTGCCACGTGCTACCAGTGTTGGCCGTTGCTATCATTTCATCCTGCACTCTTACCTCTGCTTTACTGTCACTACTACAGAACAGACCTTTGGTCGAACTGCCAAATGGGCAATAGTCTCGGAGAAAATTACGTCCGGGACCAAAAAGATCTTTAGTCCCGGTTGGTAACACCAACCGGGACTAAAAGTCCCCGCCCAACGGCTCGTGGCAGGTTTTAGAGGGATTTAGTCCGGCTGGTGTTACCAACCGACTAATGTCAACCTTAGTCCCGGTTGGTACTACAATCCGACTAAATCTTTAGTCCCGGATTGTAGTACCAACCTCGACTAGGTTAGATTTAGTCCCGGTTGGTAACACCAACCGACTAAATGTCCTTCTATTTAAACTCCTGCTTTGGCGTTCAATCACAGAGCTGAACGCCGCTCGCCGCCGCCGACACGCCACGCCGCCATTGCCACCACCGCCGAGCTGCTCATTCACTCAACAGATTCACCGGCGTGTTCATGTAAGCTCCTGATGCTAACCCTGCCGCCCATTATGAAAAATATGAAATGTGAAATTTGAATAATTTTTATATGTTATAAAATTGCCAATTAATTCATAAATGGAACTTTCATGATTTTTGTAGGCCACAATAAATTTCCAAAAATCATGAAATTTGTTTTTCCACTAAGTTACACTGTGAACAGTCCATATAAAAATTTTAAGACTATTTGGACAAAGTTGAATTTATACCTATTTTATGCTTATTTATTTAATTATTATTCCATGAATTTTGTAGGCTAAATTAATGATCCAAAAATTCTGAAAATTGTTTTGCCATCTAATTAGGCTATGAACTATCTGTACAAAAATTTTGGGATCAATCTGAAGACTTTTATTTTTCACCTTATTTAATAATTATTTAAATAAATGAAAAATGACTTTTACATGTGTTAGTTAGGTTAAGCTTTGAGGGTGTTTGATGAGATAAGTCTTATCTTATCAGATCCAACCTCTTGGGTAAAAATAATAAATATTAATTTTGTTTTAATAAATAAGTTTAATATTTAATTATTAAGTAATTAGTTAATCTCTTAATTAGCTTAATCACTTAGTTATTGTTTGCCTTTTGGATTGATTGTTGACCTAGGGTCATTCACCCTTAATGACTTTGGGCAATTTAGTTAATTATTAATTATCATTTAACTTGATGTCCCTTCTCCTTGCTTTTGCTTTTGCTGCTCGTCACAGAGTCGAACGCCGTCGTCGCCGCGGACACTCCACACGCCGCAAGGCGAAGCTCCTAGTGCAAACGTCAAATAGTGCTGATTCTTTGAAAATTCAAAATAAATTCATCTTAATTTCAAAAATTCTAAAAATTTTGGGTAGCTCTCTATCATGTGTACTATCCGGGAAAAATTTGAAACTTGAAATTTAATTATGTGATATGTCATATAATGCGATTTATGACACGCCATTGGATGTACAATGCCGATCGCCGCCCAAAGAGTTCATTGATGGCGGCATTATTTCTTAAGAGTGGCCGAGGCAAACAAGCGGATGGTTTCATGTGTTGTCCATGTACCCCTGTGTAAGAATTTGAAGGAATATTCTCGCTCAAGGAGTCTTCACTCACACTTGTTGAAGTCGGGTTTCATGCCAAACTATATTTGTTGGACCAAGCACGGAGAAACCAGGTTATAATGGAAGAAGGTGAAGAAGAACAATTGGACCCTAACGACATTATTGCTCAATACGGTGACTTCGATGATACCGCAATGGGCGGTCAAGAAGAGGCAGGCGTAAGACACACTCGCCAAGATGATGCTCTTGGTGATGTCATTCGTGATGCACAAAGAGATTGCGAAAGTGAAAAGGAGAAGGCTAAGTTTGACCGCATGCTAGAGGATCACAAGAAATTACTATACCCGTCCCACCAAGATGGGCAAAAAAGTTGGGTACAACATCGAGTTGCTACAATGGAAGGCATGTAATGGTGTATCCGACAAGGCATTTGGGCAATTATCAAGATCCAAAAAAGATGCTTCCGGCCTAACGAATTGCCCGCCACTACGCACGAAGCAAAAACAGTCGTCGCCTTTGGGATTAGAAATCCGTAAGATACATGCATGTCCTAATGATCGCATCATGTATCGTGGCAAGGACTACGAATTTGGATGAATGCCCCGTATGCAAAGCGCCGCAGTATAAGATCAAAGAGATGACCTCGGCGATGTTGAGGGCGAAGAACGCCCCAGAAGAAAATCCTCGCCAAGGTTATATGGTATGCTCCTATAATACCACGCTCAAACGCTCTGCTCATAAACAAGGACCATGCAAAGTTGTCGCGATGGCACAAAGAAGACCGTAAGGTAGACAACATGTTGAGACACCTCGCCGATTGGTCCCAAAGGAGAGCAATAGATGAGAATTCCTGAGTTTGCAGATGACGAAGAAACCTAAGGTTCGCTAAGCACGGATGGTATGAATCCTTTTGGGGACCAGAGCACTAGTCATAGCACTTGGCTCACATTCTATGTATCTACAACCTTCCTCCATGGTTATGCATGAAGCGGAAGTTCATTATGATGCCGGTGCTCATCCAAGGCCCGAGGCAACCCGGCAACGACATCGATGTTCACCGAGGCCATTAGTTGAGGAACTCCCGCTTATGGAGCAAACCAGTGTACGTGTGGGATGAGTACAAACAGAACACTTCGACCATGCGAGCATTGTTGTTCAGAATAATCAATGATTGGCCCGCTCTAAGTAATCTTTCAGATGCATAAACAAGGGATACAATGCATGCACACAATGTTTTGATGACATTGACAAGATATATTTGAAAAATATCGAAAGGTCGTGGTACCTTGGCCATCGCTGCTTTCTTCCTATGAATCACCAACTAAGAAAGAAAGGCAAGCATTTTAACGGTAAGGCGTAACACCGAACCAAGCCTCGCGAACCGAACTAGGGAGGATGTACTTGATATGGTCAAGGATGTGCAAGTAGTCTTTGAAAGGGACAAGGCAAATAACCTGTTCGAAGATGCTAAGGGACACGCACCCATGTGGAAGAAGAAGTCCATATTTTGGGAGCTACCCTATTGGCAAGTCCTAGAGGTCCGCAACGCGATCGACGTGATGCACCGACAAAGAATCTTTGTGTGAACCTCGCTAGGATTCATGGATGTGTATGGAAAGTCTAAGGATTCACTCAAGCACGACAGACTTGCAACAAGATGAAAGAACGAGACAACTCAGATCCAGAGAAGATGACGATGGACGCCATTACTTAAGACCCGCTAGCTTCACTCTTAGCAAAGAAGAGAAGGAAAGCATGTTTGAATGCCTAAACAAAGATCAAGGTCCCATCTGGATTCTCCTCCAATATAAAGCGATAATAAATGTGCCGAGAAGAAATTCCTACACTTAAAGTCCCATGATCGCCACGTGCTTATGACGCAATTGCTTTCGGTTGTTTTAAGAGGAATTCTACCTCCACATGTACGTCTGCCACCGTGAAGCTATGTGCATTCCTCAATGCAATTTCTCGTAAGGCAATCAATCCAATGGAACTAGCTACTCTACTGTAATGATGTGGTTCAATGTCTTGTCACTTTGAGTTGGTGTTCCTCCATCCTTCTTTAATATCATGACACACCTCCTAGTTCACCCGGTCAAGGAGATTAATATTCTCGGTCCTGTGTTCCTACACAACATGTTCCCTTTGAGAGGTTCATGGAGTCCTCAAGAAATATGTTCACCAATAAGGTTTCGACTGAAGGAAGCATCGCCAAGGGCTACGGGACGAGGAGGTCATTGAGTTCGTGGTTGACTTCATTCCCGACCTTGACCCGATTGGTGTTCCTGAATCGCGACACGAGGGGAGACTTAGTGGAAAGGGAACACTAGGGAAGAAAACATATATCGCACGGGGACGATTATTTCAATAAAGCGACTACACGCTTCTTCAAAACTCCTCCGTGGTGGAGCCGTATGTCGAGGTACACAAGGAGTTCCTACGATCCCGCCTGTGGAAGAATGAAGCTTGATTAGGCGCCATCACATGGAAACTTTCAGCGGTTGGTTGCGTAAAAGAATGTCGTGGTGATGACAATATTGATGAGCAATCAGATTTGTTGGCTAGGCAACCATCGTGGCACATCCTCACGCATAAAGGGTACGAGATAAATGGAAATACATTTTACAATCAGAGCCCAAGATAAAAGGAGCACTAACCAAAACAAGGGTGTCCGTGATAGATGCCATGCATCCAAATGGAAAGAGGCAAACATATTATGGCCGATAGAGGAGATTTGGGAACTAGACTACGACCTAATTTTAAAGTCCCTTTGTTCCAAAGGCTAATGGGTGAAGATGACCGAGGCGGGTAACAATGACAAGGAGTATGGAATGACAACAAGGACCTCAATAATATTGGGTACAAAGACGAACCATTCGCCCTTGTCGCTGATGTGAATCGTGTTCTATGTGAAAGACATGTCTACAAAACCCAAGAGAGGGAAAACGACGACAAATCAACCAATGAGCTAAAACGCCACATAGTTCTTTCAGGAAAAGAAACATCGTGGGAATTGAGGACAAGTCGACAAGTCAAGATTATGAAAGGGATGACCGAATCCCGCCTTCAAGCAGACCAAAGACCCAAGATCCCGCTAAATGCCGAGGACACTCCATGGTTACTAAGATGATCATAACCAAGGGTCATACGTCAAGAAGAAGTTCACCATCGTGCCCGCTGATATATAGTGATGTTTAATAAATAGTGTGTATTAGAGATTTTATGTAATAATTGTAACTTCAGATGTTTCTATCATATTTTTCTTGTTTTTATCGCTTCAAATGAAATTCCTATTCGATAAAAGGACACATGTACCTCTGTGAAGCATGTCTTCTCCACCGTGTAAAAATGACTTGAAATTTTTTAGCAAGTATTTATGCCTTCAAATGAAATTCCCAACTTGTGGTTTGAGCCCTTCATTTTGTTTATAGTTGGCTCTTCACTTCCTAGCTTGTGGTCACTATAAAAGTCGCTTGAAATGTCAATAAGATAAAAGGAAATGCAACTATTATTTTTAAAAAATTTATGCCTAGTATTTAATTTACTATGCATTTAACAAGAATTAGCATATTTATACAAATAAACTTAATACAAAACCCAAACTGTGGAAAACTGTGGCGGAATCGAATAGTGGGGACCTTTAGTCCCGGTCCAGACACGCCTCGACTAAAGGTCACACACCGGACTAAAGGTTCTCTCGAAAATATGTCCTCACAAGAAACCTTTAGTCCCGGCCGTGGCACCACCCGGACTAAAGGTCCATTTTTAGTCCCGTCCAGACATCACCGGACTAAAGGTCACACACCCCGACTAAAGGTTCTCTCGAAAATATGTCCTCACAATAAAACCTTTAGTCCCGGTCGTGGCACCACCCGGACTAAAGGTCTCAGCCTTTAGTCCCTGGGTCCAGATACCACCCGGACTAAAGGTCTTTAGTCCCTGCAGTATTACCGCCCGACTAAAGGTCCCTCAAGATTTAAGCAACAAAGTGGCTTCTTCCCTTCTTCCACCCTTCCGCCTCGCGCTGCCTCCTCAGGCGCTGCTTAATTCCTCGGCTTTGGCCCACTGTCGCGCCCGGCCTCCTCCTTCCTCCTGGTGGCCCCACTCCCGCCACCACCTCCACTCGGCTCCTCCCTCCGCCGCTCCCACCGCCTGGCCTCCTCCCTCCGCCTCCAGCTCGCCCGGCTCCTCCCTCCTTGGCCGGAAGAGCCGCCACTTGCTCACCAAGAAGCTGACTCGCCACCAATTGCTCGAGCCAAGACTCCTCCACGCCGGTGAGCTCCTACTGTCTCTTGTCGACGGCAGGAGCAGTAAAAGGAGATCGAGAGAGAGAAAATATACGGTTCACAGAGGAGGCAAACGAGATTAGCTAGCCGCCATCGTTGTCGGTGCCTCGTGGCAATGTGGTATAGACGACGACACAAAGACTAACCTCCGTGGCCATGAGCCCTCTTTTGTGACCGCCATCGAGCCGAGAAATCATTTTTGCAGAGCCGCGAATTGAATGTATATGTTGTTTTTCTTTTGTCGATGCATGTCACGAACCGCACGCCACTTGATGCGTAAATCATAACCCGATCACTAGGTGGAAAAAGTTCGAACTCATGAGCCATTTCGGCTCGTTAAGGGCTCGGCTCGACTCGGCTCGAACTCGGTCCCTTAACGAGCCGAGCCGAGCCAGCAAAAAAACTCGTTTTGTTAACGAGCCGAGCCGAGCTATGGTTATCAACCATATCTGATATCTCCAGAGAAAGGGTTGAGATCATTGATAAAAATAGTACTCAAAATGGCAATGGTTATGTATGGATCTGCATGCATGTTGCATGATTTGTGATATGGACTGCATGGATATGATTTATGAATGCTATAAATGTTTATCGATGATTGTGATTTGTGAACTTGTGATGATGATTTGTGATATGGACACTGCATGGATGTTCATGGCATCTATAATCATTTATTTTTGGGTTTAGTTCAAAGAACACTTGCTCTCATGAATTGCCATGCATGTGTTTGGTTGAATAAGGCATGTTTGGGTGGTCAATGATTGTTCTTACATTCGCTTTCAAAATTTCATGAAATTTTAAGATGTTCACCATGTTTATCGCTAACGAGCCTAACGAGCCTAACGAGTCGAGTTCGAAGTTTTAACGAGCCGAGCCGAGCTCGGTTTTTGCTCGTTATCTTAACGAGCCGAAGCCGAGCCGAGCTCGCTTTTCTTAACGAGCCTTAACGAAGTCGAGCCGAGCCGAGCCGAGTCACCGTTATCCACCCCTACCGATCACTTAACCGCTCTAACGCCCTACACATATATTTGCGTAAATGGTCAATTAATGACAACATGGACGATGCCATGATGGATATTATCAACAATGACGCCTTACAAGGTGCCCAATTCAAGGTGATGACAACAATCAAGAAGTAGATGACGGAGTCAAGATTTTGCCGATTATGAAGATGAGCAAGACAATGTCAAGCAGGTCTATCTACAATCTCTTATGTATACATGAAATTCGAATAATTTCATTTGTCGATAAATATATTTATTTAAATCTTTGTGTTTCTACATTCGTAGCCCTCTCGGATCGACGACAACAACGGGAAGAGTAGAAATGTACGAGGTCCAAGAAGCCGTTGAGGGTCGGTTCATTCTCTCGAATTCGAGGAGGATACAGCAAAGTACTTGGACCACATGCACGTAAATTTGTCACCATCGTGGGTACCTTTGTAAGGGACAGATCCCGATCAATGCTCGTGAATGGAAGCAAAAGAAAGTTGTTCCTCATATTAGTTTTGTCTCCGATCGTGACAAGGCACTAGTTTGGCAAGATGTCCTTCAACATTTCGCGCCGACATGTAAGATGAAGCTTTGAAGGAGAGAGTTAGAACTGGCTATGAAGAAGATGGCCACACAATTCCAAAGAGTTGAAGAAGAAATTGTACAACACATTTATCAAGAAGAACCCGACGCCAGATTTCAACACTAAGGCCTACGCTGTTGAGGCCGTTTTGGGATGAGTTTGTGCAGCCAAGACATCGGAAGAGGGTGAGGCACGGTGAGAAGGAACCAACAGAATGCCCGACAAAAGCAATACCACCATCACTTGGGATCGTGGCTACAGGAGTGCCATTCCTAAGTGGGAAAGAATGGAACGGAGATTCTTGCCAAGGATCGAACCGTAATCAATCAACTCGCCCGAGCGCTAAGTATTGGTTTTTCGGTCATGGGGAAGCTCGACCTAGAGACCGAAAGATAGTGTATGGCGCAAAACTCCAAAGAGCAAAGAAAAGATTTGCTTATGCTCGAGGCTTGGCCGAGAGTGGCAGTGGCATTAACAGAGATAAGGATGAGCCGACATACGCCCGGAGAGTATCGAACACGGTGGGCTAACAAGAGGCTATGGGAGGTGTCGGGAGCATGCCTTCCCTAAAGACAAAGCCACCTATAGAAGCCGCCAGAGAAAGAAGTACGAGGAGGCAGAGCGGATGCGCAGGATGGAGGAAATGGTTCTTGAGTCACGGAAGTGGCTCGTGAAGCAAGAGAGCGAGAAAAAGCACTTGAAGCCAAAATGAATGAGGAAATCAAAAGGCAAGTGCAGATAGCAAGAAGTTCCATCCAAAGGCAAATCGCATCGAGCCGGAGTCAACATCACCCCTAATCGCTTGAAAAGGCTATGCTTCCACGGAGGTGCTAGTGATTCAAGATGACGCAGGTCAAGCGCTTCCTCGTGGATGACATCACCGATCCTCTCACGACATGTGAGCCGCACATTCCGAGGGAATGCCACACCATGGTGGCTATCGGTGTTGTATCTCGACGACCCTACGAAGACACCAAGATGCCATGGGGCATTAATACCTCCCGGATATGCTAGCGCCTCTGTGGATAGAGTTGTGAAAGGTAATAGCAATGTGCCTCTTGACATTGAAGGAGGTGATGGGGAGAAGACTTTAGGAGAAGTGAGAAGACATTCATATGTTGGCGCAAGCGCTATATCATTATTCCTAGGGCGCCACCTCCTCCTCCTCAACAACCTAACCCTAGGTGCGGATGAAAGTGAACGAAACATTTTTTCACTAATTATGTATTGGCTTAAATAACGGTTTACTCATACCACGTTGTTTTCACAAGCAGTAACCTCCCCAACCTAAGTCCAATTATCCATTCACCACGGTCACAGTGTTGCGGGCGGCGACAATGAAGTGGAAGACACGGCCGCATCCCCACCGCCCCATCGCTTCCACGGCGGCTCCAACGCCGCCATCGCCCCATCGCTTCCACGGCGGGCTCCAACGCCGCCATCGCCCCATCGCTTCCACGGCGGGCTCCAACGCCGCCATCGCCCCATCGCTTCCACGGCGGCTCCAACGCCGCCATCGCCGCTTCCATCGCTTCCACGGCGGCTCCAACGCCGACATCGCCGCTTCCATCGCTTCCACGGCGGCTCCAACGCCGCCACCGCCCCATCGCCAAAGAAGAGGCGACCCACAAACGGAAGGCCGGCCCCACCGCCAAGAAGAAAGCTCAGGAGAACACCACTATTTCTAAGACGCATTTAAACTTTCCTATGAGAAGATCGCCGAGGAAATAGATGCTTCAAAGGAAAACAGATGTGATGCTTTTCACAAAGTCAAGGCTAAAAGTGAAGCGGTTAAACCCTAAGAAGCCGTTTCTTCAGACGCCCGTAAGTTCTAAGGCAAAGGGTGGACGCCACCGTAAAAAGTTACGCCATGCTCGTAAGGATTCGCCACTATCGGACTATGACCGCACTCTCACCAAGTCAATTGAGGAGGCGAAGAAGAAAGAGAAGAGAGCACGGAAGGGTGTTGCACACCGGGAACAATCACAACAATCAAGGCCCCGCTTAGTTATTGGGAATGAATATGGTTCAAACACTAACGCATAGAACAGATATCCGAAATGTGCATTTGGATCAACTTGATGAATTTTTCATGAAATCGGTCTAAGCATTTCAATGCTTCTATGAGCACACATCAAAAGTGCTCCGAAGTTGATCATTGGAAGAAGGAATATGTATATGGCAAGAGTCTATACAACCCCGAGAAGCTCATGGAACTTCAGACGCAAATGTACTTGTTAAACAAGTGGTACATGGCGCGCGGTCGCAGTAAAAGCGGATGACTATATTTGCGCTAAAATTAGAAACCATCATTACTTCCGTATGGCGACATTATAATGGTTCGTTTAATGAGTTACACCACTATGCCACATGAACGCCTAGACAAATCTCTCATCACCGCTTTTGTCTCAGACGTGATTCTTTCTTTTAATAATCTCACTCTAGCATATGTATATGTATAAGTAATTATCCTCACACTAGCTAGCATGTCTATACATATGCAGAGACATGATGAGAGACCTCACACGAGAAAGGACAAGAACATTGGTTTCATGGATCCATATATCGATTCAAGGACCCAAACACTCCCTACGATCAATGGAGACCTCAAACGGAGAGGAATTTCCTGAGGTTCTTGATCAACCAAAAGAACAAAAGATTTATACTCTTCCCTACAACTTTGGGTGAGTGTTGTTATCGTGTGCACATTTTACTTTACTTACTCAATCCAACATAAAGATATATATGTTGACTCTATAAACAAATGCAATTTTCATCGATAATCGATTGTCTTCGATCTCTCCGACGGTCATTTGCTAATCTATGACTCGTTGAGAAAACCGCAGAAGATTACCAAGATATGATAGACATTATCCAGGTAACTTCGATCTTTAAATATTTATTCTCGCTCTTTAACTCGCAATAGTTAATTAACGATCCAATTATTAAGGTGGTTTGGGCTTGGTTCGTTCACCTACACCGTCCGGATCCGAAAGCGCCACTTCGATCCACACCGACCGGATGTAAGTTGTACTAGCTCCTCGCATCTTTACCTTATCATGCTTCACCACGCTACGGATGACGAGAGTAATCTTTTATATCGCACAAAGGTTCTACTGGCAGACCACCAGCAACAATTTGTGTGGATACTACGCTTATGAAGTTCCTCATGGTGTATGCAAAAGAACCCATCTACAGATGCGTAAAGTACGTAATAAGTATATATAATAAATCCATTTTATTTATTTGTTGCTATTAAATAAATCTTATGTATATTAATACTTTTTTCATTTAATGCAAATTGAAGGAGATATGGTTGAAGGAACAGATGTTGATATGGACCGCCTCAAAGGAATTCAAGAGACAATCGCAGATTTCTTAATGAGCATGTCCTCAAGCCCAAGACCGAAGTTCTACTTTAACCCAGATGAACAATTGAAGCCAAACCAGATTTAACATTTGTATGACATTTAAGTGGAGGACAACATTTGTGTTGTAAATACCAAGGATGCATGAATAATGTTGTAAATTTTATTATGTATATATATATATATATATATTATACATATATATAGCTCCATAATATATATAGTTTCATACTTTATTTGTGTGTAATAATGTTCCAAACTAAATTATATGTGGGCGATACATATATTAGCAAATAAGAATACGATTTGAAAACCTAATGTAATTGTAAAACCAAAATCAATAATGAATTGAAATGGAAACAAAAAGAAAAAAAAACATTTTAGTCGGTTGGTAATACCAACCGGGATTAAAAGGGCCAGCCTCTGCGGCTCAAATTTCAATGATTTTAGTCCCTGCTGGTATTACCAACCGACTAGTTGTCGGTTTTAGTCCCTGCCGGGACCCGGACTAAAGGTGAGACATTTAGTCCCGATTTCCTAGTCCCGGCTCTATAACCGGGACTAGAGGCCCTTTAGGCTCGGGACCAAAGGTCTGTTCTGTAGTAGTGTGTTTTCCCTTCAAGAGAAACATGATTCGTGCTGCTTTACGTTCATCCTCTCATGGCCTGCCGTTTTCTGTCTGTTTTCTCATCAGGTTTCCCAATGGTTCTTGCTGACGGTCTGTGAGTGTGGCCTGCGCGAAAGTGCTATGTCCGCGCTTCGTTCGCCCAGACTGATTTCGCCAGGTAAACGAGTGTATTTTCTTTTTTACCAGGTAAACGAGCGTATTTCTTTTTTCCCCATCCTTGTGATTGCGTACGTTTATTCGCACCTTTTGATTATTGCTTTCTGCTTTTATTCCCCATTCAGACCAAAGGTATTCGAACGGATTTGCAATTACTCGCCACGTAAACGAGTGTATTTCCTTTTTTTTTCCATCCTTGTGACTGCGTACATTTACTCGCGCCTTTTCTTTCCCTTTTATTATTGCTTTGTCCTTTTTATTCCCCGTTCAGACCAAAGGTATTCGAACGGATTTGTAGTTACGGAATGTTCGGCATTCAACTTCCGCGAAAATGGTACGTTTGCGATTCGTTCGTCTAGCCTATTTTCGTCAGGTGGACGGCCATATTTCCTTTTTTTTTGCCAAATATTTTGACCGTACAGATTTACTCCCGTTTAGGACGCACGTATTCGAGCGGAACTTGCGTCATGGACTAGACGTAGCTCAGCCTCCGTAACTACCAAGAGGTGCGCAGAGTTTTGCTGTTATGCCGTGCGTGTTCGTGTATAGCAGATTGTGATTTTCACTTTTATGCAATGCGTGTTCGTGTATACAAGATTACACCTGACTAAAAATGAAGATTTTTCCTTACATGGATCTAACTGATTGTTACATTCCGTCGGATTAGCATGCGGTTTCGTTAGCTATATGTAATGATTGTTGTTTACATTCTTAGTCGGAACGTCTCCACGCCATTGTTTGCTCTATTGTTTGTTTCCTGCATGGATTTAACCGATAAGCATTCCGTAAACTAGCCGGCGGTTTGTTTTCCTGTATATAATGGCTTTGATTTCGGGTCTTAATCGGCCAGTTTCTAGGCTAGTGTTTGCTCTATGGTTGCGTTCGTGCATGGCTTCAATCGATATCTTATGGTATAAACATTTTTGTTTACTCTGTGGATTATTCATCAGATAGACTGAGCTTTATTTGCGGTTCCAAACCGAAAACTATTCTGTTGTGACCTCTCGATTGAATTCATCCGTTTTATTTCCGTTTATTCCATACTTACTCACCATCCTCTGTTAGGGACTGCTGTTTATTCCGCACTTACTCATCGTTCTTTGTTAGGGATTATGTCGCGTTGTTCTTTACGTCTTTACAGGCTTGCGTATTTACCAACATGGAATCAACGTCTCTTTCGTCTAGGAAACAGATCAGGTCATGCTCTCTGTCATCCTGTGTAGGCTAGAAGTGAGTGCCGCGTTTGCTGGTTTCATTATATTAATAGTTCATGTATCACCTTTACATCCTGCACTAATGTCATTACAGTACCGCGGCGTTTCCCTTATGGTAACAAATGATTTTACGTTGGACTCAAATTGGTAGAGATAGATGGACAATTGCCTTCTATGAGGGAAGAGGCTAGTATGCTGGAGTATTATCGTTATTGGTGTCATTATAGGCAAGGTCAGACCAACCCCTACACTTTGAAGGAGAGAGTTAGAACTGGCTATGAAGAAGATGGCCACACACCAAAGAGTTGAAGAAGAAATTGTACAACACATTTATCAGAAGAACCTCGACGCCAGATTTCAACACTAAGGCCTACGCTGTTGAGGCCGCTTTTGGGATGAGTTTGTACAGCCTCAAGACATCGGAAGAGGGTGAGGCACGGTGAGAGAAGGAACCAATGTAATCTCCGACAAAAAGCAATACCACCATCACTTGGGATCGTGGCTACTAGGAGTGCCATTCCTAAGTGGGAAAGAATGGAACGGAGATTCTTGCCAAGGATCGAACTGATCAATCAACTGCCTAAGCGCCAAGTATTGGTTTTTGTCATGGGGAAGCTCGACCTAGAGACCGGAAAGATAGTGTATGGCGAAAACTCCAAAGAGCAAGCAAAAGATTTGCTTATGCTCGAGGTTTACGAGAGTGGCAGGGCACCTAACAGAGATAAGGATGAGCCGACATACCGGAGAGTATCGAACACTGGCATGTAACAAGAGGCTATGGGAGGTGTCGTGGGAGCATGCCTTCCTAAAGACAAAGCCACCTATAGAAGCCGCAGAGAAAGAAGTACGAGGAGGCAGAGCGGATGCGCAGGATGGAGGAAATGGTTCTTGAGTCACGGAAGTGTTGAAGCAAAGAGAGCGAGAAAAGCACTTGAAGCCAAAATGAATGAGGAAATCAAAAGGCAAGTGCAGATAGCAAGAAGTTCCATCCAAAGGCAAACCGCATCACACCGGAGTCAACATCACCCTAATCAGCTTGAAAAGGGCTATGCTCCACGGAGGTGCCATGATTCAAGATGACGCAGGTCAAGGCCTCAGGATGACATCACCGATCCTCACGACATGTGAGCCGCACATTCCAGAGGGGAATGCCACACCATGGTGGCTATCGGTGTTGTATCTCAGACGACCCTACGAAGACACCAAGATGCCATGGGGCATTAATACCTCCCGGATATGCTAGCGCCCTTGCGGATAGAGTTGTGAAAGGTAATAGCAATGTGCCTCTTGACATTGAAGGAGGTGATGGGAGAAGACTTTAGGAGAAGCGAGAAGACATTCATATGTTGGCGCAAGCGCTATATCATTATTCCCGGGCGCCACCTCCTCCTCCTCAACAACCTAACCCTAGGTGCGGATGAAAGTGAACGAAACATTTTTTCACTAATTATGTATTGGCTTAAATAACGGTTTACTCATACCACGTTGTTTTCACAAGCAGTAACCTCCCCCAACCTAAGTCCAATTATCCATTCACCACCGGTCACAAGAGTTAAGGCGCGATGACAATGAAGTGGAAGACACGCCGCATCCCCACCGCCCCATCGCCTCCACGGCGGGCTCCAACGCCGACGCCGCCACCGCCGCCCATCGCTTCCACGCTGGCTCCAACGCCGCCATCGTTCCCCATCGCCCTCCACGGCGGCTCCAACGCCGCCAACGCCGCATCCATCGCTTCCACGGCTGGCTCTTTGTTGTGGTCGATTGTCTAATCAAAGCCATAGTTAACACCTATTAGTGTGTTGAATGCTCAAGACTACCGATCATCGCTGAACAGTAGAATGTTGGTACTATTGCTTGCCCCGCCGCTCAGATAACACCTAATGTATTCTCATTACACTAGCTTAGTCTTTTTGTTACACTACCCATATATATATACGCTTTATTATACGCACAGCACAATGATTGTTTCCTTAAATGACACATTTTTCACATATTGCTACTCGTTGAAAATGCAGTCACAAATGGAAAACACTAAACAATGGTTTGAATCAGCAATCGCATCTTCAGACAGCTCTTTATTACAATAGCCAAAAAAGACCATCTCCAAGATAACATCAACAGAACACTCCATGGTAAATACCATGATCAATAACAATTTAGACCTTCATTGCGTTCTAATGCAATACATTGATACAAATATAGGCACACTTATTACTTTTCAGTTAAATATATTATTTGACTGGAAAGAATTATTGAGCCACCTTAAATATTATCAGGTGAACTCTAATTTAATTCGGTCTTTAATTATCATACTTAGAGACACAGAGCTATTACTATTTTATTTAATTATATGCAGTTGTATATATGATCTGTACAAGCCTAAAGTGAAGATGGGCTTCGAAGGCCCTAGAGGAATACATATATCATTGCTTATATTCGGAGTTCAACCGCGGAAGAAGCAATCGGATTCATCTTGTGCACCCAAACAATCAGAGTCGATGACGACTCCTTTTCAAGAGGGGAAGGATGATGAAGACATCTCGCCGATTGGACCGATTACACGAGTATAAGCTAAAAAGATTAATCAACAGGTTTATACGTGTGGATGATAGGGATGCCAAAAGATGATACTGCATGAGTTGAAATGCGGGAGTTATCAATACATGTTGCTGCTGCACCTTGTTTTTATGTTGGCTTGGAGTTGGATTGCATGAGATGGATCAATACGTGTTGCATGGGCGTGTAACTGGAAAGAAATAAGCAAGCATTAAATGTCCTTTTGCATGGGCGTGCAGCATGAAGGAAATAAGAAAGCATTAAATGTTCTGGCTATTTGCATCGTCAAAGTCCTGGCTGTTTGCATCCGAATCAAGCAAGGAAAGGAAGCCGAATCAATATGAAGTTTTTCTGTGCACACATGGGAGCCGAATCAAGGGCCAGCGTGATCACGGCGTGGTCGAACCAATAAGGTTGACATGTATGTTTTAATTTCCTAGTTGAGTCCGAACTCAAGACGTAGCATCAGCAGGTCGCCGGTCCTATATAACTTGTGTACGCACCTCTTGTAAAGACTATAACGAATATGAATCTATTATTTTGAGAGAGAGCTATACGCTTGTTCTTCCTAGGGTTTGACATGCAGTGCAACCTAGAGGGGAATTGGACGTTCTCAACCCCGTTGTTCTTGTGATTCCTTGTGTTTTGCAGGAGCATCGATACGTCTACTTTGTGTGGTCAGGTAGACGGGATCACGAGCGTGTGGTTGGGCGAATTCTTTTGTCGCAGGTTGCTGTTTTGACAATGGTTGGCGCCATCGGTTCGTCAGGTTGCACGGATCCAAAGTTATCAACGATCCTACGTCGTGAAGATCAGGCATTCCCCTCGTATCATCTTGTTATCAGAGTATCGGTTGCCATGGTAGGATCAATTTACCCGTAGTTAGATTTATTTTCTATCCTATACACAAAAAGCCACAAAAAAAATTCCTTTAGCCCGTAGTTTCAATCTGTTATTTTCTTGTGAGTTTTGTTAGGTTTCAATCTATTAGAAACTGTGTTTAGTCGCTGATCTTTGTTTCCTTTGCGTAGCTTTATTTTCTTGTTTCCAATCTGTTATTCGGTACCGATTTAAAAAAAACCATCTGTTACTGTGGCGTGAGGAAAACTCGCCACAGCGCGCAACACTACATTGCAAGAAATTGCTATAGTGCGCGCTGCGGGAATTATTATCAATCTGTGCTGCAGTTTGCGTCCCTTTCATCCTCGTCGGTCGCAAGAAAAAAGCAGTTTGTCGCGCAAGACGATTACTCTGATAAAGATGCATGAGTCTTGTTTGCTACATTACCGCTGATTCTTGTTCCTTATTGAAGATCTGGTAGGAAGATAGTTTGTCAAGAAAAACGGTCGGTGCCGTGCCTCACTCACTACACCAGGCACAATATTAAGGGCAATGCAAGCTGCCGGAAAAAGCGGCTTTTCGGCAATTTATCTCTAGAATGTGTATTCGGCGATTATTCTCGCCCGTAAAATCTTTCACGGAAAGACATTTCCGGCAGATATGTGTATTCGGCGATTAAGGTGCCCTAGATAAGTTAGTTTTCCTGCTAGCGATTAGAGTTTCCCAGATTAGATTTTTCGGTAGATTGGAGTTTTCCGGCGATTATATGTATTGCGGCGATTAACATGCCCTCGATTGCATGTTTTCCGGCGATTAAGTGCCCTAGATAAGTTTTTTTTCCGGCGATTAAGTGCCCTAGATAAGTTTTTTCGGCGATTAAGTGCCCTAGATAAGTTTTTTTTCGGAGCTTAAGCGCCCTCAATTATCGATTTTCGCAGTTAAAGCGCCTCAATTGTCTTTTGCACCATTTAACCCTAAGCAGCTCCATAGTTTATCAAGCACTTAACAGCAATATCATGCATTCTAGAACGTCCTGTAGACTTTTAAGGAATAGTAAGATTAAATAACCCTTCTATCTCGTATCTCTCTCACTCACACACGTAAAAGAATTTATTTCATATGAGGCGCACAAGCATTTCCTTTAACCATTGATAATAAATTTTTACTTAACTATATTAAAAAGATAATACAAGTTCGACAACAACGTGAGGGTTGAATCCTAGTTTATAACATGATTGAGATAATTAATAAATCAGTGTAGTGAAACACTATGCACATGGTTGAAATAATAGATAAAGCTTTACAAATGACAACTAAATACTATGTTGCACTCCTTAGAAAGGCAGACACACGATCTGATTGAAAAGTTTATAAAAACAGCAAGCACTAACTTATAGGTAAGATCATTACACACACTGCAGTTGCTCTACTCTACGTTATGCATGTATGCTCCAACTATATATGTACGAGTTCGACTTGAGATAAATTAATCCGGTTATGTATCACGCTATTATTGGATCAGTTGGTACTTAAATTGAGGCAAATCTTTGGAGCACGCAAGTAAAAAGGCTTCTCATCAACAAATCATGTGGTTGTCCGGTTGATTAAGGATTTAATAATAATATACTTGATGTCAAAACAGTTCTAGAATGATAAAATTGTGAATTTCACTAAGTCGACCAATAAGTTTAGCGCAAAGGAGAGAGTTGCATCGTCTTGCAAAGTTACAATAGCACAATTTAAGGGTGTAACTGTAAGTTAATTGTACATACCTTTGCCACGACTTTGAGAATACGATGCCAAGTTGCATGGGTATGCCCATGATAATGCATTCACTAACTCCTCTATCGATCCTCGCGACCATCGTAAGAAGCATTAAAGAGATGTTCCGATGCTTTCTCAAATGAAGCCAACATCAACACTGCGCTTTTCATTTTTGCAATGCCGTATCTAGTAATGCCGAGAATCTCACCCCGCCGAGCATTAACACCAGCAGTATGTGCATAAGACTTGAAGGATATGAAGCAGATGAAGGGTTTTAAGAAATAATAATCATGGTAAAATGGAGGTCACATGATAATTACTCTACCTTGCATAGGCCACGTAGTGCATGACAGAGAACGGGAAGAAGATGCCATCGAGGAACAAACCTTTTGAATTTGCCGTCACTTTCTTGCGCTTTTAACTTTCTATCATGCCCTGGCCATATATTAGGAAGCAGATTGCCAAAAGGGAAGCGGGATTGGTCATGATCCAACTGTGGCTGTATGCCAGTAGCTTTTCTCAACCACTTTTTTCCTAGAAGTACTTTATCAACAACATCAAGAAAGCTGAATCTCCATGACTTTTGTTACGATACTTAATGGTATTCCATTGGACCAATCTCATTCATCAATTCTTGCACCTACATTAACAGTTCCTCAAAATATGAGGCGCTAAAGTCTACAAACAAGATTCAAGAGATCTTGTGTGCATTAAATGATCATAGTACCTCAGGGGCTCAAGCAAGTCATCTGCACTTTCTTCAATTATTTCGATATTAAAGCTGTCATCAACAATATCTCTCCTACGTTGTGTATGGCGGTTTTGGATCATTGAATGAAAATGATGAACACAAGATGCCAAATACAATATATACATATGAATATGATGTAGAAAAAAAAAGAATCCGGCCGAGAGGCATACAGCTAATGACTATTTTTTTTAAACAAAGATAATAATACAATGTCAATCCTATCAAAGCAAGCTTCATACTTAAATGGTAAATACAGAACAAATTGAGATTGACATGAATATGGAAAATTTAAGCTGTAGAGAACAAATTGAGTTATGTTGCACAACAAATGTTTAGAATAGAAGTTGAATGGACATTATCAAAGAACAAACTGGAATTACATGGCCTAATAAGGTACTGCTGTGCCATCTGGAAATGCAAAAGCACTTTTTCAATGGCCATCTGCCATCTGGATAGGCTATCAATGCAAGTATATTTGAAGCCATGGCATGGCTGGTGTAAAGACTCGGTGTCAAAACTAGTTTAAATATACATAAGCACCTAAACATGGAAGCTCATCTTTGAAGTGTTTCCAACACAAGATGTAATAATGGAATATTTGAGCATTGACCAAACACATCTCAATATCATGTACGAAGACAATTTTGACCATAATGGGTTATGTGATCTCCATACGAAGCATCCCACTCAGTATGATGACATATTATCGGAAATACTAGATTAAAAGAGCTCAGCAATAAATATAACAGATAATAAAGGAAACATTTAATCAGTGTAATGTCTTTATTATTTACTTAAAAGAAAAACGTAAAAAAATCACAAGAAAACTTCTTAAGAAAATGATCATAACCTACCTTGAAATGTTCATATGCTACATCAAGGTGACAGGCCCCCACCATACCACTTGGCACATTTAGCCGCTTAACATAGGATACTGAAGATGTTAAACCAAGTTAGCTAAAAGTTTTCCCTGCGACAACTAAATATTTGAAGAAGTTATGTAAAAGCCAATGTCGGACATAATCAGTATTACTAATGCAAGGAAATGTTGCTCGAGACACAACATTATTTCTAGACATCGAGATCCTAACTTTGAAATGACTATAGAACCCAACAAACTACTGACCATAAAATTTCAATAGAAGAAAATGTATTTGCCACGCCTAATAGGAAATTCGGACCCTTGTTGTTTGGCTAGAATTTCTAGAACGACATGTTGGAGCTCATAAAAGAAATGGTAGAGGAAAGCATTCATCACAATGTCTGCGGTGATAAATTTGGTTACTTGCAAAGAACTATCTCTGAGGAATATATGGTAAGGTAATCGTATGGTTCGTAGCTAGTAAACCTTTCTAGACCGAAAGAAGAGTAACCTATTTCAATTGGCACCATACATTGAGTTTGAAGACAGGATAGGATGTCTCAAAGCTGTATGCACTACGAATGACGCTTGCTCTGATTGTAGGAATTGTGCAGCCATGAGAAAATCATGCAGCAAACTGGTTTTTTTGGCATGGAGGCAGTAAATAGCTTATCTGAAAGAGAGGTTTGCGTATGTATTAAACATCTATATCAATGCACTATCGAATGCCAATATCATTTCTTTGAAAAAGAGGCTCAGACGCATGCTAAACACGTGTTTTGTGCCTTTGCGGTGTTCAAAACCACCTAATATGTAGAGTGACAAGCCTAACTGTGCACACGTTGGGTAAATCCATATTGTAATTATTTTAGTTCATGAACCAAACAATAATCAAGAACCATAACATGACCTAGCCTACTCACACACGCGACTATCTGTCCTAACACATGATTATCATCGAGATCGCATACAAAGAAAATTAGACCAATAAAACCTCTATTTCGTGTTTGCATATTTGAACCACCAAAAACGTAGATTTCAATGATGGTTAGCTCAATTGACAACGTGACATAATGATGAACAAAAGAATCACAATTTTTTTTCATCTGTGTGATAAAGGGGAAAAGGCTTCAAGTAGAAGAAGTCGAAAAGAGAACAAAAAGGCTTCATGGAAAAAATAGGCCTCAAGCAGAGGGAATACACCATCATAGTTAGTTGCTCTGCTTCCATGTCCCACATGAGAGAAGGCAAAGAATAGGTTAAATGAGCCAAAAGAATCAAATTACATGACTTAAGTACACACTAAAGCATCGGTCATATAATGTGTGGAAAATGAATACTAGTCATTTACTTGTTCAAAGAAACACCACATACCACTCCGTATTCATTAATGACTTCAATGGGTGAAGGGTAATTCTTTTTACTCTTGCTAATTTTCTTACCATCCTCGGCCAAGACAAGACCATTGCATATGAGATTCTTAAATGCAGGCCTCCCAAATAATGCCGTTGATAATACCATCGAGTATAGAACACGCAACCATAAAGGTGAAATTCATATCTAACATTAATGATTAGCTCATGAAGCAAAGTATATTAGTCAGATTGCAGATTTTCATTTTTCAAGTATACATTCTAGACCAAAATAAATGAGGATTCTACCACTATCTGCGGCAGAGGCGCATACTTTTTTGCTCCCAAAAATCTCAAAGAAGAACAATGATGGCAATAAAGTACAAGCATGACAAGATTTAATAAATGAAACCAGATTATCACTACGAATTCACCCAAGGACAAACATCAAATAACATAAGATATCAATTCCCTCCCCCTCCCCCTTCCTCCAAAATGAACACCTGGCAGAGGGTTTCTATGCTATTAAAAAAGATTTCATACAAGGATAACACAAACAGAGGAAGCCAATAATATGGAAATTAGCACCATAAAGTGGAGACTGGAGAGACTATGCCAATAGAGCACCAATTTGGGCTCCTACTTTTATATCTTGTCTTACCCTAAAGCATTAAGCAGGGTTAACATCAAAATAATTTATTATTACAGAATGAACTTAAGCAAACTGCTATGCAAAATAATACCTTAGATGTCCATTCTCTGCTACTTGCACCAGTAGCAAGCAAATGTTAGGCACAGACATATCTCATTCTAAGGCACATATGGAAATGACCAACACTATAAAACAGAACTATTTAAAGTTCAAGGGTAAAACAGAACTACCAAAGTAACACTAGTGTGCGCAGATTGAGGTTTCTGCCTCAACCCATCCTCATAGTCAAGTAATCACAATTCATAAGTAATCAACAAGGTTGAGTTTTCTTATGGATCTAAGGCAATGATTCCTGCTAAGTATATGTATGTGGTTTATCCCCTTGAAAAATTCAAGTACATGTTGGTATTTATGAGGCTGTAACCATGGGATCTTGGCAAGTCCCTCATAAGTCATTGTACACGACAGTTATTTGCTTTTAAAATATTTTCAGTTAGAAAAACTGTATTTAAAAAGTTTAAAACTTTTGCTAAATTAACTTGATTAACATAAACTAGGCAATGCTTTATAGGCATACAATTTCCATCAATTCAAAGAAGATTTATTTGACTTTGTCTTTGCATTCTATTACAATCAGGCCTTTTGCATAAGTTAAGAAATGAGTGAGCCCATCAGCATCTCGCGCATGTATTGACCATGCAATTGCAAACACAAATGTATAGTATCATCGCAATAAATAATAGCACGAAGTGGCAGCGTTACCTTGCATAAGGGCGTAAGTAATGCCTCCTACAACCGCAAAAATAAATTAGTTACCTTGTGTAAGTACCATTCAAGAGATTTAATAATCTTAGAAGCAATTTCAAAAACAGCCACATTGACTATATCTAAATTATAAAACATAGTCACATTGCCTTTGGGCATTACCTATCCATAACGAGACGGACAATATACTCTTTGGGCATATTAGGAAGTCATCGAGCAAAGATATTCTTCAAACCTACCAACACTGGGGGAGACATAGCATTGATAACAACTCCCATGTTTTAAGCAAAATGAGCTAGCACACTCACCAAATCATATGTTCATCAACTCCATCGTTAGAATAGCACATAAATTTCAGCCTCCCGCATCTTCTGCAGAACAAATTCACCTACCTCGGCAAATTAGCATTATAGTTAACACTTGATTTTTCTAAAGTCTAAACCCTAACAAGCACGGCCGAGCGGCTTGCGGGTTGGTCCTGATCTTGATGGAGCAGAGGAAGTAGAGGAAGACCATGGAGCGTCGGTGGGGTCGTTCGAGGATGCCACCGTGGCTCATGCTGCTGGACGAGCCAAGACAGTCTGAAAAGGCGGCTTAGCGGCAAGCTGCTGCCCTCGAAGAGCGAGTTGAGCAGGCGAAGACGACGAAGAGCACGGTGGCCACGACGGTGCGGACTTGAGCTTGGCAGCAGCTCCAGCTGGCGTCCTTGAGGTTGTTCTCGACGCGGTCCATCTTCTTGGCCCATGACAGCGAGGACATGGCATTTGCGGCAATGAGGGAGGGAAAGGAGGCGGCAATGAGAGGGGGAATGGAGCTGCGGCGGGGAGGGTTAGGGAAGGAGGGCGGCGGCGACGGCGAGGGAGGGGAAGGGAGGCAGCAGCGGCAAGGGAGGGGACGGGAGGCGGAGGCGGCAAGGGAGGGAAGGAGGCGGCGGTGAGGGTTAGGGTAGGGGATTTGGGGCCTTGGGAGGAGGAGTGCGGGAGGAGGTGCCGTGTCTTGAGGCCTTGGGGAGGAGGTGCCGTGTGCGGGAAATGGGTGGGAGGAGGGAGGAGGGAGGCGACGGCGGGACGATTTGGGTTTGGGGGTCTTTGAGGCGGGACGCGGGCGTGGGAGGGAGGTCTAACGCGGAAGCGGCCAAATGTTTTATCTTTCCCGCTCAAAGAGTATTCCCGGCAGATAGATTGACCTAATTGACTTTTTCTAGGGCAGATGTATTGTTGCTAACGTTAAAATATTGCCGACAGATAGATTGTTCTAGAAAATAATTATTCCCGGCAGATAATGGGACCCCTAAAATCTTGGATATTGCCGGCAGATAGATTGCCACTAATCTAGTTTTTTCCTGGCAGATAATTGCCCTTAATACCATGCTATGGTGTAGTGACTACAGCACGTGAAAAACATATTGCTACAGTTACCCCCGATAGCTACGGTTTTAGCACGAAAACAAAAAAAAATATTCAAGTGTATCTTTTGTGAGCCAATTTAATCCTTTGCGAATACTTTGCTCCTATTTGAGACTAGCTTGTTGATATTGCTCTAGGGCTGCTCGTTTTCATCTCATTGCACAATCTAGCTTGTGAGTCTTTACTGTACCTAATGGGATTATACTGCTCTTTGTGAACCTTTTTGTTGGCCGAGTACCAAAAAAAAAAGAGAAAGAAAGAAAGAAAAAAAACAGAGGAGAAAAAAAGAAGAGAGACACAGAAAAAATAGTGACAAAAAAAAGAAATTAAAAGAGTGCTTGGCCGACATTATTCTGTGAGCACATCTAGCTGGTATCTATTTTCAGATTGTGCTATTTCATTGTTTTGAGCAATCTTGTGCTCTATTTTATATCATTGAGCAATTAGCTAGTGTCTCTCTATAACTTGTGCAATACGAGCTATTTGTCAATCACTTATATTTTTATATATTAGCTCATTCCTTTGATTGCACTAAGTTCCATCATCGTTGCGTGTGAGTTGTTTCGTTCTTCGCTTAAATCTTTTGGATCAGCAACTAGGCATTGAATTCTAGTTTGGATTGTTACCTAGCTTTACAATATCTAGAATTTCAAATTGTATAGGTAAATACTTTCCCCTCCAAGCTCCACAAATAAGCCATTGTCTAACAATGCTTGTGCAATTGAATTCGCTTAATCTATCACCTTGTGTTGTCTACCGTCACCAAAGTGCGTGCAGCTCTTCAATTCCAACAAGGACGCATAAGAACTTCGGTCGGTAAGAGAAGGTGAGATTGAGTGATTTCCACAAATAAAAACTTCCACATCCATATATATAGTTTTTCTTTGCTTTCCTACTAACCATGGCAGATCGCGAGTATACATATATTCCCTTCTATGGTAGTAATGATCCAGAGGAGTATCTTGAGTGGGTACAAGACATGGAGGTCGAGCTTGAATCCCAGAAGTTCAAATCAGAAGCCAAGGAAGTGAGAGTGACCACTTTGTTTTTTTGAGGACTATGCCTCTAATTGGTGGCGACAACTAAGTGGGAAACGACTCATTACATCTTGGGTCAAATTAAAAGGAGCCATGAGAAGAGAATTTGTTCCATCCTATTATTAGTGGGAGCTACTACACCATATGGAGAGCATTACACAAGGGTCGAAAGTTGTCCAAGATTACTATGTTGAGCCGAACCATGCAATGCGCCGTGCCAATATCACTAGTGCATCTCAAGAAAAGAAATACTTCAAAGCAGGCTTGAATTTTCAGATCGTTGCTGCAGTTCAAGATAAATATTTTCGTAGTCTGCAAGATCTTGTTAAATATGCTATGAAGGTAGAAAAGAGACTTAAAAGCATGCATGCACATCAATTAACTATGCGTCAACTCTTTAGTTCTCGTTCATCCACTGGTGTGTTACTTGAGAATATGGTCAAGCATGGGGATTCTTCTTCGGCCAAGGAGATGGGTAGTGCTGCCCTGTCACAACCTGCAGTACATGAGGAGGTCGTGGTTGATGGCAATTGCGCCATTGCTGGCCCACGATTAATGGAAGATAAAATGCTTCAAAACCCATGTGAGGATGAGAGCCATATAGCCAAATTGAGTGAGAGTGTTGAAAATTGTGAGCTGTGTGATTCCACCATATGTGAGGTTGAGAGCATCCAATTTGAGAGTGTGAGGGATACACCAAAAGAAATGAGTGAAGTAGAAGATAGTAAAAGTGAGGTTATTGCTGAAATTAACGATTTACTCTCTGCTTCTAGTGTTGTTTCTCACATTGTGCATGTTGATATTAAAGAAGAGGAGTTGAAGTTTCAACAACCGGCACCGTTGGAAGTAAAAGACAAGGAGATAGCCACGGTTGGGGATGGAGTGCTCGCTGCCCCATGGTTTCATCATGAAGATTTGATACCTACATCACCTACAATAACTGAGGGGGACGTTAAAGGTAACAATAATAGTGTTGAATTGAATATTCATCAAGAAGAGGTAAGTAAGAGTGAGAACTCTAGTGTTCCTTTGAATATTCCATATGCTGAATTTAATGCGCCTAATTTATGTAATGTGGAATTGATTACTCATGATGAAGTTCTTACTAGAATATACCCTGATGATTCTTTATGCTATATCATGTTCGTTGAACCCATAGAGCTATCTAGTGTGATTGAGAGAGTTTCTGAAATTGCATGTTCAAAATCACTAGCTAGTACCTACACCTCCACTTATAAATTTAATTTGTTGGAGATTATGGTGTAGACAACAAGTTTCATGTTTATCGAATATGCATTACCCGTGATAAGCGTGCTGAATTAAAATTGCTTATTTTGGACATACCATCTTTTGTACAATGGCGTGATCTTTCTGAGATGAGTTTAAAGAATAGTGCTTACTGTTTAGAACAAAATATGCTGCATACTTGTTCGCCTCTTACATATATAAGAAATCAAAGTAGCGCAGCTGAAGCATAGAAGATAGTCAATTTTTTCTCACCCATACTAGAACAATTTGATGTGAATAGTTCAATAAATACATTGTATATATCTTATGGCTATTGTGCTAAATACATTGTGCAAAAGAAGGGGAACATTATAATAATTGACGATGAATACATATACCATGCATACACGTTGTTTTCTTTGTTAAGCACATTTTCAGGTTATCAAAAACCGAGGACGACTTTTCTTGAAGAAGGGGAGGATGATGCAGATACAGACACACTTATTACTTTTCAGTTAAATATATTATTTGACTAGAAAGAATTATTGAGCCACTTTAAATATTACCAGGTGAACTCTAATTTAATTCGGTCTTTAATTATCATACTTAGAGACACAGAGCTATTACTATTTTATTTAATTATATGCAGTCGTATATATGATCTGTATAAGCCTAAAGTGAAGATGCACTTCGAAGACCCTGAAGGAATACATATATTATTGCTTATATTCAGAGTTCAACCGCGGAAGGAGCAATCGGATTCATCTTATGCACCCGAACAATCAGAGTCGAGGACGACTCCTTTTCAAGAGGGGAAGGATGATGAGGACATCTCGCCGATTGGACTGATTACATGAGCACAAACTAAAAAAATTAATCAACAGATTTATGCGTATGGATGATAGGGACGCCAAAAGATGATACTGCATGAGTTGAAATGCGGGAGTTATCAATACATGTTGCTGCTGCACCTTGTTTTTATGTTGGCTTGGAGTTGGATTGCATGAGATGGATCAATACGTGTTGCATGGGTGTGTAGCTGGAAAGAAATAAGCAAGCATTAAATGTCCTTTTGCATGGGCGTGCAACATGAAGGAAATAAGAAAGCATTAAATGTCCTGGCTATTTGCATCGTCAAAGTCCTGGCTGTTTGCATCCGAATCAAGCAAGGAAAGGAAGCCGAATCAATATGAAGTTTTTCTGTGCACACATGGGAGCCGAATCAAGGGCCAGCGTGATCACGACGTGGTCGAACCAATAAGGTTGGCATGTATCTTTTAATTTCCTAGTTGAGTCCGAACTCAAGATGTAGCATCAGCGGGTTGCCGGCCCTATATAACTTGTGTACGCACCTCTTGTAAAGACCACCACGAATATGAATCTATTATTTTGATAGAGAGCTATACGCTTGTTCTTCCTAAGGTTTGACATACAGTGCAACCTAGAGGGGAATTGGGCGTTCTCAACCTCGTTGTTCTTGTGATTCCTTGTGTTTTGTAGGAGCATCGACACGTCTACTTTGTGTGGTCAGGTAGACGAAATCACGAGCGTGTGGTTGGGCGAATTCTTTTGTCGCAGGTTGCTGTTTGACAGTGGTTGGCGCCATCGGTTTGTCAGGTTGCACGGATCCAATGTTATCAACGATCCTACGTCGTAAAAATCGGGCATTCCCCTCGTATCATACATTCTCTTTTATAATGATGTAGTCAACTCGCTCTCAAACAACCGAAAGAGGGCGATCACGGCAAGATAGAACTCCTCCAGAAATAGATGATGTTCCCCTGCAGCTCGACTCTAAAATGTACAAACTGATTTTAAGGTTTTTGTCCTTACCAAAAAAGTTTAATTCATATTGCTCTTATAGGCCATAGATAACCATACACAACATCAGATACATGTGTTGACCTTTTTTACATTATGACAGGCGCAACACCTCTACAGGTACATTAAAAACAGTTAGGAAACTATTCAAAGAGGATGACAGAAAACCCATTAGCAAACCTTAGGCCAGTTCAATTCAGTTTATATGCTGTTCTTACATGATCATCTCTCCAATTATACAAATGCAATTTAGGGTTTATTACCTTTCTTGCCATGCAACCATAGGTTCAAACAAGAAATATTGTTGGACCACTTTGTGTAGAAAAAAAATCAGTACTGTCCAAGGTAGTGCAACTTCAAACAAATACATAGCGTATTCACATAAAAAAAATATCTATAGACTATACATATCGTAGACTACCAAATTCTTTCAATCTAACTCTAGTTTTTTTCGATTGAATTATTTACATCACATGTCCAGATGCCTCATTTGTTCAAATCAAACCCTCAATTCTTTTCAGCCTGTATGCTTTTACAAATTCAAACGAAATGAAACACAAAATGTAGTTAGACAGAGGATGTAAAGAGTCAGTTCTATGTTATATGTTCTTTTTCAAACCAATATAATCCAACCTTTAAAGAAATGTTTCTGTTCAAAACAAATCAAAAATTTCTACCACGTAAACCAGGAAGCCAAGCAAGTAGATGATCACAGATCGTTACCACCAGACGTGTAGAGCAGCGAAAGAAGAGTTGGAGTAGCTCGGTCCAACGTAGAGCGCGTCGATGTAGTGGTTGTAGTCGATCGTCTAGCATCGAGCACGTCGATGCGGTGGTCGTAGTCGATCGTCTCCTCCAGCGACCTCTGCAGTTCCTTATGAAGATCAGGGATCGTCCTCAAGCGCAACAGCAACCACAGTAGCGCATCTACGGTATCCACACGTCCAGGGAAGGAACAACCGTACGTCGGTGTGCTAGCACCAAGTCGCACGGCAGAGCTCTCAGGAAGATGGTGGCTAGGGTTTCAGTAGAACAACTCAACTCACGACAATCATGTATCTTGTCTGTTACGTTAAAAACCCCCTATCCCAACAGCCTCATGCACCTCCTTATATAGTGCTCATGACGGATCCTACCTGAACACATTTTGTTCCAACCCGTTAAGTGTGTGACCCTGTAGGTTTGTGCATAATCAGTTGTGACTCGGAAACCCTTTCCGACCACGAGTTGTTAGCGGTTCCTAGCAGGACATAATGATTTCTGAATACACACAAATTATATCGGATGAACCTTAATGCAATATGATCTACGACCAAGTCCTCATCAATTATGACTAGGTCCTATCTCTATACGACCAGTTCGTATTTGGTCATGATTAGTTCGTAACTCCTTACGACCAGGTTACGACCACTTTGTGATTTCGTTCAACCAGTCTACGACCAGCTCGTATCTCCATATGACCAGTTCGTAACTGATCGAACTAAGTGACCTACTCGTGTATTCTCCCTTTGCCTCACGACATCTGGTTGAACTCTAGGTGAGATATTGTGTCATCCATGGACTGTTCAATACTTTCTCGATCGAGTATCGAATAACTTCACGTGGCCGAACACTTCGACCACTAGTGGCATGGCCATGCACTTTCTTTATTCGACCACAACGTCCATATCCGACTAGTCACATTCCTCTACATGTTTCATAGCATACCCGAAAGCTACCTTTATAACTACCCAGTTATGAGTAGCGATTGGCAACCCCTAAGAGTGCTATTATACATGTAGGAAACCATGCTGATCTCAGGTCTAAGGATTATACATCATCATTGCTTGAGACCAACTAACGACACATAGAATCATAATAATCTCAATAGTGTCTCAAGGTGGGTCAATCCAACCCTAGGTTCTCTAACATGTGTTCACATTATTAATTCGATATCCCTATACCCATGACCGGTGAAACATGGTCATCAATCAATACAATGTGCTAGTCGATAGAGTCACTAGTGTTCCGACTATTGACATCCAACCAGGAATTCATTTAGAACGACATCATATAAGTTAAAAGAGTTTCACTAACAAGTCACATACTTGTTAATCTTCATAACCAATGATTCATTCAAGAAACATGATAACATATTATCCAATATTATGAACATAATGAAATATAATCATCTCTATGATTGCCTCTAGGGCATATTTCCAATAGTCAGCAACCGATGGAAGATTAGTTTGGCTTGTCTAGGTAAGCTAGCAGTGCTTGCTAGGCAGTTTTTTGGTTGCAAGCACTTCTTTTTCTTTCTTTTGTAGACGATGTGTTTGTATCATGTGTTATGGCTTAGCATAGCATATATACTATATTCTGGAGTTATGTAACACTTAGCCCCTTAATATAATGCAGCCATCTTAGGCTTTGTATTGTACTTGATCGTTTTCTTGTTTGGTTCAAGTTCTTCTGTGTGCTCTAGAGGGCCAGTAAACCCTCATATATATCCCCTCTGGTTCTTAACCTCTGCTGCTCGCTTTAGATTTTACCCAAGAGAGTCGCCACCCCAAGACGTGGTGCTTTTGCAGTAGGCTGAGGAATAGGCCGTGGTCGCGGACAAGATCTACCTCCCCCGCTGCCAGCACATCCGACCATGGCGCAAGTTATGTTCCAGCAGACTCAAATTCTTCAAGCTTTGCTAGCCAGTCAGCATACTAGAGCAGCCAGTCGCAACTCCAAGTTGGTAGACTTCCTCAGGACAAGACCCCTCACCTTCGCCTCCGCCAATGAACCCTTGGAAGCTGAAGATTGTCTCAGAGATACTAAGAAGAAGCTTTTTCTCACCTGATGCTCAGAGGAAGATAAAGTGGACTTTGCCACCCATTAGCTAAAAGGATTCGCCGCTGCTTCGTGGGGAGAACTACCTCGTTGCCCGAGGTGGTGAAAGTCCAGTTGTTGATGAAGAGTTAGAAGAACAAGAAGAAGAAGAAGCAGTAGCACCTGAGACTGAGGATCAGTAAGACCCAACCATAGAAGAAGTTGCTAAAGTGCAGCTAGAAGAAGAGATTGAACCCATGTGGCAGTCAATATCTTGGAGTGAATTCAAGATTGCTTTCGGAACGAACTTCGTACTAGCTGGTATAATGAGGATAAAGAAAAATGAATTCAGAGCTCTAAAACAGGGTCACATGTCAATCAATGAATATCTCACAAAGTTCAACCAGCTCGCCTGCTACGCCCCAAGTGACGTCGCTAACGAAGAAGAGAAGATTGACCGCTTTGTGGAAGAAATGCACAAGGACATGAGAGTGCAGCTCATCATTCAGGACTTTCCCATCTTTCATCAACTGGTCAACAAAGCCATCATACTAGAAAACAAGAAGCAAAAGGTGGAAGCACTACTACAGGAACCCACATCACAGACGGTTCGGAACCGTCATCACAGACGGTTTCTGAACCGTCTATATTTGTTGGTCTGTGATAACAGGCAGTTATCACAGATGGTTCAAAACCGTCTGTGATACGCAATATCACAGACAGTTTTTTATTAAAACCGTTTGTGAAGGCTAGTATCACAGACGGTTTCCACTAAAAACCGTCTGTGATACGCGAATATCACGAGCGAATATCACGTGAATATCACGACGGTTTTTGTTGAGAACCGTCTGTGATATTCGCGTATCACAGACGGTTTTTAGTGGAAACCGTCTGTGATACTATGCCTTCATAGACGGTTTTAACAAAAAACCGTCTGTGATAGTTCATACTCCTGACTACATTTTTGCTGTTTTTTTGCTAGCCTCAGGAATTGCTAGCTATGCCCTCTGAAAACAAGCATGCACAAAAACAGATTCATCAGAGATAATCAATTGTTGACAACTCAAAGTGATCATTACTCAAAATAAATTACAAACAATCGCATTTGTTCAAGTATTGTCGCTATAGTTACAACTGGATTACAATTGAGTCAATTGTTTGCGTTGAGCGGTTTTGGCGGGGTGATGCTCTGGGTTGGCGACGGAGTGAAACTCTCCGTCGTCGTTAATGATTTCTGACTTGATAAAGGTGCAGAGCTTCCCTCAAATGTCCTTGATCTCTTCCGCAACGAGTCCATCACATTGTAAATCCAAGGCCTGTTGCTAGCAAGAGTAAAGTGGTAAGCTATATATATTTAAATTTATAATTAGGAAATAATTATTTCGAGATTGACAAACCTCAGGATCCTTCTCCTAGCTCTAAGGATTAGATGCATATGATAGCAGACGTAGATTGCACATAACTCATCATCTTTTTGCTGGCGGCATTGCAAAAATAGAATTACATATATAGGTATAGTCAGTTCGAGACGTGTTATTATGAAGTATGATATAGGATTATCGTGTTGTAGCGCGTACCGGAAAATCCATCCTGTGTGTTAGTTGGGCGCTCTTTCCATTGTATATTCCTTTGTTGGCAACATAATCGATGAACGACCTACATGATTCGAAAAAGTTATCCTCGGCCATTTCAAACGAATGAAGACTACAATAGAGTTATGTAAGGAGGAAATGAGCATACCTCTCGAGTATTCCTCTTAGAACGCTGAAGTCGTGCTTGTTGCGGATTAGGGAATCAAGGTATATCACATGGTTCCTCTTGGGTATAATAACTAAAAGGATCCAGTGGTACCTACTCATGTATGTCGCTATAGTCATTAAACCTAAGTTAGTCTTTGCGTGTAAAGTACAAATGAAATTTGTATAGCAAGTAGTGACACTTACCCCTGGTTGTAGGGCACCACCACGTACTTCATGTTCTTCGATGAAGCAATGAACTCGTTATGTATTTCTCGACGAAGGGCGAGTGCGCTTGGATGGTTTGCAGCGATACCACATGTGGGTCGAGAAACCCACCGGTTCTTTCCATTCCGGATATTTTTCGGCATGTATCTATACATAAGCAATGAGTTGTGATATTTATCGGTATTACATGAATGTAGAATTTGATTATGCGCACTTACGATTGTCCAACATCGAGAAGCGAGACGTCGAGGCCAACGAGGTTGAATAGGTCATATAAGTCGTTGAAGCCCACGACAAAGTACCTCGTCCCGTTGAAGAAATGCTTCTTCTCGTATCTTCTAGTATCACACCCCTTCTTTTGGGTCTTCTCCAAGTACCAGAAATGCAAAGCCTGACAAGCATATCCAGCGTGTATTAATACTGCGTCGGAGCACAACGGTTTTTCGATGATGTAGTTCCCGGATATCGCGGACTTCCTGACTTCCGGACTTGGGCGCCTATGCGTTAACGTCGATTTCGATTTGGCCTTAGCGATTGGCGGCGTCTTCTTGTGAGACGACTTCGGGAACCGTCTGGCTGCACGCTTTTCTTTGTTCCTTTGGCGTCTTCTCCACGGGAATCGAAGAGGTGGCCTTCTGAGGCGAAACATGAGGTGGAGTCATCGAGGGTCCCGTTGGAGAGGAATGGTCGTGTCCAGATCGCGGCACTGCCAGGTCTAAGGCGATGTCCTCTTGGGCCACTAGATAAAAGAGTGGATGGCATCCCCTAGTGTTATGATCTCTTCGTTCGGGCGAATCTTCAGCGGGACAACTAGGAAATTGCCATGTACCATCTCCACCTGGACCCTGGCGTAACCCTGCGCCAGCTGGGCATCGTGCTGCACTACCCCTTCCTCGTATGGATACACCATTCCCCGCGTAGCCTCAATAGAAAGGGACGCATCCATCCTCACTTGGAGCTTGCAGGGCGTCGGCTCCTACAAAATGATACGCAATTAGCTAAGGCGTCCTATAGGTCTATCTTTGGTGTATTCCATAGATGTACGTTACCTTTATGTCGTCTATCAGTAAACGGACGTCGTCATGTTCAGAATTATGCGCGGACGCGACGCTACTCCGATGTCGAGCAAGACTGGCTCCCAAATTAACAGGGGCGGCTTGTTATTGGTGGCTCAGGAGTTGATTCATTTGATCCTGCAACGCTGCTATCTTTTCTTCAAATTTGTCAGTAATCATCTGTACCAACCAGTCGTCGTGCTCGGCCTTGGATCTCTTCCTACTCCTATACGTGCAGTAGTCATCCGCGAATCCATGACTCCAAGGTACGTTAACTCCAAGGCCTCGCGTGCGACCCGGGTGCTCCTTGTTTTCCAAGGCCGTAGATAGTATATCCTTCTACCTGTCTACATAGAAGGAGCCTTGGGAAGCTTGGGCAGTCAAGTCACGCTGCAAGAGGTCATCATGTTATTATAGACACTATGAAGTTATGGACTTATTAACAACTAGGTAGTTCAACATATTTACCACATGTTGGGACACTTCACGGTCCGCGAGTTTGTGAAAGAGATCTTTGCCGAAGACGAGACTTTTGCCCTTGCTTTTAACCGGCTTAGGGAGCGCGGTGCGTGATATCAAGAAATGGCCGGTTGCGTTCTCCTCCTCGCTGCCCATTCCTCGATTTACCCACGCACTCCAGTGGTGCGAGTCTCAGGCAGTGAGTGTTTCGTGTCGGATAGCTTTGTGCGCGCACTTTGCTCCTTAAATTCGCCGTCGTTTTCATAGCCACAAAGGTGTCCCATGCTTCCCGCGTCAAGAATCTATACTTCGCGAAGGGCATCTGACCCGTGTTCACGTACTTCGTGACAAGAATGCTCTTGAAGGTCCTCCACGATTTATCCATCGTGAGCATCGCCGTCCGTCGCACGCATGCCACGTCTGCTTCTGGAATAGTGAACTTCTCTAAAAGTTCTGTCCACAACGCGCCTTTCGCTTGTTTCATCAGGTCCTTCCACCTTGGTGTGGTGATGGGGACCCGTTCCCTTTCAAGTATCCCGCAGATGGTCTGGAATCTCGCCGCTGATCTCTTGGGACTCAGAGGGACTCCAAAGTCACTGACCTCCGTGATGACCAGTCGGCCCGCAGGAATTTTCGATTGTCCTCTGCCATCTCGCTTCCGTGTCATTATTGTCGACGGTGACGGCGGCCTCGTCGGCGCCTCTTCCATCTGTGGCGTCGGTGACGGCGGCCTCGTCGGCGCCTCTTCCATCTGCGGCGTCAATGATGGCGGCGAAGACGGTGCCTCTGCCATCTCGCTTACTTGCTATCTATATAAGTTACATATGCAATAAAATGGATTGCAAGTGTCCCAAATTAACATATACATTTAAACTTAATAATATGCTCAACATGTGCAATATTAGCAAATAATCATAATTAATTCCAGCATAAATATGAAACAATTAAGCATTAATCCAACGGCATTTAAATTTAAAACAAAATAGAATCAAGTAAAACGATTGACGAAGGAAATGCTAAGCAAAGGTTTAATCCTCTAGGGCTCGCCGCCTCCCTGCTCCTATTCTAACACTCCTAACACTCCTTAATCCACCAGCTTCTCTTGTGATCTTTGTATAGATAGAAACTAGTGATACAAATCTTTTGTTCGAAGCCTACTTCATCGAAGGCAGACACACTAGAGTGTACCATTTGCTTCGTGCCATAGAGGATTGGCATGAAGCAAAGGTACACTCAAGTGTGTCGGGATCGATTTACTTAAAATGCTAAGCAAAGGTTTAATGCTTTATGTACAGAAGACTAGCCTTTAATGAAGACATAGAAACAAAATAGAATCAAGTAAAACTTTCTTTTTGGATTGTTGTAGAAAATACAGTTTTAGCAAAATTTCAGAATTAACCCCAACAAAATTAATTAGCATTAAAGCATAATTCCTAAAGAATTTAACACTCCTTAATCCACCAGCTTCTCTAAGGAAATGCAAAGGAATCACAAACGGTTCTTAATAAGAACCGTCTGGATTAAACTCTCAGCCAATAAAAGGTCTAGAGATTAACAGTGCACAGACACTATTCCAACATATTGATTGATGATATTATGTGCTCTCAGAAGGAGAGTAGCTAAAGAACAAGTCTTTGCCATCTCAATCCTATTGTCTATACTCTTCATTAAATGAATATGATAATATAAATTCAAACTATGAGCTCTAAACAATACTTTGCTTAACTGTCAAATGATCTCAATCAAGTTAATCTAAAAACAGATTAAACTTCCAATCAAGCAGAGGTTGACTATAGAGATCAAGATGGCAAATGAAAAGTTGAATGAGCTCATCTGAGACTACTAGAAGAATCACAAACTAGTCATTAGATTACCAACAAAAAACTGAATACTCTCAATAGAACTAAACATGAAGACACAAGTTCAAGTGATAAAGCCGATTGGTGACATAATGAGATCGACTTCAAATGCTAGAGATCAAATGAACGGAAGAATCGAGAATAACTAGCTTTCAAGCGAAAGTAACCAATTAACAATACATCATATTGACAAGAGTAAGTAATACAATAGAGCTCAAGTATGAACTATCACATTCAATCTCGAAGATAAGAGGCGAGTTCATCACAGAGCATATCAACAAAGCCCATTGATCAATTTGCAATATCTTGATACTAGATTCGTAAATCGAACTAATACTGAGATCAAGGTATCAACTAGCACGCAATATATATATATATATGCAAAGATCAACCGAACTGCCACAGAGGAGCAATACTCACAGAGAGGATGCCGCACAAGAACTCACGGTGCAAGGAGGAGGCCGGTGCAGGGGAGGAGGGAGGTGTAGGGGAGGAGGCCGACACGGGGAGGAGGACGGCGCGGGGAGAAGGCCGGTGCAGAGGGAGGAGGCCGACACGGGGAGGAGGACGGCGCGGGGAGGAGGCCGGTGCAGAGGCAAGACGCCAACAGGGGAGGAGGGCGGCAAAGATCGTCGATGTCTGGGCGGGCGTCGAGGTCGAGGCGGCGACGCGGGGCTTCTGGCGGGAGGTGAACAGGGCGTCGAGGTCGGGGCGCCAAGGTCGGGGAGGCGGCGGCGCCGAGGTCGGGGGCGGCGGCGCCGAGGTCGTAGTCGGCGGTGAACGAGCGAGCCCTAAACCCTAGAGGAGGCGAACGAGCGTGCGAGAGCCTAAGGGGCGCGGGAGAGGAAGTGACGAGTGAGAGAAAAACCCTAGCGGTTCCCGCCTTATAAAAAGTATATCACAAACGGTTCTATTAGGGAACCGTCTGTGATAAAGATATCACAGACGGTTCCCTAATAGAACCGTCTATGATATGTTCCATATCATAGACGGTTCTCGTAGGAAACCGTCTGTGATATCCTTATCACAGACGGTTCTATTTTAAAACCGTCTGTGATATATCTCCTGGTGAGAAATGAACAACAAGTCTCTTCATTTTCCCGCGTGTGTCTCTTCGTCTCGGCTTCGTCTCTTCATTTTCCATCGTCGCTACAGCTCCCCAAATATCTCTTCGTCTCCTGCTCTGGCTTTAGAACTTGTTCTATAAATAGATGTCCCCTTCTACAATGTATTTCACACAACCTCCTTGATCCCCTTTCTCCACAAAAACAGAAATGGTTGCCTCTTCTGTTTCCTTGTCGCCGGCATTGATGGCCTACCTGGCCGCACTGTACACGCACCTCTCTCGCTGTATGTTGAACCGTGCTGCGGAAGAACACTATTTCAACAATGTCTTCACTCCTATGTCCGAGAATTTGCCAGAGCGGGTGACGGCCACCTTCTGCTGTCTTGACATCCTCCTCCGCCGTGTCTTCCGGGTGATCTCCCACTTTCGGCGAGTTTACCGCATCGTCGACGTGGTCCTCCAAAACAACGTTGCACATCTCCAGGAGGCTTGCCATCACTTGGACTGCTTAATCGAGGCAGCAGGCGACCGAGTCGACCAGGCCGAGACCCCTCAAGCAAGAGAAGAGAGCATATGGGCTCAATTCTTCTTTGTTCAACGATCGCGGGTCTTGCGAGACACTTTCGAGCAAGCGTCGGCAGTGGGCGCATTTCAGCTTCGTTCGATCACGAACGTCGCCCGCCTTCGCCGCCTCTGAAGTATTGAAGACGGAGATAGCAGTCTACCTCCGCCACTAGAAAAACTTTCTTTATTTATAGGTTTCTAGTTTTTTAATCTTTTTTATGTGGTTTATCGCCACATTTGTTTGGTCGCTAATCCTTTTTTATCGTCTATGATGTAAAAAGGATATGGTCTTTTATCGTCTCGCTTATTACAAGCGCATAATATTATACAGTCGGTCGGTTGGTCTCCTCTTGTTATTCACGTTTAATCTTGCCGCGGAACTTTGAAATGTATTATTACAAATGTATAGGTGAGAAAGATCCTTTATGACTGGCTATCAATATCAAAGATGACAAGTCCATAACACATCAACACATGACAATTTCACGTTGACATCAAAATATATGAGAGATTACAAGTCCATAGCACGTGATGTTATGGAATAAATTAATTACATTGGAGTAAATTCTTAATTAAAATATAGGCCTTCCTGATGATCGACGCGCATATAGCTAGCTTCCTCACTGGGTTCTTCCTCGAGCCTAATGCCGTTTTCGAAAGGAGGCAACTCGTCAAATTGATTGTATTCTTCCTCGTCCACTACATTCTCAACTCCGACAATCCTCCTTTTTCCATGAAGAACTACGTGGCGCTTCTTATTTGCCGGGTCGGTTACATAGAAGACTTGAACAACTTGGTTAGCCAATACGAATGGTTCGTCTTTGTATCCGACACGTTCGAGGTCCACCGTAGTGACGCCGTACTTGTCGACCTTCACCTGTGGGAGATGGACCCAACGGCACCGAAATAGGGGGATCTTGAAAAGCACGTAGTCGAGCTCCCATATCTCCTCTATTTGCCCACCGTAGTGACGCCGTACCATGTCTTTGTGCTCGACGATGTACGGGGACACTTGGGTCATATGTTGCAAGACCGTGAAATGGGCTTAAGCGTACGTATCCAGATCGAGAGTGATTGATTTTCTTCCGATGGTCCCGATACCATCCAGTCTCCCCTCATGGCGAGATAGAGGCACACCTATCGGTTCCACTTGTGCCATGTAGTCGACGCAGAACTCAATGACCTCTTTGGTTGCATAACCTTCGATGATGCTGCCCTCCGATCGAGATTGATTCCGTACGTAGGACTTGAGAATTCCCATGTACCTCTCGAACGGGTACATATGATGAGAACACAAGGCCGCATATCTTTATCTCTTTCACAAGGTGAACAATGAGATGGACCATGATATCAAAAAATGACGGAGGGAAATACATCTCAAGATGACATAGAGTTGTCACCACCTCGGCCTCTGAGCATCTAGTCCTTGGGGATCAATGATCTTACGAGCAATTGAGTTGAAAAAATAACTGACCTCAAGATTGCCACTCGGACCTTGTTGGCAAGATACTTCTAATTACAACAGGAAGCATTTGTGTCATCAGCACATGACAATCATGAGACTTCACACCAATTAATTTCAAATCTTGCATAGAGACAAGTTTCTTAATGTTAGCGGAGTAACTAGACGGGACTTTCACACCATGCAAGCTCTAGCACAGTTCATTTCTCTCGGCCTTGGATAGAGTGTAGCAAGCTGGGGGAAGGTACGTTCGTCCTGTATCGGTCTCTTTCGGTGCTAACTCGGTCCTTATGTTCATATCAACCAAGTCACGCCGTGCATTAATACCATCCTTTGTTTTGCCACTAATGTTCAGCAAGAGACCAATCAAGCTATCACATACATTCTTCTCTATGTGCATGATGTCGATGCAGTGACGAACTTCTAAGTGCTCCCAATAAGGCAAGTCCCAAAAAATTGACCGCTTCTTCGGATGTTCTTCTCACGGGTTCTTAATTTACGTCCCTTCCCAAGCACAACATCGATATCCTTAACCATATCATAGACCTCTTTCCCTCTAAAAGCCCTTGGAGCTAAATCGTTCTCCTTATTTCCATCAATTGTTTTTTCATCTTGCGGTATGGGTGACTCACAGGAAGGAACCTATGGTGGCGATATATACGCTTTTGCTTGAGTTGTTGACCATACACTCTCCGTAGCATCTAAGCGGTCTTGACGGGCTTTGGCTCCTTTTGTATTGAAGTCTGACGGAGTTACCAAGGGTAGAAAAATCATTGATGGTGTAGAACAACATGGGCGTAAAGTGAAGTTCTCTCATTTATACGCATCCCATACCTGCACCCTTAGTTCCACGGTGTCACAAGATCTTCCGGCAATGGTGCTAGGTACACATCAATATCATTCTCAGGTTGCTTGGCCCTTGGATAAGTAGTGACATCAAAATGTACTTTCGCTTCATATACTGACCAAGGAGGAAGATTGTACATACATAGATTCACGGGCGGTGCTATGTTGGTCGCTCATGTTACCGAAAGGATTCATTCCATCCGTACTCAACCCTAACCTTATGTTCCTCGATTCCAGACCGAACTCTTGAAGCTCAATCGAAGTTTCTCCTTTGGGTAGAATCGGCAGGTGTCTTAGCTTTCCATCTCTCTTACGCTCCTCACGAGTGCCAGCGCACAATCTTTCCTCCTTTGGGTTCGCAAATAAACGCTTCAAACGTGGGATCACAGGCAGATACCACAACATCTTAGCAGGACGTCCTTGCTTCACCTTAGCAGTATTCTGATGCTTGTATCGGGATGCTCTGCATACTCTTTACGGTAGAGGATACAATCGTTCGGACATGCATATATTCTTTCTACTTCCATTCGCAACAGACAAATAACCTTCTTTGCTTGATAGGTGGTGCTGGGCAACACGTTTCCCTCTGGAAGGATGTCCGCTAGGAGACCTAACAACGCCGTGAAACTCTTATCGGACCAACCATTGCTTGCCTCCAATTTCAGCAGTTCAAGCACGGTTGACAACCTTGTGTATTCCGGCTTGCAGCCAAGGAACAAAGGTCTCACGGAATCCTCCCTTAAGCCCTCGAATTTACAAAACTCTCTCTCACTGTAGTTCTCTTCTACATCGCGTAGCATCTGATCCAGATTGTCATCATGCCACCTATCCTCATCAAAAGCACAGTCCACATCCAATAAATCGTTGACTTCCTCGGCGATGTCGTCATTATTAACTTCTGGTATAATCTGCTCTTCACCGTGATTGGTCCAACATGTATACCCTTTTTTGAAACCCCTTCGAATCAAGTGCGCTTCGATCTGCGCCGCGTTGTTAAACATCTTCAGATTACCACAATCAATGCATGGACAGTACATAAAATTTATCCCCTTCTTCAACATATCCTGCTCAACGGCTCTTCTAAAAGCAACCATGCCATTAATGTACTCTTGACTCACACGGTTCACACCGTACATCTAGTTTCGATCCATCTACACTACACATGTAACAAATTAGTGTCAAATTGATTAGCGATTAATTTATAGCAAACATGAATTTAAATATGCAAGTGAAGTTTCATAACGAAGTTTTCTTTCTTGCTTTAGACATTTGATATGCCTCCAGGAAGAGAGAATTGTACCAACTCCAAATTTCAATATTTTCACAAAACATCTAGTCATAGATAACTATTGTATACGACAAACATCTAAGACCATACCAAATAGGACTAGAGTACTGAGCATCTAATCCTCAATTAGCTACAATGTATGGTAGAAGGCGGGACATTTCACATGACAAAAGAATGACCCTATTTGCATCCCATCTACGAATTTATAGTGATATCTTGATATTACTTTGGACTAATTAATTTGACCTACACCAAGGTTGTTATTTGCCTACAAAACCACATATGCCTTTTCATAGACATTATAAAGAAAACAATCATATGCAATCACCTAGTGGTCTTGCATATCAAATTTCATCACCAAGTATAATGGCAATAACATATGGCGCTTATTTAGTATTCTACGCTATGCCTCAAAATTCTAAACAAAAATGAGCCAATCCAAGTTGGAATTTTTGTGCCAATAATCTTCAATCGCACCTCACTATCTTTTGAATTTTCACAGAGCAGGACAAACAAGAAGCTCCTAGTTAGAACAAGAAGGAGCGAGTTGGAGGAGCTAGAGGCGGGAAGTGGCTTGGAGAGGAGAGCAGATCTAAGTGGAGCCAGCGAGGTTGCTCCAGAGTGGTAGAGCAAAGTGATGAGGTAGCGGCGGCGGCGATGAACACAGAGGCCTCGTAGAGGCAGCGGTGCAGGCAAAGGCGATGGCGGGATGTGTCGAGCGCAATTTATATGATGGAGGATATCACGAGCGGTTACGTATTAGAACCGCTCAGTGATAACAATATCCTGAGCGGTTCTCATTGAACCGTGCAGTGATATCTGAATATCCTGAGCGGTTCTTATTCGCAACCGCTCGATGATAGTATAAACGGTTACGAATAAGAACCGTCTGTGATTGGCTGGGTTATCACAGACGGTTTGTGAATAGAACCGTGTGTGATAATTCACAGACGGCTCTATTAATGAATCGTCTGTGATAATGACTATCACAGACGGTTCTAAATAAGTACCGTTTGTGATAGGCTGCCCGCGCCAAACGTAGGTCCGGACAGACCCAACACAGACGGTTCTAAAGGAACCGTCTGCGATGGGCCGTCTACTATAGCCTGTTTTGTAGTAGTGAAGCCAGCCGCAAAGGAAAGATAGCATTTTAGAGGCCACGCAATAGTTTTTTGCAGAAGTCAGTATTTCATGGCAGCTCATCCTTTAGGCTAGTTGCAGTCCCTCTACCAAGAGCTCCAGCTCCAACTCTAGTTTTAGCTCCAGTCACATCTCCGCGTCCTAGTGGGAAGGTATTTCGCACTCCGCGTCCTGCCGAATAGACTGCAGCAACCAACCTGATAGCACATCTTCATTGCTTCAGCTGTGGAGAGAAAGGACACTTTGCCAACAGGCGCCCGCAATGCCAAGTCACTCCGATAAAACTCAACTTGGGAGCCACACCAGTTCGAGGACAAACATCAACTCTAAGCAAGAGTCCGCAGACTTTGCAAGCACTCAGGTCTACTTCAACACCCAACCAAGGCAGTGTGAACCATGTCACATCAAGGGAGGCATAGAAGGCCACATAAGTACTAATAGGTAAGTTCTCTATCAAATCAGTTCCAGCGCAAGTTTTGTTTGATTCTGGAACTTCGCACCTTTCTATTCAAGGAGGTTTGCTGAAAGGTTTTAAGTTGTCGTTCTTTTGAGCTGAAGGACCCCTGGTGCTTAGTTCCCCGCCGGATCCCCCTCCCCCCTCTTCTTCTATTTTTCGAGAGTAGCTCGAATCTCAGGGTCAAGATTCTGTTTAATGTGGGTAGGATTGGTAACAGCCCGTTTTTCAGGCCATGAGCAGTAACTGTAGTTTGTCATTTGAGTTCAAAAGATCTAATTCAAATTTTGGTTTCAAACTTGAAATCTCGCTTTCAGCTTTTGGTTTTGAATTTTCACAAGGGCTTGGCCCACTTCCTCCTAGGCTCGGCCCCTTCCTTCTCGGCTCGTGCCAGCCCCAAGCCGCCCCCATTGTCACCTCCAGGCTAGCCCGAGCCACCACTCTGCCACTTGTGGCAAGACGCACCGTGTCTTGCACCTGTCTGTTGCCCGCTTCTACCATGCAGGCCACCTTTGTGCATTCCTAGGCCACACCCTGGCCGCGCTCCACCCACTTTGCCACGCGTGGTACGCGCCCACGCCCATGCTGCACCATCCTTTGCACTGTGCCGTCGCCATCCCACTTGCTCGCACCTGCCCCAGCCTCAAGTCGTCTCCCTCGTCCCATCTCAGCTCTGCTTGCCCATGCCACCGTGCCATGCTGCTTACGTCACCTCGCCCTGCCCACGCACGCACAGCTTCGTCTCGACCGGTCGCTTCGCTAGAGCGCCCATGCCACGCCGCCTTAAGATTGTGCACCTTCAAGCCTCCCCAATGGCTCCTTCACCTCCCTCCGGCTATAAAGGAGCTCCCTGCTGCACCCTTGCCCTCCCTTCCTCACTTCTCTCCCTCGGTGAGCCTTCCCCAAAGAGAAAGTCGCAGCTCCTGTTTTCGGACATGCCACCCCGCCGCCGTCTCGCCGCTCCGATGACCCCACCGCCGTGCCACCACCGTCACCACGTGCCCCTAGAGCCAAGGATCATCTCCCCAAGCCAATTTGGTTTTGCTCCATCAACACCGCCGAATTCGCTCATCCCCCTCGCCTCTGGCCGCGAGCTTCAACACCATCATCCACCTTGCTCGACCACCTCCGGTCCTCCCCTTTGTCTCGGTGGGTTCCCCACGTCTTCCTCTTGCTCGTGCTCCCTGCATCTTTTCTCCCCCGCCGCCGTACCATCGGCACCACGTGCCACCCATGCACTGTTGTTGCCTTCAATTGCACCGCTGCCTCGCTGGGCCTTCTCCAGCGTCGCCGCCACCGCCAGTCGGACCACCACCCTCATGGGGTCACATTTCGCTCACTTGTCGGGCACCACTCGCATGCGCTCGCTAGCACTGGCGATGCACCCGCAAGCGCCCGTGGCCTCCTCTGTTGGTCCGAAGCTCAGACCGGCATTGTAGTTTCTTTAGTTGATGAGAATCACTATCGAGCATTACAACCTAATCAGTGCTTAACCGCGTTAATTGCCCCCTTTACTACTGCTCGGTCTCGCTGCCATGTGGGCCCGTAGAAGCAGTAATGGCCTTCTATATTTCTTTGATTTTCGTAAAAACTGACAGCTGGCCGCACTGTGCTCCACACGGTTTTGACAGTGCGTTCTGTGCGTGTGCCACTGAATGCGGACCCCACTTGTTAGCGAGAACCTCTCTCTCCCATTTGTCTTTTCTCAATTTAATTTCAAAAGCAAGCTTTAAAAATTCCGTTCTCTCTCCTTTTAACTCTAAAAATTATGAAATTTATTTATAAATTTGTCTAAATTTAAGATCTTGCTAATGGCAGTGGTCTTATTTCATTTGGAGTTTATTTACTATTTCTTTAGTATTTATTTGTTTTGCTTGCTTGTTGTTCATTTTCTGGCACGTTCGTCCGAGTAGAGTTCGATGAAGCAGGATATCTCCAACTTTATCAAGCTCAAGATTATCAAGACTCTTTTGTCTTTAACCCAGGTGAGTTAATACGTACTTTGATCATATTGAACCTATATTTTATGCAAATTATATTCTTTGAAAATAGCAAAAAGTGCATGCTTTAATTCTTTATGCAAATGTATGCTAAATCTTAAGGTAGTTAAATACCAATTTGATAATTAATTAATTATTATACCATCATTTGACAATTGAATCCATAAATCCTTGTCACCCTAGTAATTATATGGTAACTATACTAGCTACAAGTTGTACTTAAACGACATGCTAGTCTTGCTTAAGTACCAGGGTAGTAAACACCCCAATCATCATGTTTTAAATCATGAACTTGTTTTGGGTAGTCATCGAGGGTAAATGACTAGTGTATTTGGGATAATGTAGTTTTCACTCCTCAAAAACCCTAATAATTGCTGTTACCACATCTGGACGGATGGTATGATGGATGGTATGATAATAGGTGCTAATGTGTAACATCCCAAATGTATAAACAGGTGTGTGTTTCAAATGTAAGAAAATGTGTAGAAATTAAAACTTTTTCTCACATCTTGAAACTCTTGAACTCACCTATAATTCTTGTCCAAGAGTTGTGGATTCCAAAAACACAAAGCTCTTGATAGCTAAAGTCCAACCCTTATTCAACTTGTCACAAATCTTGTACCAAACTTGGGAAAACATTTTCTCTTGGTTCTAGAGTTGATGTGGGACCCCTCTGAAAAATATCATAAGTTTTAAAACTTGTTTGATAATTTTTGGAGGTAAGTCAAACCCTAGAACAGCCTTTAGGAATTTCTGGAGAAAAATGCAGTGCACAAAAACCTCTGGAAATTTTATGATAGGTTAACCCTAAAGTCAGCAAGCTCCAGTTAAAATTTCATAAATTTTGGAGTTGATTTGCTATGTCAAATAAATCCCTAAAGTTTCAGCTGTTAAATTCAAACTCAAAGGGTCTGCCCTGTTCCTTGGGCTTGAGCCACTTTCCAAAGTGGGTTGAACCCAACCACATCCCCAGCTCAGCCCAGACCTCCTTTGCCCCCGCGTGAGGTCGTAGCCATTGGATTCAGATCCAGTGGCCACGACCTCCTCCACAACCATCGCGGCCCAGTCCTTCCATCCCTCGCGAGGTCTTGTGCCGTTGGATCAAGATCAACGGCCATGACCTCCCCTCGCTATCAAGCGCATCTGACCTCCCACCCGCGCGAGGTCGTAGCCGTTAGATGGAGATCTCACGACCATAACCTCCCTTCTCATCTTGTAGCCGTTGGATAAAGATCCAACCGCTACGACCTCCCCTTCCCTTTTTAGGTCTGGCCTAACAGCCCAGACCTCCCGTGCCTCAGTTCGTAGCCGTTAGATCTAGATCTAAAGGCCACGACCTCCACTCTCTTTTCGTTGTCGTTAGATCAACATCTCACGGCCACGACCTCCTTTGTGCCGTGATTAATGGCCATGACCTCCCTCATTTGATCAGCGCCTTTGGATGTAAATCCAACGGTCCTGACCTCCCCATCTGTTGTGTGCCCTTGGATTAAGATCTAGTGGCCATGACCTCCTTCTCTGTCGTGCGCACCAGCTCAAGACCTCCCTCCATGTTGTGTGCCCTTGGATGTAGATCCAAAGGCCACGACCTCCACATCCCTTGGCTGTATCGTGCGCATCGTTAAGTCCTCCCCATCAGGTCCACGCCTTTGGATTTAGATCCAACGGCCAGGACCTCCTATTCTCTTATCGCGTGCGTGACCTCCCTGTTCTTTTCGCAACCGTGCGATGGAGATCGTGTGGCTGTGACCTCTCCTTTTTCCTTGTGCCTCCACGCGATGATGATCTTGTGGTCACGACCTCCCCAGTCCTGATCCTATGGCTGTGACCTCCTCCTTTTCCATTTAAAACTTACCGTTTCAGATCTAGGGCTGTGACCTCCCAGCTGCAATCATCCAACGGTTGGGGGCAGGTCCTGTTCTTCTCCTAGCTCTGGCGCGCGCGTGCGCCATGGCAGTGGAGGAGGTCAGTGACCTGTCTTGTCCCCAATGGCTCTGTGCCTGTGCGCATTTAATGCGTGTCAGTGCTTTCCGCCCCCTAGGTCTGGCTCTGACCTACCCCCATCACCTCCATGTCCTGTCCAAGCCATGGACCGAGCCATGGGCTAAGCTCACCATGAGCTTAACCCTAGCTCATGACCTCTATGTCCTGGGGTATAAGACCTCCTCGGTTTCCCCCTTAGCTTCTTTTGCACACCATTGAGCTTTGCCTTGTCATTGTGCTTGGCTAAGCTCCTCCTCCTCTAACCTCCCCCCAGCTGCCATTGTTGAGCATTGGAGCTCCTCGGTGGCACAGGGTCCCTAGGGCTTTTCCTCTCCATTCCTTACTTCAATTTGTGCCATTCCCCTCTGTGACCAAAGTCCTAACTTGTTTAGTTGGGACATTTTCAGAGGTGGCCTTAGTTGGAGCTTGGAGCTTTTGGCTGTGGAGCATACCTTCTTCACCAGCGCCGGTCCTCCTCTCCTCCAACCTCCTCAGCACCTCCAAGACCTCCAGGTAACCTTCTGGTAGTCCTTAGTTGCTGGGCACCTGCATGTATGACTCGTTGCGGAGCTTTACTTCATAATGTAGCCCAGGGAATGTTAGTATGTGGTTGGTATGTGGAATGAACCGCCCAGATGGCCCCTAAGGATTTAATCCTGTGATGACCTTCTAATGTAAAACAATACAACCACAAGTCTATAATAGTGTCGACCTGGCTTAATAATTGGTACCCATCAGTATGGGTTGCACTAGGTAGATGACCCACGACTCCGTAAGCCTTCGTGGCTACAGGTTGCGGTGCACCGCTTACGCATTTGTGTGTGCGTAAGTCGTGAAGGCGCAAGAGGGGGTCTGGGTAAGAGTTGACAGGTCTATGTGAGTGTAACCCTTCGCAGGTGAAACCTTAGCAAGTGTAAAAAATATCGAGGGATGCCTTGTGGTGATCTCCCCTTGCTTCACATGTCTAAGGAAACATGTGTATATATCAAGATGATTATCTCTTGTAAGTAAAGTGTATAGTCTCTGCAGAGTAATAAACTATTCGAATAGCCGGGCCTACGGTCAAAGGCAGACATGGAAACTTACCAGAGTTAGTTCTATTTATAAAACTTTGTGGGTGGAATGAAAAACTTGTCGGGCTGACCTGGCCCTGAACTTTGGTTTTTTCCTGGGTGGTCATACCCAGTGTTGTTAATAGGTGGAGGTAACCACAATCAAATTAAGCATAAGGGTGGAGGTAGCCTATGCTATTATTAATATTGCACAATTGCTCTCTTTAATAAAATGCAATTTGGTTAAAATGCTGAGTGATAGGAATTTCTCATTATGATAATTGAAAACATTGCTTTAGAAAATAAAAAAAAAACCCAAGCCATCATTGTTAAGCCTTGCATGTATATCATTGCATCTTGTGTGTTAGCTCGTGAGCATGAAAGTTATGCTCATCGTCACTCTTTTCCCCAAACCTTCAGAAGCCGCGGATCCAGGACATTATGCGTACTATGAAGATCCAGATGTTGAAGGCTAAGGAGTTGATGAAGAGTAGTATAGTCCATAGTTATTCCAGTCTTGCCTCAGTCTAGCTGACCCAGTCGATACTCATTCACTACTACAAAAAGGCTAATACTGGACGCCTCATCACAGACGGTTGACCAAAACCGTCTATATTACATGCAATCACAGACGGTTTTGGTTTAGAGACCGTCTGTGATACTGGCTGCGCTAAAAACCGTCTGTAAAGAGGTAATATCACAAACGATTTATGTTGAAAACCGTCTATAAAGTATCATAGACGGTTCTTGTTAATAACCGTCTGTGATAATTCTACATATCACAGACGGTTTTCAATAAAGAACCATCTGTGAAACATCACAGACGGTTCTTAACAATAACTGTCTATGATATTACCACATATCACAGACAGTTTTTTGTTATAACCGTCTGTGATAATATCGCTACAACCCAATGCGTTTTCTTCTTCGTCACCATCCGCTTCGGCTCCCCGATGCGTCTCTTCGTCGTATCGATCCGCTTCGGCTCCCCGATGCGTCTCTTCATCTCACGCTCCGAATTCATTCCTTGTTTTATAAAAAGGATCATTTGCCATCGAAGATGATCATCCCCACATAATTATAAAAAACAGAGATGGCTGCCTCTTCCTTGTCGCCAGCATTGATGGCCTACCTGGCCGCACTGTACGAGCACCTCTCTCGCTGTATGTTGAACCGTGCGTTGCGGAAGAACACGGTTTCAACAGTGTTTTCAATCCTACGTCGGCCGAGAATTTGCCAGAGCAGGTGACGGTCACCTTCCGCCGTCTTGACATCCTCTGCCGCCGCGTCTTCCGGGTGATCTCCCACTTTCGACGAGTTTACCACGTCATCGACGTGGTCCTCCCAAACGATGTTGCACATCTCCAGGAGGCTTGCCGTCACTTGGACTGCGTAATCAAGGCGGTAGGCGACCAAGTCGACCAGGCCGAGACCCCTCAAGCAAGGGAAGAGAGCCTATGGGCTCAATTCTTCTTGGTTCAACGATCTGAGGTCTTGGGAGACACTTTCGAGAGCGTTAATGGGTGGGACGCATTTTAGGCCGTTCGTTGATGATCGAGAACCGTCCGATACCGGCGCCGCCGCTTATGAAGTATTGAAGGCGGAGATAGCACCTACCTCCGCTACTAGAAAAACTTTGTTTAATTATAGGTTTCTACTTTTTTTAATCTTTTGTAGTTTAGCGCCATTGTTTGGCCATATGAAAATTCCAAAATGAAAAAAAAAGTTTGGAGGTGAAGTTAATTAATTACTATATTAATTATATGTAGAATTATTACTCTCTCTCTCTCTCTCTCTCTCTCTATATATATATATATATATATATATATATCTTTGTGTGTGTATATACATAGTTAAAAGCAAATTTTCAGAGTATTTAATTGACAAAATTGACATATAAACATGTAATTTCTTTATGTCATGTAAGTGTATATACAAGATAAATATACTTAAGAAAAAACCATTTCACAGACGGTTCCATTATGGAACCGTCTGTGATAATTATCACTGATGGTTCCATAATAGAACTGTTTGTGATAATTCTTTTTATTAGTAGAAGCCCAACCACTAGGGTTTGCGCTCGCCGTAACTCGTCACTCCCCAGCGCCGCTAGGGTTTGTGCTCGCCCTAACTCGTTACTCCCCAACGCATTTACTCTCGTCTGTTCCCCTCCCCACCTCGACGCCGCCGCCTGACCCCATCGCCGTCGTCGCCTAACCTCGTCGCCGTCGCTGCAGGTTGTGACACCACTCTGCACTGCACAAGATCGTACGATAGTAGTGTCTTGTGCAATGTCGGGGTTGTGCCACAACTACGGTGACGCCGCCACCCCGCGTGTCGCCTGCGCCGCCATGGCTTGGTTCTCCTGCTCGGCCTCCTGCGCTCGGGCCCTAGCAGGGCTTTGCTTTCCCCATCCTCCCTCTATTCTCCTCTAGATCTGTTAGCTTAATGTCTTTTGTTGAGTTTGACTTTTATGCTTGAGCCTTAAGTTGTGTCCTGATGTTTGTGTGATTTATGCAAGGTGAAGGAGATGGATGAGGGTTGTGCTGGTGGTGGGGTCACCGCCGTGATTGCGCTGTACTGAGGTATCGCCCTACCTTACTCCCTCTCTGTCTCTACCCCCCCTTGCTTTGTGATGAAAATGGCTAGTGCTCTGCAATGGATGCCGAGGGCTACTACTGGTGTGGTGGGTTTGGACACCCTTGGTCTTATTGTCTTGCTGATGAATTGCTCAATGATGTTAATAGTCTTATGCTGAAATTGAATTGATAATTAGTTCATATTAATAGTCCCCTTGCTCTGTGATGTAATGATGTCAATAGTCTTATGCTGAAATTGAATTGATAATTAGTTCATATTAATAGTCCCCTTGCTCTGTGATGTAATGATGTCAATAGTCTTATGCTGAAATTGAATTGATAATTAGTTCATATTAATAGTCCCCTTGCTCTGTGATGTAATGATGTTAATAGTCTTATGCTGAAATTGAATTGATAATTAGTTCATTTATTAGTCCCCTTGCTCTGTGATGTAATGATGTTAATAGTCTTATGCTGTCTCTCGCCATTCATTTCACCTTTGTCTGTGTAACTGTGTTCATGTCGGTCAAGTTCTCCTTACCTCTTGCATCCCAAGTACGTCCTACCATTCCATTCATAATCTCTTCTCTATAAAGTCTCCAAGCGTTGGTGCTTTATTGCTATTAAAATATATATATATATATATATATATATATATATATATATATATATATATATATATATATATATATATATATATATATATATATATATATATATATATATATATATATATAGTATATACCACTTTAGGGGAATTAGTCCCATGACATGAGAAGGATGAGATATTATCCACGGGCAACCTCATTGAGCCCTGCAAGTTTAAAAGTATGGATGCAAGGAGGCGTTAGGATATCCAATTACCTCGATGTTGTCGATAGGTAATTGGGCGTGCATATGTTGAAAGTGGCGTTGATCTTTGAGTACTCCGACTAGGAAGTGGCATCATCTATCAGCAACCAACAATTCTTGAGCATGTAATCGTCTTTAAACCCAACAAGAACACCAAGCAACAAGTTGAGAATTCTTTTGAAATGTGAGAATGGTTGCTTGGTGTTCTTGTTGGGTTTAAAGACGATTACATGCTCAAGAATGGTTAGTTGCTGATACATGATGCCACTTCGATCGGAATACTGCGCCCACGCCACTACGAACCTAGGTCCAATTACCTATCGACAACATGTAGGTAATTGGATGTCCCGACGCCTCTTGGCATCCATATTTTTAAACTTACAGGGGCTCAATGAGGTTGCCTGTGGCTACTGCCTCATCCTTCTCATGCTACGTGGACAATTCCCCCAAAGTGGCTAAGGATCTACGAACAATATATATATATAATATATAATATATATGATGCTGGATTTAATGGCACAAGCAGCCACTGCTTGGGGCTTTATAGAGAAAAGTCATCATAGATGGTTTTAGCCACAAACGAAATGCGTGATAAGTACATATCACGAGGCGGTTTGTGGATGAAACCGTCGTGATAGTACTTATCACAGACGGTTTCAGCCACAAACCGTCTGTGATATGTACTTATCACAGACGGTTCTCAGTTAATAACCGTTTGTGAAAGTATGCATCACAGACGGTTGAAAACCGTCTGTGATGACCTCATGTCATCACTGACCCATAAACTTAGACGGCTCACGAAACCGCCTGTGATGACGTTTTTGAACTGTCTGTGAATACCTTTTCTGTAGTAGTGGTTGTCGGACCCGGGAGTAACACCCCAAATCCTCTGTGCATTTCTGAACTAGTCACATGATTAGTAGCTAGTTTACACAGTAAATAGATATGGTAACATTCATAAATCGCACAACTTTATTAATAATCAACAGAGTTTATTACAAGAAAGGCTTACAAGTCAACAATAAAGAACACAGCGGAAGACGAAGAAGATGTAGTAGAGTCCAGCTGATCTGCCACAGGCAATGGACTAGGGTAGCGGCCTAGTCGTCGAGATCCACACTGGTAGCAAAGTCCTTCTCCTCTGAAATTTATTTGCATTAAGCAAGGATGAGCACAACTCTCGTGCTCGCAAGTTACACCTAGTAATAGAGTTAATGTATACATGGATATTAACAAGGAAGGCTTGTAGGGTTATTTGTGCAAAAGCAATATTTGACATTTTAAATACAATACTAAGTTCAAAAGCTCAAATTTTACAATAACTAAAATTGAGTTTGAATTAATAAAGATAGTGTAGGCACCAATCTAACACCAACTTAAACACGGGCACCAACCCGGGGCTTCAACCCAAACTTTTCTCATGGACACCCATCCATGTCAAAAACTGTTTTACAAACCTTTTGAAAACAAAGTCAAAGTCTAACTTTGAGTGGCTTTGCTCAGCATGTCTATGACCATGGACACGACTATTCGAATAGTTCTTAACACTCTGTAGAGGTTGTACAACTTTACCCACAAGAGATAATCAACCTGTACTGTCCGCTCACACACTTCCAAAGATGCGCGACTAAGAGATTATCACAAGGCCTTTACAATACACCATCCCACCGTAGTCCCATCTCACTAAGGATTCACCCCCTTTGGACTAACCATACACCGGGTTCAGGCCCCCTCTTGTGCCAGGTGGGAATACATAAAAGTAGGTCATAAAGACACCCACGCAACCGGATGGCACGACCACAGTGAAACGTTGCAAATTAGTTAGCCAGGTCTGTCCCATTCTAGACTTGTGGTAGTACGGTGGGGCGTAGCAAAATATACTCGAAGATCGGTCCTTAACTGACTTGGGCGACTTCCAAAATAACCCCTAGGCCTCAACCCTACCCGGATTGAGCCCGTGCATAACCATGCACCCACCAACCATCCATTTCGCCCAAGTACAAATCAACTTTTCCTTTTTGTTTTTCAAATCATTTGCAAAATCTTCCATGACAAACTAATGCCATAGACTTTTAAACAACATTTGATTTTTGGCTGCAAATCCCCAAATCAAATATTTCGGGTCTAAGCATGGCTAAGCATAATATTTTCAAATGGTCCTAGTTCATACTATCGTATCAACTAGGTTTTATCTAGGGTGACAATATATTCAATTGAAATATCAACATTGGTCATACAAAGGATTTAGGTATATCTATAAATTTAAAACAGGAATTTAAATTACATTGAATAGAAATACGCATGCAATAATAATTTAAAATAGAATTTAAATAATTTTAGATAATGTGATCAAATATGATCAAAGATGTAACTTGCCTTGCTCAATTAGTTGTTCTCAAACGACGTCGAAATCTGACTCTCCGAAGTTGTCGAAATCTGTACGCGAAAATAAGCCAAATTCAAACAAAATTCAAATAGAATTCAAATTAACTCCAAATGAAATAATTTTGGTTTATTTAGCTAGATCTGGAATTTATATGAATTTAGAAATTTGAATCATCGAAATCGAAGTTCGTATGAAGGAGAACGAATTCCTGGAAGTTTAAACCCTAAAGAAAACCCTAAAAAGGAATTTCTTGATTTTTGTGATTAATTTTTCTGAAGGAAAAATGGTTTATGACATGGGCTGACGTCATCCGCCGAATTTCAATTAATCGGCTGAATTAAATTTGTAAAGGAAAAGAAAAACAAGTCACTGACATGTGGGCCCATGGTCAAAGACATGTCCACGGTTGGTCAACGGTTCACGATGAACACAGCTCACGGAACAGTACTTGGTTTTGGGTGAGAGCTGACATGTGCGGCCACGTAGGTGGTGATGTGGATAGAGGAGAGGGCGTGGCACTGACCTGGCGCCACATGGGCTACCACATCGGTGCTGCACGGGGGCGGCGCTCGGGTCCCAAGGAACCGGTGAATGGCGGCATGGCGACGGGCGGCGAGGTGTGCGCCGGAGAGAGGGAGTGAAGGGGAATCTAGTGCGCTCACCCGGGTGGCCAAAGGAGGATGGAGGCGACCGACGGCGAGGAGAGAGCGGCGACGCGATTGGGCTCGTGGTGGCGATGGAGTTCCGGTGGCGTGGAGGAGAGCCTCGTGTAGACCGTGCAGCGGTGGTGCGAATGGTGGTGAAGGCAAAGACAGGGTGGCGTTGTTGGCGCCAGAGATGTTGAAGAAAGGGTGCTCGACCGGGAAACTTCAAATGCCTAATATGGCGATTCTAAGAGGGAAGAGGAGAAGTGAGTGATGGGGATGGGATGAGGAGAATGGTGCGCTCCCTGTGCTCCCTTTTATAGGGGCGGAGGGGGCTGGGAGAGGGAGATCATTGCGGCAGCGAGAATTTCGGTGGCGACCCGTTCTGGAGAAATTGGCGCTCGTGATTGAAGGGGATGGTCGGAAAGGGGGCGGCGGAACGCGAGGAATTGAATGCACGCATTCACGCAAGGAAGGGAGGCGAAAATCGCGGCGGAGATGGAGGTTCAAGCGCATGACAATGGCGGCTGCAGCTTGGCACGAGGAAGAAGATGGGGAAAGGAAGAAGACGTGTGCGGGCCCACTGGCAGCGACAGAAAGATGGAAAGGAGCGGGGCACGTTTCAATCGTTCGATTTAAATCCAATGGCCGAGATAGCACATGGCAAAATGGTCAAACGGGCCATCCACACGTGGAAAGGTGGGCTGGGCCGGGAAGATTCGGCCCAAACACTATTGGGAGATTTTAATTGATTTAACATTTTATTTAATCTTGTTAATTCAAAAAGGCTTTAGAAAATAGCAAATAAAATCCAAAAATTATGAGAAAATTCACAGAAATTCTCTAAGACATTTTGGATTTAAATAAAATATTTCCAACTTATATTTGTTATTTAATTTTGCTAAATAAATTTATTACGGCTTTAAAATAATTAGGGAAAAGCTTTTAAAATTCTAGAAAAAAATCTAGAAATTAATTAAAATTTTATTTTTAACTTTAAATCAATGAAAGCCCATAAAACTCAATAAATTTTATTTTTGACTTTTAAAAATTTAAGAGATTCAAATAAAGCAATAAAACTCCTTCAAATTCACAAAATCTAATAAAATAATAACTTTATTAATTTTTATTTTGGTAACAGAACTTTGGGATGTTACACTCGTGTACCACCAATATTACCCAAGTCCTTGGATAATATCGGTTGTACATTGGTTCCCCAGTCGCTTGCTTGTGGAGAGATGTGCTCCCCTCCTTTTTCTTCTGTTGTCGCTTTCGCTACTTTCGTAATGTAATCCTTTGGCCTGTTCAGCCCCTATTGTAAAACTTGACCCGATGTGGTCTATGTGATGCTGATGTTTGTAAATTAATGTATGGTTTAGTTTACGTCATGTTTGAAATGATTCAGTGATGTATCTGTGAGTGCTATCTACTGATACAAGAAATGGCATGGTGTTTTCACAGAGGATTTGAATTTACGAAATCCGGATCCAATAGAGAGAGAAAGGCGACTGGGGTGGGGCTGACGGTGGAGGGTGTAGGGGACGAGGAGGAAGCGGTTGTCGAGGCCCAAGGGAAGGAGAGGGAGTGGCGGCTGAAGGTGTATGGGCCATGATGCATGGCGAGGTGAGATGGGCCTGGCGCACTGGCGAGGTCTATTCTGGCCTTTGCCGGTGCCATACTTGGAGAAGAGGGGGGAGGACTGGGAGAGATGAATGAGAAGGGGAGGAAGAAGAAAGGAAATATGAGGATGACATGTGGGCCCTGTAAATATTTTCTTAGTTTCATTTGCTGATTGGCTACCATGTCATCAAAAGAAGCTTAAGCGTCAAAACCATTTACATGTAGGCTCCACGTTAAACAAAACCACCATGATTTGGGTCCAAGGGGGTAAATCGGACAGTATTGATAGTTGAGGGGTGTCAAGTGTCTGGTTTGTCGATTTTTTTTAAAATAATCTATTTATTATTCGAAATAACAAAAATATTCCGGCGATATTTTTTTTTACAAAAATATACGTCTGTCGCCCAATGGTTGGCGATTTGATTGGAATCGCCCGAGCGATTCAGGCTATCTGTCAACCGTAGAGGCGATTGAAAGTCATCAGCGCATGAGTTGGCGGCAATCGATCGCCCAGCTCCTCGAGCATATCGCTTGCGATCGCCTAACAATGGGCGACAAGTCTAGTCGCCCAACCCTATGGCGGCAGGAGGTCGATCGCCCAACCCTATGGCGATAGGAGCTCACACGCGTGCTTTACCTTTTAATTATTGTTTAATTGAGTTGTAATGAATATTACATTTTGTAGGTTAATTAAATTTACAAATCTGATTATATCATGTTATTTATTTTGAAAATAATAGTGTTGTCACGATGTTGGTTGAGTGCATTTGTTATTTTCAGTAGAATATCATGGGTATGAAATTTGTCGGACTCACAATAACATTTTGTGATCGTTGTATATTGTTGTAGTCTTGGTAAATTTTGTTGAATTTTGTGAGGACGATTGAGGCAATAATGATATGTAAATACAAAGGTAAGTGATATTACGATGCGCGAGGGAGTCTCTCCTCGATGAAGTCGTCTGAAGCGTATATGCGTATGTAGGCGCGTAGTCGATGTCGTACTTTATGGAGCTTATCTGAGAATATGAGTGAAGGGTGAGAACGCTCATTGTGATTATGAAGATGGCCTAAAACATGGAGGATTCAATGTCGGTGCGAATGGTTCTTTCTGGGATTCCACTAGAAGAGGCATACTTGCAATATAGTTTTGCTTTGATGGGTCTCTGGAACCAGAACTACATTAGAGTCCGTGTACAGAAGCACATTACATGTAGTCACATGGCATGATGGTTCGGCTAATTGCTTTAGTCATCCTCTCTACTACTACGGTACATTGTGACACAAGCATCTGGACCATGTAAGTATACATGCCTTTAGGGGATAGTAAAAAAACATGGGGGGGTATACATGCCCCACGTTCCGAATTACGACCACTCGACCCTTCAAACCGTAGGAGGAAGAACCTTCTCCGTTTCTGATAACATACGATGGCAGCGCCGAGGACCATCCAAGCGGGTTCATCAAGCCGGACCTTCTCCCGAAAGGATGGAGGACTTGGCCCTAACCACGGTTGATGCGAACAAGCGTGCTCAACCTAAGTGGCGAAATGCGGACACGGGGAGGACGCTATCGTCGCGAGCCATAGGCGGCCCTTTTCGATGGTGGACGGCGTTTCTTCCGATGCCCATACTCACGGGGTAAATATTTTTGTTTATATTCTTGGTAATACATCGTCCATACTAACTTAGCCCCTTGTAGCAGATGGCGAAATGCAACTTCACCATTGGATCGATCCTCCCCATGAATGACTGTTGTGTGATGCGTGGATGTATTGTGGAACCGAATCCCTTGTAGCAGATGGCGAAATGCTACCATGACAGTCTTTGAAAAACTAACGAAAAAAAGTTATAGTACTACAACACTTAAATAAACATTACGTGCAACATACGATACATGTCTTATGGCATTACGTACATCAAATGAAAATTGGGTAGTAGCGAAGCAGTTACATAAACAATACAAAGTACAAATGACAATGTACATCGATTTGCAATTTGGTCCCACTTTGCACACGAAAGAAGTGCTAAGCATAAACCATAGCGATGCCTACTCCTCGGTGGTGCCTTGCATAAATGCGGGTGTGTGCCCCTCTCAGCGCGATGCAGCGGCGTCTACCCAACGCCCGGCTTGTGCCGTCCATATCATTGGTATCTGACGACTCTGCAAGCGACCCTTGCTACCCTTGACATGTCAATATCCGGAATCAGATCCTATTTGCAATATCCAAGGTGGCGAAGTTACCCACAACCACAAGCCCCTAAGCTCGCCGATCCACGCTGCACCACCCTCTCCTTCAAGAAATACTCGGACACAAAGTTCAAAGGGTCCATCGCGACGATCCGCATCGGCGAGCACATGAGAGCATGGCTTGTGTAAAGCTTGATTTGTTGCACGTCTGGCTAGGCTCGTTGACATGATCTCCAAGGCATACCTCGTGGGTGACAAGAGAGCGAGCCGTCCCAAATCCGCTCTATCCTACAAAACACGTCGAAGCGATGCTCCATATTGCCCATCACGCACACCGTGTGCGGCGCCCTTTCGTGTCTTCACTGCATGTATGCCGTAATCTTGAGCAATCTGATGTTTGAGGGTTCGTGGCATGAAGTGTGGCATTTGCATACCTCTCCTGAAATACCCGATTGTCTTTGTGCGAGAACACCTTCCACGATGGCTACGAGGGCCGAGAACGAAGGCCCCTCTGAACCCGTTGTACACCTCGCAAGGTTAGTGGTCATTATCTTTGTACCTTGCCCGTCCGTGTCATGCTGGAGAGACCACTTGTCCAATGGCTGGGCCTCGATCCGATGGGAGAAGCACTCGATGTTCCTCGAGGTCCTCCGCCTCGGACCAGCGAGTTCGAACTCTGCTCCTTGGTTCCTCGCGTCCACGTGTTTCTTCTTTGTGTTAAATCGGCGGCGCCCATAAAGCGTCAAATTTATATTCTTTGGTTCGCATAGCCACCTCTTGAATAGCTTCACCAAGGGTTGCTTTGGGAACTTCTTAAAAGTTGGCCCCAAATGGCGAATACACCATCTACTCGTCATATCCGGCCAAGGAACGGCTCCTCTGGGTCTTCTTGAAGTTTTTTATGGCCTTGACATCGGCGTGGCGATCATGGATCACGCACACACGGGACGAGCTCAACAACTCCCACCCTTAGATGTTGAAGGAACCACAACCGGTTGTGAAAATTCTCACCTTCGACAAATCGATGGCCAATGGCGGTGATTGTTCGATCAACGCCTATGGCGTGAGATCTGCCCTTGTATTTCCGGTCAAAAGGTCCGTCAAGCGAGATCACGGGCAGCATATGCCTAAAAGCCTCGTCACGGGGACCAAGGCTCTGAAGGCCCTATGCATTACTAAAAACCTCGCGGATTTTTAGATGGCATGTCCTTCACTGACAATGTCGTGCGGGTTTCTTTCTGCAACACCTCAAGCATACGAGAAAGGTTGTCGTGCGCCGCCTCAAAAGATCCAAACCGTCTTTCCATAGCCTTACGCCGCCGCCACGCCTTCCCATAGCTGATCTTGTACTTGAATTTCTTCTCAATAGCCACCATAATGTGCTTGGCCTCCATATCCTTCTTCTCCACTATCTCTCCATACATCAAATTAGCTATGAATGTCGGCGTTATGTTACGATGTACGCACAAAACACTTACGAGCATGCGAGTGCGGCTCCACCTTCGAGACAATCCGGTGAGTCTCATATTTGGTTTATGCGCGTGCACTCGCCAAGGACAACCGGCTGCTTTCGCATTTGACGATTATCTTGCTCTTGGCTAGATTTGACGACCGAAGGTCTGCTGCATAGACATAGCCCACGGCTTAATGGCATCTGCAAGGATGTCTTATCAGCAAACATTGAGTGCAACCGAACCTCTGTGGCATGGTACTCCCACGGCGATTCGTGCTCGTCGTGCGTACATAGACCCTCAGCGTCAAATCTGTTCCATTCCCGGGGGATGGGAGCTCCGTCCTCATCGGAACTGCTGCCTCGTCGTCTTCTTGTAAAGCTTCCTCTTCAGCCAAGGCCATCCGGTCATCGCTTTCCATTTGATGCAATATGTAATCCCTATGCTCTCCTTCATCAGCCTGTCCTGTACCATGCGGTGCCCGATCTTCCTCTCTTGTATGTACCGCGTCGGGCCCATCACAAGCAATATTATCTTAACTCTTCGTAACACTGACCCTCCGGGTCCTCTTCTTCACCAACATCTTTGAGCACCGAGTCCTTTCGTAACACCGGATGATATCCGTGGGGGCCTGCACAACTTCTTTTGGGCATGGTTGCACAAGTATCACACACTCATATCCACGGCGCCGACATCCTTCTATAAAGCCCTTCCACCCGCTGCGTGCGCATCGGTCTTCTCAACTCCCAGCTGATGTTCGTGGAAGACCGGCTCCAAAGCCCTTGTATGTCGACGCTGCACACCTCAGGGTTCAAAGAGAAGCTGCGGGTCAGCTAGTGCTTCACATCTTCGATTCGTGCATTCTCGCCGTCCGGGTATACCAGAGTGGCTTGCCGAAAACTGCTCAAGTCAACACCGCACGGACCTTCACGAACGGTGCCAACACCGTAATGCACTTTCAATGTAGTGGGTATAGGCATGACTTATTGTATGGCTGCAAATATTTCCAACATTGCAATTAGTCATTTCATAGCGCACGACTTGCAAATCTTGATACATTGTAATTTACATTTGTAAGGCCCTTCACCTATAAATTAAACAACTACGACGGCAGCATGATCAAGACATTATTCATTCCCTAAGGCAGAGGCCGCAATGAGCGATGTGATACGATATTGATTCAACCTAAAACCGAGCTATTCCATAGCATGCATTATCCGATTCGGACGCTAACTTGCAACCAGAAATGCTACAAGTGGCATTCCGGTCTTCTACTAATTAGTTTATACAAATAATTCATCCTCCTTATGCTTTCGGTCACGCATTATTCACCCAAGAATAGTCGGCCACGCATTTTTGCAAACACTACTACAATCCATCTCACAAACAAAGCACTAATACTACTCCCCACGAGACTATTTTTCTCTAACTAAAGTTTTTATCGCTACTATTTACATACAAATCAACAACATTTCGATTTTCTATTTTTCTCTAACTACAATTTCCTACGGTGCTATTATACTACTCATTTAACTAAATAAACTATTTACGTACCCAAAAGATTATACTACAAAATAAAGTTTCATCCGACAAATCAACTACATTACACGGCCTTTGCGGCTACAAAAATACACTACATTACACGGCCTTTGCACTAGCTAGTCACATGGCGGGGCGAGAACGCCTCTCGATGCTTCAATTCTTGTACACGTAGGAATAAAGTTTGTATGCCATTTTAATAGTTGTCGAAGGGTTTGACTATATGCAAATAACATTTCTACATTCCGTATGTTTGCAAAAGTATCACGAAACTTCGATTCCTTTGAAGTATCCTATCAAACACTATAGTTGAATGTCCGCGCATCTATTTATTTTATCTTATTACTATGCGCTCGGTGTTTGAGGATTTTCTAAAGTTTTTATCGCTTCTACTTACATACAAATCAACAAATCTCTTTTTTCCTCCCCTTTTTCCTCTCCTCTCCTTCTCTTTTTCCTCTCTTCTCCCTCTCTTTCTTCTCCATGCTTGTTGTTCTGTATTTGCTTAAACGAATCGGCAGGGGGACCGCAAGAATGCCTATATAGGCAATCCGATCGCCCTTACCGTTAGGTGATTGGAACATCTGATCATTGCACGGTTAGGCGATCGATCCTATCGCCCAACCGTCGGCGGTGATCGTAATGATGGCGTAACGGCTCGCCTCTGTCTTGATTTTAAAGCGAGCGGTTGGGCGATAAACTTGTAGCCGCCCTTAACCGTTAGGCGATAAACTCGAGTCGCCCAACCATTGGGCGACGTGACGTATATTTTGTAAAAAAATATCGCGGAATATTTTGATATTTGAATAAAAATAGATTATTTTAAAAAAATTTCCTGGTTTGTCAGTCTAGGATTGATTTATGAACTTTTGGAAGAATTTAAGAGTGTCAAATGAACTTTACCTTTTAATGGTCTAACCACACAATTGCAGCGGAATTTACATCTAGTTCATACAGAAACCACATCCAATATATAATCACATGATGTGAGTTCGAACTGCAATACACGGTCTACAGATGGTACAATCCAATACACTACACATACAAGTTTGGGATCGGGGCAAGACAACAGCCCAGCAAGTCAGCAACCATTACACATCAGCACCGTTACCGCCCAGCTGATCAGTGCTTCCTCCACAGTATTTCCACACCTTCAGCTTCTCGGCCTTCCTCGCCACGGCGTCGAACGAGAGTACCACGTGCAGCGTGATGTAGACGACCACGACAACGACGAGCGCAATCACATACACGGACGTCTCCAACTCCCTGCAGCTGCCGGCAGCGTAGGCGCCGAGAAGGCCGAGGAGGTCGAGTACCACGGCGGTCTGCATCGCCCAGAGCGTCGCTCTGTGCCGCTTCACTGTGCGCTGCAGCAGCAAGACGATGACGACGACGGACGACACGAACGACGTTGCGTTGCAGTGGAAGAAGGCGTGGTACCGTGGCCGGTAGTTGTCGCGCAGGATCGGGTTTCCCGGGACGTATCCCTTGTCGTTGTCGCCCCACGTGCCGCCGGGAGGGGCGAGGCCCGCCTGGTACGTCACGCTCGCGGCGAGGATGCCGAGCAGCATCAGGTACTTGCGCTTCATGTACTGCTCGGTGTGTTGCCCAGAGTCCTTGCTCCTGTGGTCGCCGGGCTTCCGTGGCGGCGGCGACAGCGGCTCGAACAGGCGCGGCAGCCACGGCGGGAGCTGATATTTCAGCGTCGGCAGCACGACGTACCTCGCGAACACGAAAACGAGGATCTGCAGGACGAGGAAGGCGATCACGGCGGCCACGAGCGCGAAGACATAGATGGACGTGCGCAGTTTCCGGCAGCTCCCGGCGGCGTAGGCACCCATGAGGCCCAGCAATCCGACCATGACACAGGCGTGGAGTGCGTTGCACCGTATGCCCTGCTTGTACAGTCGCCGGTTCACGAGGAGGAGGATGACGGCGACGGACGCCATGAACCCCGTCGCGTTGCAGTAGAAGAACACCAGGTACCGGTTCGGGTAGTGGTCAAGGAGGACCGGATCACCGGCGTGGCTGAAGTCGTTGCTCTCCGGCCAGAATCCTCCCGGCGGGGTCAACCCTGATTGGTACGTGACGGTGGCGGCGAGGATCGCAAGCTGCAGCAAGAACTTGCGCTTCCTCTCCAGGTTGTCGTTCGTCTCAGACTGGCCGTCCGAGAGTTTCAGCTTCTTTAGAACCTTCTGGACCGTGCCGTCCACCCAGAGCATCAGCTTGCTCTCCCTGCGTTGCCCAAGAGTAGTGAACGCCACGACATTGGCGGTGGAGTAGGCGAAGACGGCGACGGCCAAGGAAGAGACATAGATGGTGGTGGAGAAGTCCCGGCAGCTCCCAGCGGCGTACGCTCCCATGAGGCCGAACAGGTCCAGTATCATGGCCGCCTGCAGCGCGCGGCGCTTGACGACGGCACCCGAGCTTAGCTGCTTGCTCTGGACAATGACGATCACGACCAGCGACGCCACGAACGCCGCCGTGTTGCAGTGGAAGAACGCCTTGTACCTCTTGGGGTGCATCTGGAGGAGGATCGGGTCGCCCGCGCGGTGATCCTCTCCGTTTTCCGGCCAGAAGCCGCCCGGCGGGCTCAGCCCCGCCTGGTACGTCACTGTTGCCGCGAGCGTGGCGAGCAGGAGCAGAAGCGATCGCGACTCCTCGACCGTGTCTGCGTCGCCTTCGTTGCCGTCGACTCCCGTGACATCTTCTTCCGGAGCATCACTTTGCGTGTTAGGCGTTGCCGGGTTCGGTTTCATTTCCCTAAATCAAGTGACATATCACACATCTGCTCAGCTACTTAGCTTGTAGCTAGAAAGCATTGTGTAGACTGTAGACGAGTGCAAAAAAAGGTTCGATCTTACACGTACTCCACACGAACGGCTTCATCCCTGTTGGCGACGTGTAATTGTTCTTGCTCCATGTTGCGACGGCACTGCAGTATCTTGCAGAGCCCGACAAGCCATTTCTTGATCGTGCCCATCGCGAACATTCCGATGGCCACCTGCAGCGCAATGTACAAGAGCACCGCGCCGGCGAGGGAGACGACGTACACGGTTGTCTCGACCTTCCTGCAGCTCCCTGCGGCGTAGGCGCCCATGAGGCCAAGCAGCTCCACCATGACGCACACCTGCAGCGCGTACGACCCGGCGACGCGGCCGCTCAGCGTCCTGCTCATGAGCAGCATGATTATGGCGAGGGACGCGACGAAGGACGTGGCGTTGCAGTAGAAGAACGCCCGGTAGCGCCGCACGTAGAGGCCATCGTGCAGCACCGGGACGCCCGCGCGGTGGCCATGCTCGCTCTTGTCCCAGAAGCCGCCCGGCGGTGCCAGCCCCGCGCCGTACGTCAGCGGCGTCGCGAAGGTGGCCAGCAGCAGTAGGAACTTGCGCCGTTCTTGGCGGTCCTCCTCGACGCGTGACTCGTCCTGATCGGTGTCACCTTTCTTGAGAAGTTCTTCGAGCTTCTCCGTGAGCTCACGGAGCGACGCCCGCAGCCACTCCACCGGCGGGAGCGCCGACGTGGCAACGAGAATGTGCAGCGCGACGTACGCGAAGACCACGGCGAACAGCACCGAGACGTATACGGACGCGAGGACGTCCCGGCAGCTCCCCGCTGCGTAGGCCCCCATGAGCGCGAGCAGGTCGAGCACCATGGCGGACCGCAGCACGGTGAGCCCGACGCGGGTGCCGCTGACGCGCCTGTCGAGCAGGACCATGATGATGACCAGGGAAGCCACGAAGGCCGCGGCGTTGCAGTAGAAGAAGGCGGTGTACCGGGGGTGGTAGGTGACCGGGAGCACCGGGTCGCCGATGCGGTGGTCTTTGTTTTCGTCGTCGGGCCACACGCCGCCCGGCGGGTTGAGCCCGGCCACGTAGGTGACGCTGGCCACCAGCGTGGCCAGCAGCAGGAGGTACCTGCGCCATTTCCACAGGAACACGTAGTCTTCGGACTCCATTGACGGCTTAGTGTGCTATACAAAGTGCAGAACTGCAGACTGCAGAGCAATGTTGTGCCGTTACCGATACATATATACCGCGAGCAAAGCAGCTGCGACTTGACGTCGCTGAGCTCCGTCGTCTGCTGTGTTAACGGAATCATGGGGATTGATCGACTCTCTTGAGCCGTCTTCTTTGGAGCAGAATCATGTGCTATAATTGATGGGTTTGATGTAAGAGCAATTGACTTAAACTTAAGAAAATTTCAGACGACTTAAAAATAGCAAATCTGTAGATGTAATTAGCATTTTGTCATGAGCCATACGTTAGTGGCAGCCAGGGATTTAAATATCGGCCGATAATCGCGATTATCGGTTTTATACCCCCCCCCCCGCGTTAGAATCTCAAACCGGGTCCGAAATTTCCGATTTGGTTGAATTTGGGCGAATTTGTTTTTTTAATTTAAAATCCGAAAAATTCAATTTTTTGAAAATTCGGCCGAAATCGACTGAAATTTTCCGATTATCGGCCGTATCGGTCTTACCGGTCACCCCTGGTAATTTTTTTGAACCGATAAAAAAAAACCCTGGTGGCAGGTGAGTCATGATTTATGGTTAAGAACAAGTGATATATGCATTGCTGAATGCTGATGATTTGCTGTACATGGATGCTTCATGTTTGATGTCTCCCCACGCACAAGGAATGGAATAATCGAAACGTAATGCTCAGTTAGGCTCAATCATATCTGTTATGGTGGTACGTAAAAGTGAAGTCTCTCCAGGGATCTTAGCCGAAGTGGTGAACGCTTGCTCTCCACTTACTTTTGGAGATCTAAGCAAGGGACTATAAGTTATGAGGTCTTGGCGTCGGGCTCACTGCTGTGCGCGTTTGTCCTGGACAGGGAGCAAGGCCACGGGGAGAAGAAAGGAAGAGAAAGAAAGAGGGAAAAAGAAAGAAAAGAAAGAAAGAAAAGGAAAGAAGAAAAACGGAAAGGAAAAAAAGAAAAGAAGAAAAAGGAAAGAAAAGGTTTTCAGGCAGAATTTGAAATGAAATTTTAATATTTTTATTTTGAAGAAAATTCAAATATAAACTTAAATTTTGAAATTCGACTGAGGTTTAAATTTGAGATGAATTCAAAACAAAAAATTGAATCCAGAATTGACCGCAAAATATTTGATTTTGGAACAAGGATTTGAAGTGAGACTCAGAATTTTGGATTTTGATTTGGTGTTGATTTAACATTCAGAATTTTGATTTTTGAATTTCAGAAAAAGCAATAAATCAAATAGACTTTTAGAAAATAGCAAATAGAGTTAAAAAAATTCTAGAAAAATTCATAGAAATTCCTTGAATTATTTTGAACTTAATAAAAATAATTCCAATTTAAAGTTGGATATTATTTTTGTACAGTAATTACTTTTATTTTACGGAAAATAGGAAAAACCTTTTAAATACTAGAAAATTCAAGAAATTAATTTTTAAAAATTTCACTTTAAATCCAAGAAAATCCCATAAAACTCAATAAAT